>NMRB01000046.1:754020-797292 GCA_002633025.1 Notospermus geniculatus
CCCCCCCCCCCCCCCAGGAACGTAAGTAAACATGTTTTACAAGGGTACAATAAACTATTTAAATCCTTGAATCCGTAAGTCCGGTAATATTGTTTAATGAGGGATGAGGATGCATGACCATCAACCACACACATGTACAACGGCAGACAATTATTGTATCTTGGACTTGGAATCCTGGGACGCCCATTTGCAGACATGACCCATACTCAAGCCGATTGGTGCGCCATCTATACTAAATCAGTAGAACTAGAGCAAGAGGTGCCAGGCAATACTAGTATCTGTCGAAGAATCCAATTATTAGTTAGTGGAAAACTGGACAGGGGGAAGCACGTGACGGTGAAGGATTCGTTTCAATTTTCGTGCAGTCAGGAAGATGGAAGGGGCGCAAAGATCCAACCCGACCCGATTCCAATCGAGATGTGCCGGACTGGTCTCCTAAGTACATGTAGGCCTATATATCACGACGCCATGCCAGGTCACTGCCAAAGTGGCGGAGTTTGAACGTCAGCGCCTGTCACCACTGGGGTTCCTGATTCAATTCCAGTGTGGTCACTTCATCACAGGTGGCGCTAGCAACCGACAATCTACAGGCTCATTTTGGCTCAAATGTTGATGTTTTGTGCATACATCACATGTACTTACAATTTCTTATTTTTGGGGCTCAAATGTTGATGTTTTGTGTATACTTGCAATGTCTTATTTTTTGCTACCTTTTTACTTGTATGTTGTGTACAGCGCCCTAGAACCTTGCGGAATAGGGCGCTTTAGAAATGTTTTTAATAATAATAATAATAAGATAATAATAATGCATTGTCAGAGTTAGATGTTTACTGTATAACATCCAGAAACATCGAGAGTTCATCAAATTCTAAATGTGTCATTTGCACTGTTTACCTCTTTACTGTTTACTTCTTGCACTTCTTGCACTGTTTACTCCACTGTCGCGATCTTGGCATGAGACGGAGTTGCGGCCCCTTGCGATTGCCTTATATGGCAATCGGAAGTCCATATAAGGTAACCGCAACGGAACGCAACCCCGTCTCAAGCCAAAATCGCAACAGTGGATCACCCGCTTAATAGTGCTGGCGATTGATGCCTTATGCGAGGGTCCGTGGGTTCGAATCTGATAGAAGGACGCGATGACTTTCACCTTAGAAACCTGTTTCTATTTCATAGTGTTTACTTCTTTACCACAGAGATCATTATCCTGCACTGCAGGAGGACCTACGAACATAACACCTTTGCATGATTTACCATGGTTACCGGACTATGATGTCAGCAACGACCGGGTTCATGTTCTATCACTTGGTCAAACACGGTGAAGCGAGCGGTCGAGAAAATAAAAGAGATCGCCATCTATACCCGAAAAAGATCAGCCCAATCAGAGACCGTAAGTATGTGTTGAGTAGGCCTATCTGGATTTGTTCTCCTGACATTTTGTTTTCTTTGGGGGGGGCTGTCGGATAGGTTACGAGTGAAAATTTCCTCAACTATTAGGCCTAGCCTGGTGGTAAAAAGAATTTTTTCGCCTGGCCCAACCTGATACATGTAAATACATCATCCATAATTTTGTCCCAGGCCGGGGCCATATTATGTGGCAGGTCACGTGGTAAAGCATCGTAATCTGGCGGCCCGTGACGAAAAAATGACCAGTGGAGAACACTGCATTAATATAGTACTACCTCGGAGCATCTTCAAATTTTAACTGAAGAGCGAATATCACTACAAAATGTTTCCTTTCGTTTTTTTTCGTCCTCAACATATTTGATGCAAGATTCAGCAAAGCATGCGTCAGTTCTAGGTTTGGGGACCCTGTTTTTTTCATACTTCAGAGAGTAGGCCCTATCTGCGTGGCTGGCTGTCGGCTACAAGCTGTTGTTGACAACTCCTTTACTGTACCACGTGACCGTCATCCCTCGGCGTCAGCGGCGTCCTTTCTTCTAGCAGTCGTCTGCGGGGCGTAAAATGCGGAGCAGCACGGCGATTCGGACGATTGCCATTGTGGGCCGCATGAGAGAGGGCCAGAGACATTTTTTTCAAAATCAATTTATTAAATCCTTTTTTGCGAGGAATATACGAGATACGTAGGCAAGCTTACTCTGCCTTCCCTATTTCTTTTTTCATAACCCTACGTGACGGCCAGTGTGAGCATGAATCCAATCATCTGAATTCTGGAGATTGACTTCTTGCTTATTACAGGCCTAAATGACATTTTCGGCCTTGGCCTAGCTAGGCCTACCATGCTACACCTATAGGGCCTTTCAGAAACAGAGTAGACCCCAGCCTGCACTAAACTTCACTGAAAATCTAGGCCCAGGCCCTCCTGTGTAACTTCGTAGGTCAAGTCCAAAGAAGGTGATCTGTAGGCCCGTACGCTAGCCCAGGCCAACAGGGGTAGGCCTAGGCCTAGGCCTGAAATTAACGTAGGCCCTCTCTAGGCATACAGCCTAGGCATGACCCAGGCTCAACAAACTATAGGCCTTTTACTCGCTTGGTCGACCATTAGGCCTATAGTTCACCGCTTACAAGTAGGCCTAGCCCTGCACCTACATCAGTGACAGGGCCCTCAACTGATCAACTATTTCTATAGGCCTCGTGGCCTTTGGCCCTCTTGTTCGCCCTGTAGCTAGGCCTGGGTAGGCCCCTAGTCTACCGGTAGGCCTAGGCCTACTCATTCGGCAAGAGATACAGGATATCACCCTACCATCTCTAGTTTACGGGCGAAAAGAAAATAACGGTACCATACATGCCATAATGCACATGCATATATGATACATGTACATCATGTGTACATTGGGCAAATTTAAATGTCCGCCACTGAATCCGGCGAAATGACGCTGCACTTACCACTAAAATTTTCCCTCTTACCTGAGTCTGTGGCGGCTCACAGTCCCTCCACTTGGTCACGACACGAATCTCCAGTGAATAAATACCAAAAATACGGTTCACATCGGGCCTAGTTGTAGAAAATGCCGAATTTCTGTGGCCCACGGCCACTCTCCGCGTCCATGAAATTTAAAAAACGCGCTGCGGAAACTATGTATCCAATTACGTGCTTGAGTGCACGTGAACAATGCGTGACGTGCCACCTATCGAGGACTGGCGGAACTGAACGACGGCACCGAACTTCGGGTCTTGGTCTTCGGTAAATCTGGCACCGTTTCGAGCTCTTAGCTGACAGGGCCGCATTTAGCGGGAGGGGGGCAATTGCCCCCAAATCCAACCAAAAAAAACGTGATTTNTTGTAGGCGAATCAGTATTTAGTTACAGCATGACATGGGCCCACTTCAAAGTCAACCCTTATAGCAACTCACTTCACAACAGGAACGGACAGTAGCGCCGCAGGACTGTCGCGGCAAAGATGAGACCCAGTCCGAATTATCACCGGACAAACTGAGGGCACTGTTGTTCTACATGAGACTGGTTTTCTTGTGCGAGTTGGCTCTCTATGGGCAACTCAACCATTGAAAACTATGGGCAGCCGCGACTGAACCCTGCGTGTTGAAGTCATAAGGAAACTAGTGATGGGGGATCGGCCATTTGAGGGCCAACTCACACGAGAAAACGCTCACGTACACAGAAAAAAAATCGATCTCAGTTTGAGTTAAAATGAGTCTCTAGCCTGCTATTTTGTCCCTAAAATGAGTTTCTTTGCTACTCGAACACAGAAATGAGTGCCAGCTTTCTAAGGCTTTACCATTTTTCTTGCATCGACTGGAGATTACTGCAACTGGAGTCTCATTCTGAAGCGGAGACAAAGTCTACTCATTTTGAGTTTTCTCAGTTCTCCAGTCGATGGGACAGGGCATCAGCTGGAGAAAATTGGAAAGAAACAGAGGGGAACCAGAATCTGCTTATGAGGATCTCGTTGGTGTGGTGGTTCTGGTGTCCGACTTGCGATCGGAGGGTCCTGGGTTCGATACCCACTGGGTGTGAAACGTTTTTTTTATATATATGGCGACATCACTTGTTTATTTGATTCGAGACAACAGACAATCCAGTGGAGACAGCTGAGAATCATTTTAACCAGTTGGAGACAATGTCATCTCAAGTGGAGACCCAGTTATGTCTATTTGAGTTGCAAAAGAAACTCATTTTAGGGACAAGAGTTGGAGATTCATTTTATCTCGAGATGAGATCGTTTTTTCTTTCTGTGTAGAACAGCGCCTTTACAAGCAGTAGGCTAGGTTGTGTCCTCCATGGTGACCTTTGACCTTTCATATATTTCAGGAAATGGGTACCATTTGTTCATCAGTCAACGTCAATGATAGAAACTTCGATGATTCTAGCGAGCACCTCCTAGCGACCAAAACGACATGTGTAAGTGAGCAAGGGGAATTTCATGCAGAAGGCAATCCGTTAGATTCCACTTTTCACTCCCAGAAAATCGAGATGGCTTTTGGGACCGACGCGGGCGTGGAGAGCATGAACGTCAGCGTTTCTGTCACGCACTGTTCGTGTCCGAATGACCATGGCAATGGTTTTGACGTCACTACCGTCAGTGGAAACGGATGTGACGTCATTGAATGTCGGAAAATGCCGGAACCGAGCATCTGATATCACGATTTGGACGCTATTCGCCTTAAAAATCGCAAATAAGAGACTTGCATAAGGTTGATAACGTGGTTGTGACATCATGACGTCAAGACCTCAGAATCACCGAGGTAGTCTCGCGCAGCCAGACCCTCGGGAGCGGAGCGAGATCAGAGGCTGGCGGTGCGAGACTATCACCGAGGAGACTTGAAGAACCCCAATGGATGCTTTTTTTACGAAACAAGACAACCTTTTCACACATTTATATCTAATGGATAAAGACACGTGCTAATTGGGTTTTACAGAAAGTTTGGGTTGAAAATGTGACACGTGTAAATCACATTACCTCGTGGCAATGGGCGAGTTTTACACAATATGTAAAAGTACACAAAAATATGGATAAAATTCGCCCATTGCCATGTGGTAATGTCATTTACACGTGTCACACTTTCGTAAGGGGATGGAAAGGGCAGGGACGGGGATGTTGATAATGAACTCTAACGCCAAAAGAATGCTGGCGGGGTCATGCACGTGTCTCCCACATGTGAATAAGGTGCAAATAGACACTTTTGGCGTTCTTCCAAGGAAGGAGGGCAAAAGTTGTGATGTCGCACCGCTAATGGTCCTTTTTATTGACTTTTCATGAATGGAACGGCTGACTTGGAAACTTAATGGACAGTCCAAGCAGAAAAAACAGGCTGGTCGCATCGAGTCGGTGTATTATAGAGTTTTCGCAAAGCCCCCGAAACGCCAACGAGAACATCTATCCTGTTGTTCGGTGCTCTCTTCGTGGCACCGAACAATGGGTTTGGCGTTCGCGTTGGCGTTTCGGGGGCTTTGCGAAAACTCCCTATTATTTGGGTTTCATGTTGTAATACAAACAAAAGTTGTCACGTCTCATGAATCAGCGTTTGTGTCAATTCGTGATGTTGTTTTTCACACTGAATGGAGCAGCTAATGTACCAATGTGCTTGATGAAATAATCATTGAAATATAAAATATATAGGAGATCATGAAAAAAACACCAATGTTGTCACTTACTTCATTTTAATTTCAACCGAATAAACATACGTCATGACATACTTATACCCATCCTCCACCTGATGGCGTAAATTTCCGTTTTAATCCTAAACTACATTTAGAGAAATCGACGAGAGAGTTGACGGATTATCGATGATAATAGAGAGTTTTAGAGATCGTCCCACTAACGTGAACGGTATTCTTGTCTTCAAAACAAGTTATCAATTTATGTATCCTACTCTAGCACTTTAGAATGTAACGAAGAAAATGACCAAAACATCGGAATCTTCCGGTTTAAATTTAAATTTAAACGAATCACTAGTGTCCTGTTCAGTCACGTGATCACGCCGACACATCTGATTGGCTCTTGCCAGCACTCGTGACCGCCGTCGCTTCTGTCTTCGCCGCGTTTTTCTTCTTTTCTCCATTGACTCGTCCGCAGGTGATCATGCGCACTAGCTCCTTCCGGTAGAAATCAAGACTACAGGTGTAGATGACGAAATTCATTGAATAATTAATGGTCGTCAGATGAACTGAAAAAATAGCCAGCTGATACAGGATGTGGACCTCACCTTTAGACCATCCAGGAAACCCTCGGGTATTCCACGTCAAATAATAACTCCACAGGGTCAAAAATGGCGACATCGTGATCAGGAACAAGGTTGAGACGCAGACGAGGTTGATGACGCACTTCCGTTCTGCGCGGTCCGTCTTGTTCCCGCTCTTGGATATCATCCCACGAGATTTAACGATACCGTGAACGAGAGCAATGTTTAGGAATACGATCATGGTGAGTGGTAAAGCGACTGTTAGGCCCATCAGACTGATATGGTAAATAAAGATAAGGGGCGTGGGGACGTTTGGCCCGATGTTACACAGCCTCCCGACTGCTGTCATCTTGATCTCGTTAATTAACGCCGAATCGATGGCAACGACGAGAGCGACGCACAGAAGAATGCCGATCACCTTCCGACGTCTGGTTTCGGTGATCAGAGACGCCCTTTTCAGCGGCAGCCATATTGCGATGACTCTTTCCAAGGAGAACGTGATAATAATCCAGGACGACATGCATATGCTGATGAACCAGACGTACCGGCAGAATTTACAAGAAATATTATTGTATGTTTGCATCCGGATTCGTATGCGACCATTCGACATGTTAGTCAGGCCGCGCTCAATCCAAATCGGTAAAGCGTTGAAAATTAAAGTCATAGTATCTGAGATTGCCAGACAGAACAGATAGGTGGCGCTGGCACTGTCCTTTTTCCTGTTCTTTGCAAATATAATCATACTCATGACATTGCCGAAAATACCCATTATGAGAAAAATAAGCTCGACGTATGCGTTAAAAAGACCGCCGACGAATTTGATCGTAGCCAGTGTTTTCACCACCCATGGCGGATACGTTGTTGGTGGCGACGCAGTGTACACCATGGTGACGAGTTCGGGGAGGTCCGTGGTGACAGCCGGGGACCAGACTCCGAGTGTGGCCATTTCTATATCCTGTTTTCGTTGAACCTCTTCGTTATTTCCAATGAATCGCCCAGTGGATCCTTCGCAACGTCAAAACAAACGGTCCGCTTATAAAAACGATTCTTCGTTTCCGGCGGAGTCACATCTCTGTCCGCAGTCCTGGATTTTTTCCGGTTAAAGTGTCTCTTTTTGGCACGTGTGACAACGAAGTGGGATTAAAAACAACTACAGCCTGACGTTGTTCGTTGGGAAGGATGAAGTCGCGATGTTTCTGGGGAGTATACGGAGTCTTTAAATTATTTATTGGCTAACAACGTCTTCCCGCTACCGACGACGACCACAACCAATGGAAAACGCCGACTCAATCCTAACTCTAGCCAGCATCCAATGAGAATCATTTGTTCATAAATAATCGTCCAATCATGCATTCTCTTGCAACGTGGATACGGCAAGGTCCACTAGGTAGAATCGGTAAAATCAATCGGTCCTTCGAATCAACAACAACAAAATTTATTGACACGTCTCATTATGTTTTGCAAACAATATTGATACATACCACGCCCTGTCGATGTCAACACCTGCGAAATCTCACCAATTATCATGATTCCACTAATTAATGTTGTTAATTAGTGTCGAAAACGCCTCAAATTTATACGATATCGGCTGAGAGGACGCATTTAGAAGTTCCTGTGTGTTCCATTTTTACCTCGACTTGATTTCTCTGCCAAACATATTCGCCTACTTAGTGCTAGTCATTTAAAAGCAAGAATTTCAAATTCAAATAAGGGATTGTACCCTTAAAAAATCCCCATATCAATCACCATGAAAAGGTTAAAGGTATCTTTAACAGCACACAATACCCATTGGTCTACATTTCACGGGCCATTGCAGATTATACTTTGTTTATACTTCGTATATACCGAGACGGCTAAGATATCTTGAAGGGCCTAGTTCGGCTTGTCGCCATGGAGTGCACCATATAGGCGAGACAGTGGGATGTCTGCTAACGAGGAAAATGGGTAAGTGTTGATTATTTCAATTTCAAATGGTTTCCAAGGTTTTGGTGAGAGACACGAAAATTAATTCTTGGTCGACATTTCTGTCAATTCCGCTGTCAAGGTGGCTTTTCTCATTGTAGAAGGATAACTGTGTTAGTGATGGTATATAACAGCGATGCCCGTGCCGTTATGTCCTTCGATGACGGGGCCAGCGATCTCGTAGCCCTATGTCCTTCGATGGCGCCGTGACACAGCGATGCTCGTATCGCTGTGTCCTTCGTTCATGGCGCCTGTCCCCCGTGTCCTATGTCCTTCGATGATGGCGTGACACAGCGATCCCCGTGTCCTATGTCCTTCGATGATGGCGTGACACAGCGATGCTCGTGGACCGGCATTCCTTCGATGATGGCGTGACACAGAGATGCTCGTACCGCTATGTCCTTCGATGACGGCCAGCGATGCTCGTGTCGCCCTGTCCTTTGCTGATGTCACAGCGGCGTTTGTCTTTCCCATTTCTATTTTGTCTCCCAATCATTGTGACCATGCTGACGTGTCGCAGACGCGCTGCTTGAGGAAGGATGTGAGCGCGATGGGAGCCGGATTAAACATAGTAGATTCACAACATGCTTGCGCGGCGGTAGAACATAGGCCTACTTCGTGTTGATGCGGGGGGAGGCGGGGGACTAGAGCAGACATAAAAAATGGCTTTTTATCGGTAGTCCTATTTGCAAACGGTTATAATCCCAACTGATAAGACCACCAAGAATTCAAACCGACAAAGCTCTTTAATCCTCGGGACAGGATTATCGTGAGTTTTAGGGGATTAAAATATTCAAATTCCAGTAATCCAATTCATATAATGTGCAATATTAAAGGATATATCTTCAATTTTGCCATCGGTTACAACTTCACAAAATTCTAGTTCTATTTTTCTTCGGACAGACGGCAACACCGTATATATCTAAACAAACCCTGGTAGTTGGTCCCAATCAACACACCATGTATCATACAGACAGTAACCTCGTGTATGACAGCGCGTCGAATCCACGGCCCAAGATGACACCAAAGAAAACTAAGAGAAATATAGGCAAATTCAAATCCGCTCACAAGTCAGATTTCCTCTCACACTTTCAGGCCGCAGGGCGACCCAGGTGTCGACCAACAGCGGGCAGGTGAAGCGGGCGAGAACGGCGAGGGTGGTACCCCCGCTGGGGAGGGGCAACAGGAACAAGGGGACGAGGTAGTTGTCTATAGGGACGAGGCGAGAGACAAGGAAGAAGGTAACATAAACAACGTTGACCTTTAAGTTTTTGCTCAGGGTGGATTGTCCAAGGCCCTACGAGATTTCGTTTCTCGTTGGTGATTCGTTCAACGACGAGTCTGCTACAGCCATCAATGAATTTACTCAGCAAAGCGCCTTCAGTTCTGGCCGAAGACCAGCTAGAGACTACATCAACTCAAATACTTTCTCGGGTCATAGCTGAGAAAGGCGTTAGCGGCGCTGCAGTCGTCGGTACGATCTCGAGTCGTTGACAAGAGAGACGTTGAGCGGCGCTGTAGTCGTTATGATAATCTGGAATCGCAGCAGATCAGAAGTTACAAACTCTGCTCAATCTTCCCCAAAGATAGCCCAATCTGGAGTAGGCCTATATGCCAACAGAATATGTCGTCAACTCTAGCGATAATGTCTTGTTTGGCGCTCAGCCCGTCATCAATACTTAAAGATGTCGTCTGCGTAAACGTGTGGTGTCACTGTCCAGTTTTCAGAAAGATCTTCCATCTGGTCGCACCATACGTCGACCACCACCTCCTGGTCGAGAAGCTCTCCACTGAACTCGGTCTCACCCCAGATGACCGGGAGGTCCTAAGGGTCTCATGTATAGGTCAGAAGATGACGGTCTTGGTGGAGAAGACCTTGTGGGCTTGGCATGATCGAAATGAGAATGGGGTGACGGCGGATACGTTGGTGGTGGCGCTCCGAAAGATAAGACTTCACAAAGCTGCAGGTAAGGAATCCAAAATTAGAGAGTTTTCGCAAAGCCCCCCAACGCCGACGCGAACGTCGTCTATCCTATTGTTCGCTGTTCTCTTCGAGGCATCGAACAATGGGATTGGCGTTGGCGTTTCGGGGGCTTTGCGAAAACTCTATAATGATGCAGTGCGTGCACCGCGTACTCAAGAAAATATGAGTTTACTCTTTTCTTCAATATAATGTGTTTTATACACAGACCACTTTTGATATATCATTGGTGATCTTCTATTTTGCCTTTCAACACAAAACCGAATGGCAAAGCGTTGAGTGCACGACATGACTTAGGCCTAGCTCCTGCGAAACACTTCTCACGAAGCCAAACAAAAAGTTGTCGTGATGTGTATACTTACGTGTACCGTGCGTCTCCATTTCAGACTGCGTAGAAGAATTCTGCATGAAAGTCCGCAAGCGACCGAGGAAGAAAAAAGGTCTCCCTGACGAGGCGAAGAATGGTAAGAAAGATGGTTCATATTCTAGTAAATTATATCCGTGTAGGCCTAGGCCATTTTAGAACCAAAAATTCGTTTTTAGACTTGACAACTAGCTTTTGTTGCAGATATCTCTGTGGAAGGTGAGACCGAGGAAAATGGCGACGATAACGTTGACGAGACATCACCCGGTGACGTAACCGACCGATCAGGTAGGTGGTCGAGTTCACCGGAAACTGTAGGCCTACTCCAGCCCCGCAAGGTTTTTCGAGTACGTCATTTTCATATTCTTCTACTGTCAATTTCAGAGGCTGAACTCAGAGAGTTCACGTCGACGCTGCTGACGTACAGGTCGCCGGGAAGACATAAAAGACATCGCGGAGGTGAGTTCCAGGGTGCCCTCTAACGGCTATTAGGAGAACTAGGTTCCGATGACGAGGAGCGTTGAAGTTCGTCGGTACTATGGTACAGTGGGAGACCAGACTCTGATTGAGCTCTTCGATATGGAGTGTGACGTCATTGTGATGTCGTTTACGTTCGTCATTCTACTTCTTAACCTCTCTACTTTTTCAGGAAACTTATTCATACGGTTTTTCGTTGCCATGAAACCACGTCAGGAGACAACGCACACTCCACTGGCAAAAGAGGGCGTTCAACCGTTGGTGCGGGCCTATCATGATTACGTCATCAAGGAGAGGCAGCACTTCCGGGAACGATTGACGAAGATTATCGATATCAAAGGTGTTGAAGTTATTGATTTTAGTAAGTGGTCGTTTTTCATCGTTTCGCACCCGTCGTCGTAGATTTCTTTGACACTCGCGCATGCGCGCTTATATCTGGCACGAAATCTCCATAGTAACCAAGATGGCCGGTCTGCCAAATCTGAACAGCTCGTAAATGTTTGCGACTACTACCACCATCAGGAACTCGTCAACGATGCTCAGAAGCTCTAGTTGTGGTCGTCGTGGTTTGACCCCGACCGGCCTCGCCCTCATGGACACCGGTGTAGGCCTACTGCAGTTGACAGCCTTTTTCCTTTCCAGTCGACCGCGAAGTGTGTATTTTCATCCACGTCTTCGTCCGCCATAGCCACGAACTTCGTCTCCTCCAGACGTACTACGAAACAGATATTTTACGCGACCGCTGTCAGGAAGTACTGCTGGATGAGACCACGCTTGAGGAGACGAGGTTGTACAACTTGCCGATGGATTCCTGGATCCAGGTTACCGATGAGTCGTTCAGCGCATGCCTGGATGAGATTCGGCTGACGAGGATCGTGAAACGTGTTGTGGCGAAGGAGAGAGAAGGTACGAGAAAGGGTTTGGGCACGCATCCATGTGAGAGTTTTCTCGCGCAAGTTGGCCCTCAACTCAACCATAGAAAACTGTGAGCAGTCGTTTGTGGCACCTGTCAGTGTGAATTGACAGTCCCGAGAACCGTCCCGAGTCCTGTTCAGGGATTCATGTCTAGCTTTCTACATTTCAGAAGAAAAAGAGACCGAAGAAGTGATAGAACAGAAGAAGGAAAAAGAAAAATTACCACGTGAGTGCAAAATTTTCAGATTCTGAAATTGGCTGTTGCCTCGTCTGCTGTGGACGAGCGACGCCATAGAAGTTCCTTTGGCGTCCATCCTTGGGTTCCTGGCTTAATTTTCCCCTCTTGTATCTTCAGCTGCCGACCACTACGACCACACGGTAGTCTTCATCATGGATTCAAAACCGGAACTCATCGACATGGCAGTAGCGCCGGGCATAGAAGATGGCCTCATCCTATTGGACAAGGAAGTCCCGCGAGTTATCGTCTGCCAATGTTGGCGAGATCGATACACACCGAAAAAGAAGGTTCTGCGAAGAATTCGGTCATTTCGTGGTGAGAAAAAATTCAGGCTTATCTCGCCTGTCGCAGTTGCATCATGGGACAACTGGATTGTCGTCGCGGAAAGAACCAGGGAGTGTTTACTATTTTTTACGCTAGAGGGCGAAGGAGTGCGGATCCACAAGCTACGCAAGATACCAGTAGATTTAGAAATGCGCCAGAACAGACTCTGGATTGCGTTTGACGGACGGGTAGAAGGAAACAGGCTTATCGGAAACCCCGACGATAATGACGATTTCAAATTCGAACTATTTCGTTACGCGGATATCCCGTACATCTACCCCGTTCACCTCAGTGTCAACGAACGCGGGGATATGTTTGTAGTGTCACAAACTAACGCTGGGGAGCGCTACCTGTACATGATCGAAGCGAACTTGAAGAAGAAACTACAGGCCCCTGCAAAATACGATGCTGCGGGGCTGTGGGCAACGGCGGTAGATGATGACGACAGCGTGATTACTATAACAAACGCGACGATAGAAAGAGTCAATTTGGTGGGATCACTGAAGAAATTCGACGAAGATGACGTCAAACTGTTGTTTCCGGAGATTCCCGAAGGAGACGAAAAAGAAGCCGAAGAGGAACTCGAGTGTTATCGGAAACTTCGGCTATGTTCGGGATTCGCTTCGGTTGTTGATGGAGAAGGCGATTTGATGATTTGTATGCGGAAAGGCGAGATTAGGGTTTTTGATAGGAAGGTATAGGGGGCGCTGAGAGTTCGGAAATGATGCTTCGAAAGGTATTTTACAAGGCATGGACCTACTGATTAGTCCACGACATGACTAATTTTTCACTCCTGTCACTGTGGGCGGCGGTTGATCCAAAAGTGCAATGACGAATATTGTAGTTGTGCATTAACGCGGCAATACAGATTAGGAACATACATGTACATGTACCATCTTGGAATACATGTATGTCCAAAATTCCAGGAAATATGATCTATGAATAAGAATTCGTAAAATCTTTTGAAAGTTTAATCCTTTGCGGTATAGGCCTATAGGGTATGTTCGACGACAAAAAAAGTTAAGCATAGTATGCACTTATGTGCCCGTTCATGACTGTGATCGAAGAATGTTGTTCTTTAATGTCTTTTCAAATCAAACAAAGAAGATGAAAATGCGGTGTGTGTCAGTTGTATGGATAAAAGATAATGTAGATATTCATTTGAAGTAAAGCAGTTAATCTTTCAGAACGTGAGAATGCATGGTATGTCTCTCCGTAGATCTGTCATGCTGGCTGACTGAAGGTTCTGGTGTATAGACTATTCTCAAATTCGCAGATCTGCGCACTTCCGCCAAGATCTCAACCAGAACCTCGACCTGAAACCAGCTGACGTGACACCATCCACTGATTCAGCAATGGTCGAATCTGACGCAACGTCTTCGAAGTCACTGTCTGCGTTACGTCATTTTTCAGCTTCAGATCGAGGTTGTGGTTGAGATTTCGGTCAACCGAAAACGTCCGGATGAGCCTTGTGGTATAAAACCATTGGTCTCATGTTCTCAACTAGCCCCCGACTGCATCCTGCAATCCTTGGGCGATGCTCACGGTCACATAGAGCACGTTTCAGGGTTAATCTGCTGCTTGTGACACGATAGGCAACACTGTTGAGGATCGTTCCGACAACTTCCAGAAGGACCAGTCTTGCTCAGCCATCTTTTCTATGGGTGGTATCTCACGCTCCATTGTCTTGCGCAAGACTGCGTCGACAAGGTTTCGAGAAGGTTGAATTGACCACATTTCTTGAGGGGCTAAAATAGCATCTGATGATGTATTGTTCGATATCCCATAAGTCATTTAAAAGAGTCTTAAAGAATTTAAGGAGACGCTCGCCTAAAAAAGAACATGGTGCGATAAAGGAGATGTCCCAGCCTCAACATGTTTGAATTGGTGTACAATTTGTGTAGAAAATGCATGGTGGTTCTTGCCCTGGTTGATGTGAACGCACTTCGCCGTTTGTGGAACACTTCACGTCAACTTGACCTAGGGGTTCAGACGAAATGCAGGCGAAATACATAGCATTTCCTCGTCTAGTTGGATGGATTTTTTCAACAATTTGTTAAAAGTGGCCAGGGGTATCAATCATACGGCCAACTGATTGTTGCAAGATGACCCCTATTTGTGTCCTGACGGATAAGGGCAGCAATAAAAGGGTTATAAAAATGACACAGGCCATTTTTGATTTTTTGCCCTCAATGGTGGTTTGGTCAAAGGATTTCCAAAAATGGACACCTTAACGTGGCGTAGAGTGATGTCTGGGCTCTGAGAGTAGCCAACACTCGGCACCAGGTTGTGAGTCGTTTCGGAGCGAACTCTGAAGGCCTAGACAAAAACGAAAAGGGGCTTTTGAAAGGGGACATCATGCACAACTACACTGATTTACTGGTGTCTTCTCTGTGATGACGTAGTCCTAGCAGGATCAGGAAAACTCCGTATTTACGGTAAGTCACAGCTTTCATTTTCGCTTGTGGTAAACGTGGAGGTGGCAAGCCCACGTCTGAGTATATCCTACAGACCTGTCCCCTGAGGACCAGCCGGCAGGAATTTTGGCTAGTAGAGAACCAGCCACCCTACAGACAAACCTGTGGGGAACAGCGGAGAATCGCACATGTTGTCGAAGACGTACAGACGGTCAACACCGAACGCAGAGGACGAAGTTTCTGTTGTGATAGGTCGACTTTCATTGCGTTAATTGAGAAGAAAGTCTCGAAATTTTGACTGTTTGGTGTAATGATATAACGTTTTGTTTGCTTCACCAAGAGAGCACTTGACTTCCTTGAAAATATCAATATCCCTCGTGCACGTGGGGCGCCTTTGACAGGCAAACCATAATCACCGCACCACAAATGCGACAAAGGCCTTTGGTATTGTGTACCGCCTAATAAGTATTTGAGTGGAGTTCCAAAGGTTTTATTCTGATATTGACCGTCACACACGAAGGTTTTTACATTAAATACCACTCTGCTGCTTATATTGAAAATGTCTTGCGATTTGTTTGGAAATATTGTGTGTGATATGAAGTGCAGGGACGTACACATCATGGATGTTTGAACACACGGAGGGCAAAGACGAAGAGATGCAGGGTACTGAACTTCTGCTGTGAAGTAGGCGCCTATTCCTTTAGATCTGTCTTTTCGGAGTATTTCATTAGATTATGGTAGGCCAGGATAACGGCACTTTGATCTGGGAGTAAGGTAAGAATTCTCCGAACACCGCGAATTTGGAGCTTCCGTTTTCGCCTGTCCTGTCGAATCTAGTTCGGCCGACGCCCGCCAGCAGCTGGCCGGTTAGCTCAGTTGGTTAGAGCGTCGTGCTAATAACGCGAATGTCGCGGGTTCGAGCCCCGTACTGGCCATTCGTTTTACCTCATTGTTTGTGGTCCTTTATTTTGCCTTTCTCAGGCCAATCACACGGCGTTTTTATTTTGTCCCCACCAAAATTCACTTTTTTCATCGCATTTATTGGAGGGTTAGGATAGTATATATTAATGACTTTATTGGACCAGCCAAGATTCGAACCCACGACTACAGGAACCTCTGACCAACTGAACTAACCGACCGACTGCGTTGACACTCTTTCCTAAGCTTTTGGGATAGTCTTGATATTGAGATAGACCTCTTAATTGAACCCACAACCTCGAGTTTCACAGGCGTCGATATTGACACTTCGCCAAAGTGACGACTGATTTCTGGTTGCACTGCGTCATTGCCAATAGTTCACAAATGTCATGTTTTAGCATGTTATGGGAATTCCACCAAAAACAATTGCCCAATAATCACGGCATTGTGCGCAATAATTTCATTAGTACAAACAACAGGATGTCAATTGCACCAATCTTAATCAGCTGATGAAAGTGACAAGTGCTAGGTTGTCGTAGAATTGGCAAAGGAGGTCTTTCCGGGATCAGAGAGCGAGGAACTTACAGATTTCCGCCGCTGGGAGGCGCTGTGAGCGGTTGTACCTCTTTCCAACGTTTCGTCCCCGTTGCACTGCGTCAAGGACGTCGTGACGCGACGTCATTGCATTGCTTTGCTCTGTTGTCGACGTCTGCTTCGGTCGCACCGCTCTCAGCGCCGCCCTGGCGGGATACTAAAAAGTTGTGCGGGTTGCTCATTCTAAGGGGTGTTTTTTGCGAAGTATCACTGTCGTCATTGAGGGTGGTACAATCTCGGGATTCTTCGATCAGGTTAATGAAACGATTGGATTTTTTTCTTTCGTCAGCCATACCTTTGAAGTCTTTTTCAAAACGTCCGAAATATGTTGGATTTTTCAAAAGCACAAAAGGAATTTGCTAGTCTTCAAATGGTGGACATGATATATGAACATAGACTATGAAGACAGACCATTGCCTTATCTTCTTTACCGTGAGGCGTGCCTAGCCATTGATTGGAACAGAGCCATTGTAAAGTTTCCTTGCTCGATATCCGTTCGTACTTTCAACTGGACAAGTCAAATGGTAATCACGGTGACAGATTGTTTCCGGTGGTTGAGAAATGCACTTATCTTTCAGGAAATGAAAAAAAAACCGCAGCAGACACGTCTTTTTGTCTTCGTTCGTGATATCGACATGAGGGCTGTAGTTTTGCATAATGAGTGTCATGTGCGAAGGCCTACAGGTGTGACAGGGATCAAAGTCCTAGCTAAGGATGTCAGGGCCTAGCTAAGGATGTCAGGCCTAAGTCCGCATGGCTTTGATCAGGGTTAGTGACATAATCCTTCAGAAAGGAAAACTGTGGACTTTGATTCGAGGGGATGATCCCTGTCACACCTGTACCGTTGGATGAGCCGCAGTGTATTGACCTACAGATTGTGCAAGTGGCCCCATTGCAGAAGCGTAGAATTAGGGATTATTTCATTGCAACACCCTGTATGCTGCACTGGATTATTCGTCATTTTCAGCCTCTTCTCTCAAGTTCCACAATTGAAGCTTTTCTAACGCAATCGGTTTTTTCATAGCGGGTTAAAATCCTGTCCGGTCATGTAATCGATGCCAATAAATCTCAGAAATAAACGGTCGATATCGCTGCGTGGGTATGAGATGTTTGGTGTGACTGTCACGGTCCGTGGGATTCTATCGTGAAAAACCTTTCATTGTGTTACATCACCGTTTAGATCAGTCACGACAGGTGAATCCGGTTGTGCTCCGTCAACCGAACCCATTCTGAAAACATTTTAGGATTTTGAAGACCAAAACTGAGTTCGATTTGTTCATCAAAGCCCAGCACCGGTGATACAGATTTCAGTGCAGGTGATTGGATGATGCGACTTGAAGCGTCACGATCGGATTCATTGTGATTGGTTAGTTGACAGCAGCTACCCCGGAGTAGCAGGTTTCAGCGTTTGTGATTGGTTGGTTAGTGCGGTGAAGGAGATTGGCATTGATTAACAAACCATGGTCATACCCTTTGGTGGGACGGACGAAAGGATTGTAATGGGAGGTGGCATAATATTCTTCTTTTGGACTGATTTCTTTTTGCCGTCGACTCTCTCTGCTTTTCTTGAATAGTGAACGAAATTCATGCTGAGTCGGCAAATAAGGCAGAACTACTCAAAGACTATGAAATTTTCTTTCACTAAATTTCTTTGACAAAACTCTTTTTGCCCCAAAGGCAAAGGAAAATAGTCCTCACACAGATTACAAATAGTTGTGAAAAGAAGTGTGTACATTTGTATATGATGTTAATATAGCATGTCTGCTGTGAATGGGGCAGTTAGGTTGGGAATTGCTGCTGAATGGGCGATATGTACTTGCACTCTTTATGAATGATGGTCCTATATGTTCTGTTATTATGCGATATGAGATGAATGAGAGATGTATGAATAGGTTAATCGTTTTGACATTGTCTGTTGGTCTACGATCATTGAGGTGCGTGTGCGTAGGGGTATTAGATGTTTTAGTCCAATAACTATTCAATCAGGAATTCCGAGATTGCTTCACAGAGATGTGGCAGCCATTTTGTACGCTGGTGACAAATACGCCATCTCGATTGGTCGGTTACTTTGATGACGTGATCGTTCTTCCGGTTCTTGATTACGTCATTGTTCCGACCGTCCATGCCACCGAATTCTGAGGTGATGACTTTTTTTTGTAGAATTCGCGTGTCATCCGCTGCGTTTGCCTTTCTAACCAGACTCCATCTTTAGACTTCGTTTCATTTCGTTTCAGGTTGAAGCAAGAGGCAGAAGTTTGAAGATAGGCCTACATTGACTAAGGCCGCTAAGCCGCGTTTCACGGAGGCTCAGTTTTCCAGGTCACGGCCCGGACACTGAGACACAGGAAGCGATTGACCACGCCTATAGCGAAGCTGAAAGGGAGTTTTCTCTTTCTTGAACGTCTTTGTGGATACTTCACATCATGGAGGGCAAGACTGTAACTGATGAGTGGCCCTAGTATGTCGTCCCGCCAACCATATTCAAATATCAACATGGCGCCACCTTTCGTCACGATGCACCGGAGTCAAACTTTGCCGAACAAGAAGTCCGTGACCTTCCAAGGTTACGATATGATATATGATGGTCCCGTGAAAAGTGAGAAGGGATCGCCGTATTCTCGTATGTTCGTTCCAGCTGGAAAGGATTTCATACGTGCTAAACCTGTGGTGCAACGCAGCCAAACGATGCCTGCAGAAGTGTCGTCATCCACCGGTATGACGTCATCAGCAGTGAATGGCTATTCTAATGGGACATTTGATCATCGTATTCAAAAGGTGGCGCCACTTGTGGATGACATAAAATCGACAAGACAGGAAATGGATTCATTCAAAACTCACGTACAGTTTTACGGCCCGGATTTGACTAATCAACGATTTTCTTACTCAAACTACGAAGCTCTAAAAATAGCTTTATTAAAGCAACAAGGGCAACTAAGTTCACAAAATAAAAATCAAAACAGAAATTCTTATTCGAATTTTGAGGTGTTAAAAAACGATCAAAATGCTCCAAAAAGGAATAAGATGGAGAGGAGTCAGACACTTCCGTTAGATAAACAATCATCTGCAGACCAGAAATTGCAGCGCAGTAGGACTTGGAACAATGACAGCTCACCACTGTTGCATCATAGGCTGCAGCGTATCTTGAGTGCCAAGGATTTAGATTTCTTAGAGGAATTATCACGTGATAAGAATTTTAACCAATCACAAGCCTTTGATATCTACCAGCAGATGAGAACGGTGTGCAACTCTGCTGGAGACTTGACTGACGTCATCAAGGAACATTTGGATAAAAGTGAAACATTTACAGACACGCCAAGTCCTGATCGCCGGAAGAAGAAACATTTCTATGACAACGATGCAACAAAACAAAACGGATATCCGGTGTCGCCCAAGGGATCATGGGAAGATGACGAATTTGACGTCGAAAACGGGATCGAGGTTTTCATCGACTATGATCCAATCACTGATAAGGTTAGTAAGCACGTATCTCCGTTACCTTCTTTTCTATTGGTTCCCCAGTGTTTCCGAAGTAACTGATCTGTTGCCTCGGCCATCATCGGGATTTTTCGGAAAGTCAATTTACATAGATCAACGACTAATGTCAACTGTAATAATCTTATTAAACGATTATCAGCTATCTCGCGTTGGCAATACGAGTGGTCGATCGACTTTGCCAAAAACGTGATACAGTAATCAATTACTTATTGAACGGTTATTTGCCTTCGACTATGATTTATGTGTAAGTAATGATTGGTGCTGTAGCGCGCGCGTGCCTGACTGCTGTAATCTACGTTATCAACGTCCCACTATGCCACAAATGCACTTGCCCAGAAAGACCACTTCTTTCACAAGGCCAATGCCCCCCCCCCCGTAGCACGATTATCAACTGATACGTATCCGACTGGCTATAGGACGGAAGGAAGTAATCTGGTCAATGACGAAATATATCGTCAAAAAAATGGGAGCAATGCAGGCCTTTATTGAGCATATTCGGAAAATTGGATGAAAAATTAGATCTAATAGAATATTGGCGACCGGAAGTAGTCAAGTTGGGCATGCGCAGGAGGTTGTGTATCTCAGAGACAGGATCGAGAGTCAAGGAGCCATTTTATCAACCGGTTCGTCTGTACTTGTTTTTCTCCGGGGTTATCGCCGATTAGTCATGCGCATGTCATCAAGTATCACCTGTAGATCGAGAGATAGTGAAATCAAAGCACGCGTTCTTGCTTACCACTTTCTCAACCGATTGCAACTTTCTGGGCCCATATTCATAACACCTTGCTAGGCTTAGTTACATAAATCACCCAGTTTGTACAGGCCAATGTATACAACTAGCAACCAACTAAACTAGCAAGATTTTGTGAATATGGGCCCTGTGGTCTCCACTTATATTCGTACGTGGATCGAGGTGGGGGTGGGGGCTCGAGAGGGCCTATCTCTTCGCCTTCTTGAGCATCCAGCAGATTCTTCGCTTATGAATGTCCTATTCTGTGACCCTCTCAAATCTCTCTCACCACAGACGAGATTTGTGCAGCGATGTGGCTTCGTAAAATGGCGGTAATGAAAATGGGGACAGGGTGTGTTTGTTTCTTCTTCTAGATTCCAATAAAGAATGAAGCCCGTCCGCTTTCTGAGTGCGAACGGAATTCAGCTAGGCAATATATTGTGAATGCAGAGATTCCAATAAACAATGAAGCCCGTCCGCTTTCTCAGTGCGAACGGAATTCAGCTAGGCAATGCATTGTGAATGTAGACGTCTCAAGACGAAAAATTTGGCTTATTATCAGCTCGGGTGGTTGGGTCTGCAAGAAATGAGTAAACGGTACCGTAGATAGAAACATACATGTGTATGTAGGGGCCTACTGTACATATTCTACGAGGTAGAATGCACCTCAGAACACCAGTTGAGTGCATTTCAAGATTCTACCTGAAGATGAAATAATCGGTTACTTGCTCCTGGCTAGTTGATAAAGTCTATCTCATGACTTCATACAAGTGGAAGCCCTGCCGATAGAGAATCATTGTAAACTATCTGCTGCACGAAACGGAAATATCAAACTGAAGGGGTAGGTCAATGCATCGTGTTGCCATTATTTTCCATGATTTTGGACCTCAGCTTCTTTTGTCCTTGCTAATCGCAGTTGATCACAGTTGTAAAGTCTATAATAATCCAACAGTCAACCAGCTGCTGTAATTTGTCACTCAGACTGCCTTGTTTAAAATGAAGTCATTCTGTCCGAAAAAGGATTCTCCTGTCCGCGAAATGGTTTGGATAAAGTGTCATAATTCCCTTATTTCTTGTTGAAGGGTGTTGTTTTTTTCTGAGGCCGAACATACACTGGAGGTAGGCTCAACTATCATGATTTCATTTCGATTGCAGCGCTGTGTTCCCCGCTTTACGCATCAGAAAATTGTCCGACAATCGACTGAATCTGTCCGAGAATAGATTTCAATGAAATCGCATGGTGTATGGGGCCTACTCCAGGCTTAACCACTGATGGTCGACGTCTGCATGCTGAAGACGTTCAATATTAGCCTCAGTCCATTAGCCAGCTGATAATTGGCTAGTTCAACTTATAACTGCACATTTGTTAGCCATTTCTCAAAATATGTTAAAATTGAGGGAACGTCAGACTTACCTGTATATTGATGGCTTGTTCCTGTGCCGGAAAAAATCTACAGGTGTTTCGCAGGCTCTGGATCAGAAATCGATCATTTTGCATGATTTTTATCTGGTTGGACTACAGGCCGAAGGTTCTGCACTGGCAGACGTATCTTCACCTTATTTTTCATCCTCTTCTTGTGAATGTCGGGTACCTTTTTCTATGGATCTGTACTTTCGTCCTTCTATTTCGAATGGGGAACTGCGTAAGTTTACTTTACATTCACGACTTACAGAATGATGGGGAACCCTTGAAACACTGCACGTTGAAAAAAAGATACGTATATCTTGGGGGGGGGGGGGGTGCGCATTCACCAATAAAAGACCAAGAGTCTTTGGTGAGGACTCACCCAGAAACAAACCCAGAACCACTTGTATGGTCTGCAGTGATAAGTGATACTTTACTCAGTCGAAATCAAGGGGTAGACCTAGCTTGTCTATTTTCTCAGGAATATCAAAACGAGATTGCGATACCTCTGAGGTAATGTACAAAAGAACTGAATAGCATTTTGTACTGTTTAGACAGTAACAAACTTCTTCTGAACATACCGACTGAAACACGGATACCATGTATCGTTTTTTCCCCGTGATGTCAGTACGTTCGGCTTCATGCCTTCACTTCCACGATCTCTCTTGGGGTATTTTGTCGTTCGAAGTTCTCAATGAGCAACGAGATCAGCGAATCGATGACTTTCATTGGCTACCTGTTAATGACGTCATACCTTCTTGACGGCGATCCCAACCCTGGTCAGAATTTTATCTTGAAGATTCGAGTCATTTCGCTTCGTTTCATCCGCTGCGGGTGGTACTAAAACTCTACTGGTGACTTCTTCCACCACACAACCGCATCACTCCAGCCTTACCTGCACTCAACATGCCTTCTTTTCAACACAGGAAATCCTACATAGCTCAACTCATAGCTGTACTCTATACCTTTTTCTTATCATTCTAACTATATTTTTAGAAATGAGCGCTGTTTTTTCACTGGACATGATACGTTTCGGCAGAGGTTATAATTGATCAAAATAATGTAAAAGGTGTAGGTAGTTGGAATGATATGAAAGTTAACATGGGTTTTAGGTGTAGTTCGTGATGTAATTAGTCAGGTGAGATTTTCCAGTCGAAGGATTGAAATATACCTTGACTGTACGTTTAACTTTGTGGAATTCAAGCAAATAGTTTGTTCCTACTGACTCGTGTGCCAAGGCCAACTGTTGTTTTTCCGGTGTAGTAAAGTACAGACTCGAGCCTTGAGAATTTTCTAAGTTTAATTCACGTTACATTTTCCACTGAACTCAGCTTCGCAGACAAGTAGGGCCCAGATTGAGGCCTACTGGGTGTATTATGAGTCTTCCTATCTCAAAAGCACAGGAGAGTCAAATTCCCGTAACCTGGTGGACGATAGCAGAACTAAAACAATGCAGTCCAGGAACAACAGAGTGTTGTGCATCTTCCTTGTGTGTGATACCCTGTCCTAATTTACTGGAGCAGTTGCAATAGTTTATCTAAACTGATATGTTAAGGACTCATAAGTGTCTTCTTTGTTTACACCAATGTACATCGCATTTTCATAGCTTACCAGGCAAAACCACCCGATCGGAGCAATCTCCAAAACTTCTCGTCTCCAGGTTAGCTCAATCGGAGACACTATTTACCTTGGGAACTCAGGGAGGTGAGGTTGATACTGTAACGATACCCACCTGTTGAAGTGTTTATGTATCTTGTGGTATAGGAGCCGAGCATGGCAATTTGCTAACTTCTGCATGTATACGGGACATCTAGGGGAAGATAGGCTTGAGTAAGGTTCCTGGTGAAAGCTCCTTCCCTTGAAGTATCCATATTTCTTCTAGTAGATGTTTCTCTCAGCTCCCTTATTGAGTTACGGCGTATAGCATTCCACACTTCGGTCGGCCGTCTGGTAAACAGGTTGTCAAACCTGTTGATTACTGCCAATACCTTGATCGAAGCCTGTCGAGAATTGTGATGAAATGCGTGCAGATATGCCGCCATTTTGTACAGACCGTCTCGCTTGTCTTTGGCGGCATTTTCGTCTTTGCATTTACGTTGGGGGCAAAAAAGATGGCAGGTTTTGGAATTTCCGCCCTGTTAGACTCTTGAACCCAACAATTACGGTAACCTGCTGCTCCAGAAAGCAAGTGGTATAGGAAACAGACCTCCTCACACGAGAGGCTGCATTCCTTCAATGTTTACATATATGTAACAAGACAGTCGATACATTTCTTATAATACCTAGATTCCAGTCTATATTTTCCAATTCAATTAGAAATATTACGCCAGCATCGCACGTTCTGCCCCGATCTGATTATCAAGAAAACCGGTGTGAAAAACCGGAACTGCCGAATTTGCCATCGGCATTTCGAGTTTGTGTAGGCTACCAATTCTGAATGGTTCCAGTATGTGGTAGGACTTAACGTTCCATGGGTTCCACTGGGCTGGATAAAATGTTGCAAGCTCGGCAAATGTGGAGGACAGATGACGGCTGTCCCATGCCGACTCATCAGTACAATAGTTGTCCTTCCCTATCGCTGACTTGGAAGTTGGCCCTACTACAGGCCTACTGCTTTCTTAAATTGCGCTCAGTGCAATAACATTGTCAAAGAGTAAGGTCACATATCATACTATGTCCAACTAAAGACACCAGCGTCCATTTGCAAATACATGTACTGCCAAATTTTGAGCATCAAATGAACTTCTGTACCTTTTGTCCGAAACAAAATGTGGCGGACGGACCGGAATCGTATCCGTGTGCCAGTTATCGACGCTATATCCTGTCCAACAAAGTCTTAGCGTTGATCGCAAACACTATCCAGTTTAAAGCATTTCGCAGCGTAATCATCATGTTATCTCACGAGCATTTCAAAACAATCAAGCATTCCTTTGGTTTAATTAGACTCACTGACCCGTTTTGGGCAGAATATCTAGGCCGGTGATTGCCTTTCTCAGGCAAGTGATTTGAAAGGCAGAACTTTTTCATGATACAGACGTATTTAATGGAATATATTGCTGATCGTTCCGAAAACCAATCAGAGTTTTAAATGACTAGAGGATGTTGAAACATATTTCTTATACGTCCTATAATATCTGGGAAGCTGAACAAATGAGGAAAGATGCCGGGAACAAAGCTAGTAATGCCATAAGAGGCACCACCAAGGCGATTTCTGGGAAACGTAACGTTACGAAACACCATGATCCGGTGAGTAGGCTACGTCTTTTGCCGAACTGTATTCAGTCACATCGTCTTCACTTGGTTGTCGTTTAGCCATTTGTATTTGTTGGTATTGAGTTTTCCATCAGGGCTGACGCCATAGCATTGTTGGCCCTGGTAAGTATGGAAGAGGCCATCTCAAGCTTCTCATGTTCCTCACTTGGATGGGGTCTTTTACTTGCCCTTGCAAGGCACAAGGTACAAGGCAACATGGCTTACTTGGCTGTCGTTGGTCATTCATCTGTTGCTCAGGAAAATCAGAGTTGGTGCGTTGCCTCGCTCATGTTTGGATGTGGTAATCGCAATAGGACGACTTATCAAGGCATGCAGTGTTGAACCTACGATAACCCGTGCCACCTTGGTTACCTGTCCAAGGTTAGAAATTCTCAGATCGTTGGGGCATCGTCCCAAAACGTTTTGGGATCTTGTCGCACTGGTGATGAGTTGTCTGAAAGTACAGTGAGCAACTGTTTCAAAATCCGTACTGGAACTGGATTAGTTCTTGCATGTCTTGTACCCTTGTGAAGTAAGCAGTGGTTCTTGGCGTTCGCTCTGTACGTCACCTTGCGTGAGACGAAGCCGAGGGAGCGAGCGAGAACCACTGATTACCTCAGGATAATGAGAAACATGACCGGTTAGGTTCAGGTGTTGAAGCACTCGGTGATCTTTGGAACAATCAACGATAGGCGTGGGTATCGCGGAAAAGTGTTCGATAATGTATACAATTTAAAGAAAGTAGGATTTTTTCGCGTTCCTGAGTTCTCACTGCATTCCTGTCCGTCTGCCCCTGTAGGCCTAGCCTTCTCCCACCCTATCACCAACTGATATCAAAACTGCACAAATTGTGAATTAACCGGATCGAAATCTTTATACACATCACACAAGTTGTTGTTTACGGGTTTCTTTGCCAAGATAAGCCACATATTGAAGAGTAACACCTTGTAAAAGGTTTTTGGGTGGCCTTCTACCGTTTCGTTCGTTTGTTCTCACACCGACAGTGGCCGAGCTGCTGGTACTTGCCCCTGGGATACCTCCTCCTTTGGCGGATGCAGCTGTAGTTGGTAGACCCCCTTTCCTTAAGTCCATTCTTGGTCCTTTTCGTATTCTGGATAGCCCACCGCTCGACACAGATTCGACAGCTTGGAGGTCATCGTCACGGTTTGTGCAGCAGGCCATGCTAAATCTGGGATACGTCGAAGGAGTTTCGAACGGGATTTCATGCTGATAACCTCTTCTTAGGATTAGAACGGATCGGTCTTTGGATTCGGCGTCCGAAGGGTAGTGCCTCTCTCTCTTCGCTCGAGACAGGCTCTACCGCTTGTTGTGGGTCGTCGTCGCAGTTTGTGCTGCAGGCCATGCTAAATCTGGGATACGTCGAGGGACTTTCGAGCACGATTTCATGCTGCTTTCCTCTGGTTAACACGGATGCGTTTGGATTTATTGGGTTCACCAGAGAATTGGCGTTCAAGACCACAACCAATATCTCAGCAAGCCGGTTCAGTCGGCCTACCATTTCACGAATCCCTCATTCACGAATCTGTGTGTCGTACCTTCAACAGGCTTTGTGGGGCCATCATATTCCGAGGCCTTCTTTTCTGGGAACTGAGAGAGACTTCATAGTCTTTATGAAATTTGAAATTTGATGCCATAATTTTTTGTCCCTCCTGTTCGAGGTGTTTTCACGGCGGAACGGGAGGTGGTAGATAAACACAAAGTGCTGTGTGCCCCGTTGCAACCGATACTTGGAACAATAGTCTTCCTATTTGTTCGGAATGTTTTCCCCTAACTTCATGTTCCTCAAAAACTGACAGTATGTTTATACATGTATACCTCTTGCTCGTCGGATGGGTATGGAGATGCTATCACTAGGCCTATAAGTCAGGGAATTCGAGGAGGACAGAAAAAAAATGATATAGGCTCTGCAGTGATAGGCCTACCTGTCATAAAGTGGTTTTCGCACGTATTTTACGGATGCATTTATTCGCCCCGGGCAAAGGTGGGTGTCACTCAACAATAGTGCCTTCGGTGGCTAGACGTTCCTCTCGCCTGGGAGTTCTGTCGCAGCTGGAAAAATACACATCGAGTGGAATAACGAATAGAATTCTAGGCCTGGAAGTCGTTCGAAACAACGAATTGAATCAAAAAATCCGAAGCGAGCGAGGTTGAATTCATACGTCCCGTGCGCGGCGGCCATATTGCCCAGAATAGGCCAATCACAATACAGCTCTATGATCACGTGAGCAATTCGCGCTGTCGCTTCCGGAATATGAATTCACTTCCGCTCGTTTTTTAGATTCTGTCTCGGATATTTCCGGCAAAGGGACTTCGTTGCTGTGTGTCGACCAGAATGGATAATGTCGTGGCCGGTTAGGATTTCGAAGGTGTGGCTTCGAAGGCTCTTTCGGCAAAGTTTGGCTTCAGGAGGCGGCTAAGTTGCAACTTATAGCCAAGGGATAGTCTGACACTTTGAAGCGTAGGTGTTTTCGATTCGGAACATTAATATTTGGATTCAATATTGACATAGCATTCGACCCAGTTATCACCGACATCACGCTTTTCATCACTTGGCGCGTAAACTAATTACATGTAAAAGTCAGTAGAACTGTGTACTGCCGTGTACTGTTGGGTGTACCGAAACCTAGTGGTTCTCTTTGCCTCAGATGAAGCTAATTAGAAACTGGAAAATGGGAGTCCATTCGGTCATAGTTAACGAGAAGGACTCTGGACGCGTTCTTGCCAATTTCGGATGAAGCCACTAACCAATCAAACCACTAGAGATCATTCCTACATACATATGTATTTAATGAGCAAGACGTTCGACTTCCCGTTTCGTTCCTTCCTTTTAAGTTATGACTTTATATCCACCCAGAACAACTTCGTTGCCCCTCCACAGTTTGAAAACTGCAACCTTTTCAACAATTCTTGCGCCTCATTGTAAATTCATCACAGACTGGGACAGGACCCATGGTAACAAAAGCCAATATCAAAGTGTCCTCAGTATTGTCAAACAGTAGAAAGTATTCCCAACAGCACTTGACCTATGAATCTTGAATGACGTTTGGTGAACTTTGTGTATAAAAACGTTTGGCAGGTCTGTGATGAACGGAAGACGGAATCTTGGAATGCGTTCGATTTCCGGTGATAGAAAATGATGCAGATATCAAATGCACGTTACCAGAGTTTCATTCCTGACTGCTGGTGTCTTAGTATTTCAATGGATTTCGTGACCTCGTGAAGTTCAGTTGTCGCCTAAGAATTTGTCTCTTTGGATTGTCGTATTTGTATTGCTGATCATTCCGTCACCATTTTACACAGTGACCTTGACCTTAAGATTGCGATGAGAGCATGCGCAGACTGCGACCAATGGTGATCAAAATGATCCAGGTGGTGTGGTGATTCAAGGTATTTTTTTCAAACAACGCCGACAGATCTGTGCCCACTTGACCTCTCGTGTTGTCATAGATATCTAAAAACTGTCACCCATACCTTAACATAACATCACCGGCCAATGTGAACAATTGTCCACATGCTATAACATTTGGTGGAAAGATGTAGACGCCTCTTTAATGAAATATCTTGCTGCTGTTCGTTGAGTTCTGTTTATATTGTTCGGCTGTATTATGGTTTTGAAAAATGAACTACACATGCTGAGGTAATTCCAAAGCAACGAGGAAAGACTATAGCTTAGCAAATTTTTCGTTAATTTGTGCAACTTGATGCTTGCTGGAGAGGAAGGTTTTGGTACGAAGCCGAGTCGGTGTTCCCTTTATTCAGCTGCAGACAAAGAAGGAAGGCTGTCTGTCTAAGAAGGCACGACTTACATCTATGGAAACCTTGTTTTAGGGGACAGACTGGTGAGATCTTACGTTGATTGAATCTGATATCCAAATGGAACTATTCCACCCTTACCGTCATTGACGACAACAACAATGGATTTCATAAACGTCTACAATAACTATTTAAAAACTTTCGTGGATAGAGGTCCAGATTTCCTGTTCAGGGCCGCAGTCCTTGATTATGATGGAGATACCGAGGATACCTTACGCTTACGAAAGGTGAGAAACACCCTCATTTTCACGTTTGTTCGTCGCCGCCCCTCGGATCATTTATCAAAAGGGGTTTCATAGCCCTGATGTGATCCACCATTCTTGATCGGTCAGAGATACTTACACAGAAAAAAAAATCAACTCGAGTGGAGACTCAAAGTCCCCTTTAGGGACAAAATGGTTCGAAACACTTTTTGACTCAAAATGAAACAGAAAATATTTCGGCCCGAGACAATGACACCTCGTTACGAGAGAAAATATTTCGGGTTGAGATACAGACAGTCTCGATCTGAGAGAAAATATTTTAGGCCGAGATGTCATTGTCTCGCGCCGAAATATTTTCTGTTTCATTTTGAGTCAAAAAGTATTTCGAACCATTTTGTCCCTAAAGTGAGACTCTGAGTCTCCACTCGAGTTGATTTTTTTTCTGTGTAGGGTCTGGTAAACTTCAGCTATTTCTTCTGCTTGAGGTCTAATGGTTTAGGCCTGGATGCTCACACCAGATGCTGTGCTTCTTCACGTTCTATGTACCATTGATGGATCACATGATGTACGAACGTATAAGGTAAACTGGGGTAATAGTAGCCCCTGGGTAATAGTAGCCCCTAGCAATTAAGGCACCATGTTTCTATCTGTTGGTAATACATTTATGGGGTGTAAATCCCACAAGTTAGCTGTACATTGGGTCCCATTCTCCTGTACAAAGCCTAGTTCTTGGATCCAATGATAAAGTCAGTTGCCTGAGCTTTATCCAGGCTAGGGGCTACTATTAACCCCGGGGCTACTATTACCCCAGTTTACCTTACAGCATGTATCAAAATACGCGATCCCTCATTTTCTTTATTCATGTATTTTGGACACCTTTCCAAGACAGTCTTCATCTCCTGTGGCTATGAGGGGGGGGGGGGGGGGGGCTTTCCCTACAACCTTGCCTGCTCTGGTCATCTTCTTCCGCGATTGCAGTTGTCCTCATGTTTGTCCCATTTCACCCCGGCCTTCCCAATTCGTCCCTAAAAACACAAACATCCATATCTAACCCTATTGGTAAATGCTTTGGGCGAATTGGAAATGGTCGAAATGGGAAGACACCTGTTCTCGCCCGACTTGACAGCTCCAATTCCTCTTTTTACATCTGACCGTGAGTGTTATGTTACCTGCCCGAGGTAGCACAACCTCCCGGGTTCTGGTGATAGATTGAATTAGTGTATGGGCTTTACCGTTATTACTGTCCAAAGCCTAGCATAGTCCTTAGCATTACCCAGGTAGGCTACACTTGCCTCTCTACAAGCTACATAGCACGTTGACTTCAGCATAACTTGGTGGCATTTGGTGTAATATGGCAGTACATGATACACTGCCCAAGCAGATTGGACAGAACATTCGTTAACTTGTTTCAATCTAACTTTACCGGAGCGTTAGTGTATATCTTCTTGGCTTTTAAACAGAGATGAAAGGAGATGTTGGAATTTTACAGTTGAAACAGTCCACTCTTGATTTCCATCACCTCCACATATTTCCAATGCATCAGTCTCTACTTTGTATGCAAAATGTACAGACAGGTTGAACCAAGTTATTGTGAGACCTGTCACACCTGAAGTGAAGTTAGCTGTTAGCTGCTTCCTCGCGATGCTAAGTTTAGTTCGACCTAGACAGAGGCAAAGAAAAGCAAACGAACTACGTCAGCTGTTATGTGGAAACTTCATTCAAACGAAGTAGAAATGGGGGAATTCACACACGAACTTTCGCATTCGTGAAGGCTAGATCGCTGAGAAACTGTCTTATGTTCAAATTCATATTCTGAACAAATCTGGTCGTACATTTTTACCATTCTATTGAGAAATTGTTAAACGATTCAAACGCTGGAGGTAGCTAATTATCTGAGCAACTTCGTCGGAAAAGGAAATGGTTCTTGATATAAAAGGTAGGCTCCCAACTTGTGTTATTGTTTTCAAATTTCATATGCTGTTACTCCTCTGGTAGTCGATGCTTTCCCTCTTTGGAAACCTGTTGGGTAATTGCTGGCTGACCAATCACAGTGAAGCATTCTCTCATCTGCGAGCCAGGCTTCCTCTCACAGTGTCCAATCAGAACTTCTTCTCAGCTGAACTTGTCGTTTAAGGACCAATCGTTTTGCGTTTCCAATTTACTTCGTTCCCTCATGCTGTCAACTCAAAATTACCATTCATTTTGGGTTGCTATCGTCAATGAACCAATCACAAAGTATGATGTGTTCCATATCAGTGCATGACAGGTGTTACTGTGCAAAAGAGACTCAGTCATGTCAGTGGCTTCATTGAAAGAAGTTAAATGGCACTGCTGTACAAGCTAAATTGAACAATACTTTGCAGTGCAGCCTAATGATGCTGATCCTGTACTCAGATTACAACCTGCCCAGTATCCATTTCTTGCCCTAGGCCTACATTCCCTCTTGAAACATTGAGACGCAGATCAGCTTGCACCACTACGCATGCGCTGTTAGATGACATCCTTCATCCACCTGTTCATGCGAAGATAAGATCTCATGATAAGATTTCCTGTTTCTAATTTCTGCGGAGATAAGATTTTTCTGAAGTCAGACGAGGATCTATGGCACTATTATTATGTGTTTTTGGTCCTTCAGGCTACCAACGTAGGCTACACGAAGTGTACTCCGCACATGTAAAGGATCAACACGTAGCGTGTTCTTGATTTCGATTAGGTACACCACACATCAAACAATAGCTGCAACAAATTTGAAAAATCCACTGAACGGATACCAAGCTTCTCAGTGGCTGATGTCACCTGTTTCGTCCAGCTCGTTCTCAAATTGACGTAAAGGACAAAAATCTGCGGACTTCCGCCGAAATATCAACCACAACCTCGGTCTGAAACTGAATGACGTGACGCAGACAACACCACGACAGTGACGTAGAAGACGTTGCGTCAGACTCGACCATTGTTGCTGAATCATGGATGGCGTCACGTCAGCCGGTTTCAGATCGAAGTTCTGATTGAGATTTCAGCGGAAGTGCGCAGATCTGCGAATTCGAGAATGGTCACGTGAGCGGAAGTTGAGCCTACATCGCGAGTGTGATCTCGTCGCGTTGGGCTCTGATTTAGAGAACTTCGCGTGTTTTTGAAATGTTCTAGTAAATCTCCTATGTTGCACATCACGTGACGTCGCTCATTCTTCTATACCTTACGCCTTGGAGAAAAAAGTATAATTCCTCCAAGCTTACGCCATCAGCTTAAATCTTTGGTATCGGTGTAGAGTGGTTAATTATGGCGGCAGTTCTTCCTAATGATTCACCGCTGTAGGTTCCTAGACATACATAACATTGCACTCTCCACGTCAGGGGAAGTGATAAAACAAAATATACATACCTATACTTGTAGGCCCGCAGCAGGATAAAACAATCAAGTTTTGGGCTTCCTTCCGTTTTCTCAACTTGTTTCTAGGCTCTCAGAGTGGCATCCTGGATACAACTGCGCCTGTCACTGTGTAGGACCTAATACCCCTGTGCTAATTTCTTTTTTTCAGCCAAGAAGCCTCAAATATTCATTCAATCTCGCATGATCTGCAATCATTTTTATTCATTTTATTCCTTTCTATCAATTCAGGTTAAACCCCCATCAAAGTCAAAGCCAAGACGATCCAAGATGGCGTCCAACAGATCGGGTAGCCATGACGACGGTCCGCCAGTGGGCAGTGCAGCAGACTCAGCCAACAACAACGTCAGGCATACGGGGAAGCTTACGTCACAAAAAAGCACCGATACCGAGGGAACTTTGTCAACATGCAGTACGTTAGACCGCTACAGTACTCTGGATCGGCTGGTGCGAGGCGAGGATCACCACATTTCAAACTCTGATTTCGAGGATATGTGCAGGGCTAATGACTTAAGCGACACGGATACCTTAACGGGAAGTCCGCATGCGCAAAGCCCTTCTGCTCCGAATGGCAACCATTCTGGCACTGGTTTGAATGTTCGGAAGGATTTCATCTCCCCTCCTGGGACTGGTAGTATGAACAAGGACTATTTAGAACGACTAGATGAATTGATTCACGAACCTTTAGTCGCCGTAGAAGAAGAACAGATGACAATTACAACCGTACATGACACTATTGGCCAAATCAATCCGGACTTTCTGGCGCAGTTGGAGCAACCGACCGTTCATCCGAAAAAACAACCTCAAGCACGTCACGAGGATGTTGAAGCGAGGGTTGACCAGGATACCCTCGACCTGCTGGCTCAGTTAGAGGATCTGGGGGCTAAGTCCTCGGCCAAGGAAACAGAGACCGAGGAGATGGAAGCGATTACGGTGACAACAGTCCAGGATACAATTGGTCGAATAAACGAGGACTATCTAGCAGAATTAGAGGATCTTAGACCACAAAATGGAGATAGAATGAAACGATTGGGTGCCAGTGAACTTGATGGGCAGCGGCAGCCGAGAAGCCCTGGACAGAAAGTTGTCATCAACACATCTTCGGGGGATTCTCCGGAGAGGTCGCCGATATTTCCTGCACGCAGAACCAGCGGAAGTATACTGGCCAAGGTCAACGTGTTCGAGAACCTGGAGAGAAGGAGGTCTGGTTTAAGGGTCAAGGACGAACAGGAGTTCAAGGACGTTGAGGAAGAGTTCAAGGACTTCCAGGGGGTCAGAGACTTCCAGGATTTCGTGGATTATGCGAGGGAGGCCGAGGAGAGATTAGATAGCCTAGGCCCTGAGGAGGATGAAGCAGAAAGGAATAAATCAGTCAGAGACGCTGTTAGTATATTTGAAAGGTTTAAGAGCAGTCTTACCAATGTTAGGGAAACGCCACCTCAAGGTCAAACTAGACCTGACGCCTTTGAAAGTCACCAAAGATTCAATGCCCATGGAAATATGCAAGATAGTAGACAAGACTTTACTGCTTTGAAGCAAGATGCTGCTGGGTCACGCCCTGCGTTGAAGTCCCAGCAGGCTTTCGAACGTTCGTTTGAATTTGAGTCATCGTCTGTTGAGAAGGAGAAGCAGAAGACGCCAACCAGTCCGAAAAAGGAGGAACGGGGGTCAAGGTCACGCCAAGGTCACGTGGTCACGAGCGATGCTGGTGAGAAGAAGTCTGATCGCGGGCGGGTGAAGTATCGGAGCAGCAGCGCAGACAGGTTTAATGATCCGAACCGGCAGCATTTGCTGAAGAGGAGGGATGTCTCGCCACGGTTCTCGGCCCAAAATGCCGCTGACCCCGCAGAGGATCGGAGGAGGATGAAATTGAGGAGCCAGAGCGGGGATAGGATTCGGCCAAAGAGCGAGTACAGCATCGCTGAAGAGAAGCAAAGGAGAGGGCAGGAGACGTATATCGCACGAGCACAGGAACAACCTCGACCCAGGGGGAGATCATCACGCAAGGAGGAGCGAGGTCGACAGAAGGAGAAAAATTTCGATAAATTTGGTCACGTGAGGTCAGATCCTGAGTTCACCTACACCTCTGACGAGCTGGAGTTACGTCATGACCTTTCACCTCTGCCACCACGTGATGACTTCAAGAGACGGTTTGGGTTCGAGCGTGTGTTGGAAGAGCCACCCTTGTCTCCAGGGACGGACGCACGACCTGCTAGCGGACATTACGACAATGTCTTGTCACCCCCGCCACCCTTGGAGCCGAAGAGGCGTAGCTGGAGCTATGAGAGGCCACCAGGTGTGGTCATGTCGCCTCAACCTGGGGAAAGACGAAGTGGAAGCTATGATCGACCTCAACAAGGTGGCATGCTCTCGCCTCATCTGCCTTCCACGGATATCAATCGCCGTAGCGGGAACTACGATCGTCAGTTCGAACGCCCTGACGCTCCCCCACCAGTCCCTTCTCGAGCCATGCCGAGGCCGCCACCTGGATTCGAACGGGATTACAGAATGGCGTGGTATCGTGATTTCCCGCAATATCCCGAGAGACGAGACTCCCCGATCTTCAGAGACGATAGGGGCTCGCCGTACGAGCGTGGTCCGGGTTCCCCACGCTGCTTCAGCCCGCAGCAGCGTCCATACGGAGATAGAGATGGCTCGCCACAGTGTTTCAGCCCACGACAGTGGCCTTACCAAGAGCGGGAGGGCCGTGGTTCTCCAAGGGGCTTCAGCCCCCACCAACGCCCAGATGGTTACTACCACCATCCAGAAGACGACCCAATATACGCAAGAGTCCAAAAGACTAACAGGCCATACTACGGCCCACCAGAGCCAGGCACGTATTACATGCATGACAGACCCGAACAGTGGCAGAGAACCTCTTATTTCGACTACGATCAACGTTACTATGACAGTAGAGCTCCTCCATTTCGCTACCCTACATATCAGGGGTACCCACCTGAGCAATATATGCGTTATCACCAAGACTACATGCAGAGGGATTGGGAGTATCATGACAGGCCTCCGTATCCGTTGAACTACCCACCACCGCTTGAGGTCTGTCCTTACCACCATCCGAACGACCCACGAGGCTACCATGAACCGCAAAGCCCTAAAAATCTCCATCAGGGTGACCCTAGAGGCTACCACAGGGCGCTCAGTCCGCAGAATGACCCCAGAGGTTACCCAGAGCAACGTCATGTACCCCAAGAGATGAAAAGTCCCTATGATAAAGCTGATCAGCTCGGGCCTCCCCGCCATTTTGCACCCCACATCCGGGGCCCAAGCCCAACTGGTTACCACAGCGACGATCCCGCGTATCTACGAAAGGTTGAGCACGGAGAGCGCCAGGCTGGTCAGTTTCAGCGCCCTCTACCGGATGAACGACAGCATCAGCAGCATGAGCACGAACCAAGGAGTTTCTATAGTGATTTCCACCCTGGCGACCCTTGCCGATTGGATCACGATGAGTTAAAAGACAGGAATTACTCCCAGGGGCAGGAAAAGGGAAAACCAAAGGAATGGAAGTACGGGGAGAACTTAGACCTTCAACACGATGACCCCTATCGGTGTGCGCATGAATCGACGGAATGGAGGTATGCAAATGGGAAGAACGACTGGAAATTTGGCGACGAGAGTCTTGAGCAGAAGAAGACGCCTGAGAGTGCGTTCCACCGCTACCTTCCCGATGAGGACGATCCATTTGCTCAGCTGAATCCGGCCGCCGTGCATCCTGATTCGGCCGACCGGTCAGGCCCTAACAAGATGGGGTCTTTTGATAGCGACATGATCCCGTCCTACTCTGACCTGCCTGACCAGGAGGCTGTGCAGTCGCAGGAGGCGATAGATCAGTACATGGCTCCTCCGAGACAGATGAAACTCCGCCCGAAACAGGTGAAGAAAAAGGAGAGAGAAGCAAAAAAAATGGCGGCTCGCATGGTCAAGCCGGATCCACAGAACGATAGAACCGATACGTTGAGGTCAACTAGCACAAATACATCGACGCTAAAGTCGTTTGCAACTGACACGATTGGCTCATCCAAGAGTTGGGGCAAGTATGATCCGTTTGTCAACCCCTCTGCTTTTGCACCTGAGTGGGGAATGGAATTGATACCGAATTGGAGCAGAGAAGACCGGGATAAGACCCCGACTAGATCCGGTCCGCCTCCACAACGCTCTCTATCGGATCCTAGCGAAAATGAAAGCTCCAAGAGTCGCGAGGTAAGGCCGTATCACAGGTCAAGGACGAGTCCAGGCGCGGTACCGAATGTCAAGGTCAACACCCCAAGTCCTGGAGAACGGCAGACGAGAGGAACGAACATGAACCGAGATGTCTGGGTACAGTTGGAAGCGAGGCACCCGCCTAGTGCGCCCCCACCGGTTGTTTCAAGCACTAATCTCACTCAAATTGAAATCGCTTCTTCTGCTGTGAAAACGAAAGCAGCCACGCCACCTGGCGTCGATAAAACAAACAGCTGCGTCAAGAGCAAGGATCGAATGAGTCCTGATGCGACAAATCAACAAAAGAGGGCGCAAGAGGATCAAGATATTTTGAAAGAAAAGGGGGTATTCTTTTCTCAACCTGCTGTGGGCACTTCTGGGGTAAAAAAAAACTTTGACGAATCTCGAGGCCCGGAGTTGTCACGAAAAAAGCTGATTTATAGAAAATCTAACAGTGACACGAAAATTCCCGCCAAAAATAAACCCGAACGGCCTACGACGCTGAATATCCAACACGAATTTTCAAAACCGGACGCCGACTTCCGGGAAACTGAAAGGTCAAAGCTAAAAGGTCACCGTGCTAAGAAATTGACGGATAGCGCGTTGGCTGCGAAGTGTGATGAAAGTCACGTGAAACGAGAATTGATCGAACTCTCCAGTTCCAGAGGCGCGAAAATCGCGGGGATAAAAACCGCCATGTTTCGACCAAATGGGAGACAGGAAGTGATAATACATCCTATTTCGGTGAAATCTCAAACCGCGACTGCCGGGATCGCCAGTTACAATCAAGATGTTGGCGGTGATGAGTATTTGGTGAACGTTACCAAGGAAACGAAGGTGAAAAAAACACCTTTCATACAAGATCATCTTGTTGAATTGGAGGGGCTGTTTCATGAGTTAGATTTGGATAATGAGAATTTAATGGATAATGCAGAGAAGCAGGAAATAAAAACAAATCTTCAGGTGCAAGTGGATGGTCTGCTCGGAGAAACGAGCGACTTGCCTGTCGACAGCGCCGCCAATCTCGAAGCCAGGGATACGAGTGAACCTATGCCGAGCTTGGAATACGCCCGGAAATGGCTGGCGGAAGCAAACGAACGGATTTTGAATGACGCAGCAGATTTTGAGAATATGTTGCACGAGACTTTCGAAGGTCAAGGTCATAGTAGCAGTATGTTTGTTGAGAAACTTTCGGGGCAGTTTTTGGGCGGGGAGTTAAGCCTACAGCAATCAGAGTCGAGTTCTATCGTAAGTGACCCTACATCCGCGCCCTCTGGTGTTGTCGGACGCCGGGCTATGTTTCCGAGGAAAAAGGCCGACGATGTGTTGACACGTAAGGTTTCTCACAGCAACAGTGGCAGCTCCGTACCTTCGCAGCCCACAGTGTCCCCCATCAGTTTCTTGTCTATAACACCTGCCATGTCGTCTGCTGAAGCCGCGGAGATGTTGACCCGCCGGGCTCGCTCTCGCACACGATCTTCTGACCTTGTACTCGATGATGTAAACTTCAGAAAGATCCATCGTTCTTTGTCTCAGCCACGAAATGACCAACAAGAGGTCAAGGCCAAACCTTCGCCGACAACTGCCGATTATCTCCGAGAGCGTACGACTGAACCTTTACGTCAGTTGCGGCTTCGAGTGTTGAACAGAGCGGATATGTACCATGACGATCTTGCCTACAGGAGGTTACGAAAAGATGTCGACCCATTGAAACCGGATGTCATCAGTGTACGACAGAGGTCGCGAAGTTTGGATATTATGCCGGGTCAAAGGTCACCCGCTCCGCAACACAGGCGGCCGCCAGATGGCAAGTCCACAGGAAAAACATCGGAAATAAAAGTTCGGAGAATACGGAGATCATCCCTGTCAAAAGGTGTCGCTAATCTTGTCGATTTATTTGATTCGAGTGAGGACTCGGGTAAATCAGTTATCCGCCAATCACATAGCTTGCCAGATTTATCCGGATACCGGACCGAACTGAGTGTTGATTTTGATGATAAGGGTAACATCATCAGCGCGGATCCAAAATATATACAACATGCACGACATCCTAAGAAAACGCCACGTGCTGTGAAAATGAAATCGAGGCTACGGCAGAAGTGGTCGGATGATTCAGAAACGGGTGATAGTGGAGAGGGTGAGCGACTACAGCGCCACCTTTATGTAGATTCATCTGACGGCGGCTTTTCTGGTTCAGAAGATGCTAGTCATGAATTTGAGGTCACGTCAAGGTCAGTCACGTCACATGACTCGGACAGGAACTCAGATCTGGAGACCAAATGGTCCAGGGTGGATTTAGACTGGGGTAAACAGGGCCCGCAACGCTTTAAAAATAGTCCGGTTATTGACCCAGAGGTTTTCATTCCGCGGAAACAAACTGATGAAAATATTAAAAACTGGTACAAAATTCACCAAGAAACTTTCGACAAAAGGTTTTCGTTTTTTGAATCAGACTGCAAAGATAGAGACAATGTTATTCCTAACAGGTACCGGATATCCCTCCGCAGGTCCGCGTCACAGGATAATTTAAGTTCAGCGAGGGTTAAACTGCGCACGCGTGGGCAAGAATACCCAAACGAGGCTGAGAACTTGTCGGAGGAAAAAGCCAGGCGCCCAACCCTGCGCGTGAGTTATGGGTCGGACCCTTGCTTGTCTGAAGGGAGGTCAAAACCCCCGAAACACAGCGACTCCCTGAACCAGTTCCGCTCAATCCTACACTTCACCGTCCCGTCAAAGAAGGTGCAGATCACAAAAGTGTGAATACAGAGGGCGCTGTAGGACTGAGAATCATGGCGGTGTGAGTAACGCTCATCTGAGAAAGGCCTCATTGGCCTTCATCTTAGGCCCATTGAACTTCGTCCCTTCATAACAAATCGTTTGTCCATCCATGGTGCTAAAATGATGCTTCATTCGTGAAAGTATATTTTCAATGACAAAGACACTATGCCTGCGGGACACCTCTTTAATGATATCTCCAAGTTTGTTTACAAAGTCGGCTCTACTGCTGTTTATATCATGTATATCACCTGATAGATTTTGTTGAGAATAAAACATTTGCTGGTTATTGATTATGACTGTTGCTCCAACTTGGTATGCCACTGTGGACTCGGGTTTGAGCCGCCACAGTGCTTCTAGATGGCAGCACGTGAGATGTGTCAGCAGCGCCATCTATGATGTTGAGACGCTTCAACCAGAGTTCAGAGTATCCTGCCAGCCGTCGAGTTATGAAAACTGCGTTGATTCCGCCATAGTTTGCGACGAGCGGAGCGGTTTTCACAGGCATTGGGATGATAATCAACAGCTATGTGAGGATTATCCAAAACCCTGTGAAAACAGCACCGCTCTCCGCAACCGCGGCTAAAACCGCTGTAGTGGAAACGAGCCTTGGGGTGGAGGGGTAGGCCTACGGCTCGCGACTGTGTGGCTGTTACAAATTGAAAACGTCATCTCTGGAATGCAAGCGCAAACTATAGTTTATTTGAAAACGTCTACATTAAGCGACTCTATCGCTCTTCCAGACGCAAGCCTTGGCCTGCTCGTACTCCCCTTCGCAGAGTTTACCCGACGGGCAGCGACGCGAGCGCGTCGACATTGAGGCGAAGTCGCAGTCACTCCATTTATTCCAATCGCCAAGGTCGGCAACTGAAAAGAAAGACAAAAAATAAAATCCTTATGATATCGGTTTCATAACATTACGTCTACTGGGCTGCCTTGCGGAACCTGCGGACGACAGCCACTTGGAAAAGAGGCGTCGTGTGTTGCGGGGTGTTGGACGTCGTGACGCGACGTTATTTCATTGCTTTGCTCTGTGATGTGCGGCCGCTCGCAGCGCCGCCCTGTCGGGAGAGAAAGTAGCTAGTGATGAGTGGACAAACCTTTTGACGGGTCCACCTTCTCGGCAATTCGTTTATCGCTTCTGTAAGTGCAGTCTTCATGGGGTGCCTCACAGTCGACGCGGGAACGGTATTCGTACGGAGGGTCAAGTGACCAATCGCCCCATTCTCCATGAGCTGAAAAATTGCAGTGGAGAAACTAAAATGAGAGCTAAACCTTCCTGATATGGTCATCGGCTGGTGTTTTATTCTAACGCCATCACCATCGTGGTGGGGAGACTACAGACAGCTGGTGTTGATGTAGGTCTCTATTTAGGTCGCCAACATGGCTACCAATGTCGCCATTTTGAATCCTGCTTATTCTAGGTTAAACGTTTTCGCGAAAAGAGCATTTCCAAATGAGCAGGCAGCAAATTTATCACAAAATGACACGGAAACTGGGCTTCCTGTCTCCAAAGCAAGTGCGGCCTATTCAACTCCGGCGTGAGCCTTGGCGGTTTCAAGTTGGAACGCGATGCCAGCAGATCGCGTTTGTACATCCACGCCAAAGAAAAGCTGTGAAACTGAATGATTTTGAGACTTACAGACGTTTTCCATCCAGTCTGGCTCCGGTATGGCGGCAACGAACGCCACAGCAGCGGCAGTAAGGATGAGGTACTTCATTACCGAGGATGGATAGATTCACGGTTGTACACTGTAAACCCAGACAACACTTAACGGGTTTTATAATGAAACACGTTCTGTTTTTTTTCATTACACCATGTGCTGACAGTGTTTTCTTTGGGAGCGTTAAATGTTTATTTCCAAAACACATAGTGCACAGATGAAATAAAAAATATGTTTTTTTGGGGAAAATCACTGTGTAAAACAGTTGGTGTTTGAGATTTAAACACATGTTCCAAAATGCAACAGATGCAGTGTTTTAATTAAAAACACCGGACGTGTTACATTCACATCGGTTTTATAATGAAACATTTACTGTTTTTTTCATTACACCATGCGTTGACAGTGTTTTCTTTGGTACCGGTAGCGTTAAATGAGGAAATAAAACACGTGATAGGTGTTTAAAAAGTGTAACAAGTACGTGTTTTTTTCATGTGCTTTAAACTAAAACACTTGGGTTTAGAGTGTAGTGGCAGAGGTCCGAAGGTTTTACCAGTGATCCTCGCGCGGCGATGCTTTGGGACAAATTGGCGCTTGATGTGGAAGCTGTAAGACCTTGCTCTTCGGTGCAGTTTTCAATTACCGGTAGGTAGGCCTAAACCATCTGCCGGATTTGATATCGAATTGTATTGTCGTTTTCCCTGGTAGCTACAGCACGTTTTGTTTACAGAACGTGCGATAAGTGAGTATATTTGTTGAAAGTGTGAGCCCTCCTTCATTTGCATGCATATTCGCACTGACATGACTGGGCACGTATTCGAACTGAAGTCAAACGCGAACTCCGGAATACTATATTCAGTAACGCATTCATTGGCATATAGACGGAAGGGAAATTTAAAGCCAGCAAAAGCCAGGCGCACATGTGCGGCAAATCGCGATGCAGCAGGGGTGTTTTTAAAGTCGACTGACCCGGGTAAATGACGAGTCGACAGCGTTGGGTCAGTCAACTTTTAAAAACGCCCCTACCGCATCGAGATTTGTCGCACATGTGCGCCTGGCTTAATTCCCAGTTCAGTGAGTCATAAAGCTGGCATTGGCGAAGGCATTTCTCGTGGAGGGAGATTTTCAGGTCAGGCCAAAGATTCGTCGAGATCCCGTTTTCCATGCTTCTGCAGGTACTGAGTGCAATCTCCAACGCGGAGAGAGACGGTTTCACCCATTAAGGCACTTGGCAGTGTCGCAGGTGGAGTATACGGCACTGCGGAGGAGTGACAGTGGAAACTGTGAAGTTGATGTCACACTTATGTAATGATGCATAATCAAAGTAAATCAGAAAACAATGTCTTAGCAGACGAACATTGTCAAGTAAACAACTAGGACACGTGATATGAATTAGTTTATTTGAAAACTAAACCACTTGGCGACTTTCAGGCGTTCCACCAATGAGATCCTTCGGTAGGTGTTTCGGTCCATGTAACCGCCTCATTGATTGGTTGAACGATTCCCGACGCGCTGCTTACGCACTAGTCTGTCATAGTCTTTCTAGCACGCCTTGCTCTGCTCAAATACTCCAGAGCAGAGTTTAGGCCATGGGCAGGGACGATCGCGCGTTGTCGTTCCGAACCAATCACAATCACTCCATTCTGTCCAATCGCCAGGTTCCACCACTGAAAGGAAAGACATAAAATCCCCTGGGGATGACATCAATTTCATTACATTAATCCCACTACATGTAGGTTATTACAGATGTGGTTTACATGTAGGTCAATAGTTAGATGACCCTGCATGTCCTCGATGGTCCCCTTACTACTGTGACCTGGACCTACACATGCAAAACAAATAGAGCTGAATTGAGAGGGCATATAGCACTTGCGTGGTTTTATCACCAACATATGGCACTTGCGTGGTTTTATCACCAACATATGGCACTTGCGTGGTTTTATCATCAACATATGGCACTTGCGTGGTTTTATCACCAACATACATGTATGGCACTTGCGTGGTTTTATCGCCGACATAAGGCG
>NMRB01000046.1:818189-837285 GCA_002633025.1 Notospermus geniculatus
AAACATCTCCCCCTTTCTCTCGTAAAGCCTCGTTTCCACTACAGCAAAGTCCATCTAGCGGCTGATACTGAAACTAAACTCTTTACATGTACATATAGCACTATTCTCCTTTAAGACTATTTCTCCGCGCGTTTGGCTAGTTTGGGTTAGGAAGGCTAGGGAACGAGTAGGTTTAGGGTTAGGCCCGGTCACCAGAGGGGGGCAATGTCCAGGGGGTGCCAGGGGAATCGTAATGATACATTTCGGGGAAAACAAAGTTGTTCAACATTATTGATTCAATTTCCAGGCACTTCAGCTGTTTGAGACTCTTCAATTATTCGTCAAAAGATCTGTAGATATATCGATACGCAACAACCGAAGTGTACATCATTCTCCAATACCGTAGTTTTGCCTTTCGCCCCAGTGTTGGAGAATTTATGATTAAAATAGAGATAGAGTGTATACCCTAGGAATGAAAGTAAAGGCCTGTTTCCACGAGAGCGATTTTGCGGCGAGCGGTGCGGTTTTCACAGGCATTTGGGATAATCAACAGGCCATGTATTGTTAAACCATCGAAGGATTATCCAAACCCCTGTGAAAAACGCACCGCTCGCCGCAAAATTGCTCTCGTGCAAACAGGCCTTTAAAGCGTTTGAATAGAAAAACTGGATAAAGGCCTGTTTCCACTAACGATTCCGCTGCGGTTTGCGGCCCCGGAGCGGTTTTCACAGGGTTTTGGATAATCCTTCGATTGTTTAACAATACATGGCGTGTTAATTATCTCAATGCCTGTGAAAACCGCTCCAGCGCCCCAAACCGCAGCTGAATCCGTTGTAGTGCAAACAAGCCCTAAAAGCTGGTCGACGAAAGCACTTGAATGTTGAAGACGGAGATTTTTCTGTTGGGCCAAAGATTGATTGTTGGTGTCTGGTTTTCCATGCTGCGGGAGACTGTGAAGTTCATGGGTCACATTTATGTAAAGTTGCACGATCGAAGTACCTAAATCAGGAAATTACTTGGCAGACGAACAACTAGGTCACGTGATATGCACTAGTTTATTTCAAAACTGATACACTTTTCGGCTATTTTTTCGATTCACTCTTCCTTCTCCTGACACGCCTTGCTCTGTCTGTATTCTCCATTGCAGAGTTTACCACTTGGGCACGGACGACGGCGCGACATGATTTCATAGCCACATTCACTCCATTCAGTCCAATCGCCAGGTTGAGCAACTGTAAAGAAATACACGTCATATAATCCGAGAATAACATCAGTACCGGTACTAGAATACCACGACCCCCAAGGTAAGGCCTCGTTCACACGGGCACGCGTAGGCGTATGGCGTTGAGCGTAAAGGCTCGTTTCCACAGACGCGTTTCACGCTGCGTGATGCGTCAAATCTTTTGTTATTTTCCGCCGCTCTGCTTCCAAACAATGGGCGAAGCGTCAAAACGCTCACGCTACCGCTTCTGTGGAAAGGGCTGATTCATACTCGCTTGCGGACCGTCAAGCGCATGAAACTGATCGCAGGTTTCCACGACGTGAATGTGCACACGCAGTGAAATTGATCATAGTCGGCGCAAAATCCGGACGGAGTATGAATCAGCCTTAATGCGCTAACGCCATACATTTACGCCAGCAGTAACGTGTGAACAGACTCAAGCTAGAAGTATTTTTAAGGCTGATTCATACTCCGTCCGGATTTTGCGCCGACTATGATCAATTTCACTGCGTGTGCACATTCACGTCGTGGAAACCTGCGATCAGTTTCATGCGCTTGACGGTTACGCTCGACGCTATACGCCGTACGCGTGCCCGTGTGAACGAGGCCTAACATACCGATGATGAGTTGGCCTAGCGTAGGTCTATAGGTAGATGCCCTTGTCATTGTCCCCGTACCATCTAATCAGCGAAATTATTGTACAGGCCAATCAGAGTGCGCAGTACATTTATGCAAATCAGATGAGTAGACCAACCTCGTGATGGGTCCACCTTGTCGCGAATTCGTCTCTCCCTCCTGTATGTGCAATCTTCACCGGGCTTCTCACAGTCGACGCGGGAACGGTATTCATACGGAGGGTCATATGACCACTTATCCTTCCATTCCCCGTGAGCTGAAAGATAATAATACGGAGGTTTAGAAATCAAACGATAAACGTAAACATAAACGACAACGTTATTTACCGAAAATGCAATATAAAATCTGGTTAATATGTAGTATGAAAAATAACGTTGTCGTAAAGTTTACGTTTATCGTTTGATTTCTTAACCTCCCTAATAACAGCGAGGAAACTGAAATGAGAGTCAGACTTCCTTCCTTCCTTTCGTCGACACCATTTGGAGGTATGCTTGTACTGTAAAGATCGCCACCCATCCAATATGGCCACCAAGGCGGCCATCAGGGATTCGCTCTAAAACTGCTTTCGCGAAATGAGTAGGCCTACAACCATCTGGGCCCATATTCATAAAACCTTGCTGGCTTTAGTTGGTTGCTAGTTGTGTACATTGGCCTGTACAAACTAGGCACTTTAGCAGGCAACTGAAGCCTAGCAAGGTCTTATGAATATGGGCCCTGGATTCGGAACGTTCTCTAAACCGACTGAAACAAAAAAAAACGGGCCAACCGGATGGTGAAACGAATTGTTTTTTACACTTACGGAGGTTTTTCATCCAATCTGGTTCCGGTATGGCGGCAACGAACGCCAAAACAACGGCAGCAAGGATGAGATATCTCATTTTACCGATGTTGGACAGTTTCGCGGTTGTGATGGAAGATGTGCGAAGGTTTTACCAGTGATGCTCACAGGGCGGTGCTTCGGGACGAAATGGCGCAATATGAGGAAGGTCATTATTGTTGTAAGATACATCTCGTCGATCAGGCGTTCAAATAAAGACCATCTGCCGGATTTAATAATATTTATTTTTGTTTTTGTCGTGCCCATGGCACGTTTTGGTATCGTTAATATTAAGGTGGGGACAAATACCAGCTTTTATTGCATCCGTTTAACGTTTCCGATCATCACATCCGTCCAAACTGTTCTGGACATGGTACCATTGTCTGTGTCACACACCTCCGGCAACGATTATCCGTTCCCTTTACCGTATCCGTTGATCCAGTTTTTGAACACTGCTCGATTCAACTTACCTAATCCTTACGTATCTTAAAAGTATTAACTCTCCTGATCATTATAACCAGACCATGGATCTATAGGACAACGTTTCCATTCACACCGTCTGTCCCACTTCCACAACTGTCCTTGAACTGGGGCAGCCATTCAAAGCTGGAATTGACATTATCATCATAACAACAATGCGGACATTTACTACTTTGAATACGACAAGGCCCGTGTCAAACACTTGTTATGTAACATATTATGTAATTCCAATATTATCATTGCAGCCATGTGACTCGGTTTTTGTTGTGACTGTTTTGAAGGTCGAGAACATTTCCACGGGAGAAATGCATATCCAACCTTGTTCCTTTTTAATAGACTGGTACCCGGTCTTCTGGGTAGCTTGCATTCGAAGACCGGTGAAACCAAATGATCTGAGCCGGAATTCCGGCTCGTGACGTCATTCTACAGCATTCAACAGCAATGGGAATGCATTCTCCCGAACTAAATATAGAACCTAGCATTGAGGGATCTCTGTAGCTGCAGTCTCGATGTTATGGCCCGTGGTTACGAGGTTAAGATACTATGGAACGAGGTAAATCCTGGCTCTATTGTCGTTTTGATTGGAATAGAAAATATCACAATGTCTTCCTTGACGTGGTAGCGAAAATCGGGGGCGGGGGGGGGGGGCATCAGATGACCTGACGACTTGTCTATCATCTGACTGTATCTGCTGGGAAGCATTCAAAGCTGTAACTCTTGTGTTCATAGCTAAAAACGCACGTATTTCACAGAGGCACAGTGTGAGTGCATTGAACGGCTGATTTTGCCGGTTTGTACTAAAAACACCCGTGTGTTAATAGTGTATTTCTGTTACTTGTGAACAATAAGACACGTAACATGGTTCATTCACGTGAACCTCGATCTTCATGAATGACGTCTGTGAACTGCAATGTTTATTTCAATGAATCAGTGCGAGGTATGTTGGTCACCAGACATAGACGAGTAGACCCTTATTCAGTTGGGATTTTTGTGAATCATCTAAGTCCCTTTTGGCACGTTTCTCGCAGGGAATATTACGTGTGACGTCAAGCAAACTGAATAAATCATTCCTTGATAACCCTGTCTTATTTTTGCTTTATTTATGTGACACTTTATCTTAAACAAATCAAACACAACATTTTGCTCCCAAATTTTTTTAGTTTAGGATGTTACGGTGCCATCTCGATAGTGCATGACGTCATTGACCAATATTTTCATTCGTCTGGGGCGCCGCGACCTCGCGTGGTCAAGATTTAGGACGCTGTATCTAAAAACCACAGGTCATCAGAGCTATTTACCCCTGTTGTGAAGGTGATCAGGTTTGAAAAAAAATACAAACACGTCAATGAACAAAAATACACTTGACAAAGAGTGGTGTTCTTACGCATTTTCGACGGGTGCACTTGATCTATTGACCACAGGGGTCTCGTAAAACAAGAATGTTATCTAACCAGGTTACACTGTCTGGATATGGCCTCTTCAGCTTTTTTATGAATAGCGTGTTCGATTACTAGTGCCGCGCTTCCCCGAGTAAGCGCCACAGCGTTCTTGTTAATAGCTCTGACGTCACAACTCGCGCTTACTCGCGGCTCGCCCAAGTGAGCGACCCTCTGAGCCGTTTACTTCGGGAAAAGATGGCGGCGAAGCTGATTCAGCCAATGGAGAAAAAGGAAAATGGCGCCATGACATTTTACTCGAGCCAGGCACTATCATCCCTCATGAAATCATATCACTAACTGAACTTAGCACAGCAATGAATGACACAATGCCCCCTACTTAAACTTGATCTTGAGCGACCACAAACCAATCAGCAAGTACTAGGTCAATTATGGGACCTTAAAATTACTTAAATTTTCCATTGCGTCGAAACAATTAATCGATGACCCTGAAGTTCTTTTTCTCGATATATCAAGACTAGAATTCGATCACTACGCCCCTCAACGATATCTCGGGTCATCTATCTATCCGACCCCTTATCTTCTGATTTCGTAATCGGCATTCATATAAATGTCGGGTCTCGGCCTTGGAGAACAGTCCACACGAGTCACCCTCCTGATCTGACGTGTTTCGGCAACTCGGATCAGTGAAGTTAGACAACAACAACATTTATTACCAGAAACAGGCACGTTTCCGAAATAAGGAATCGACTACCTGGGAATTCGTCGACGACGCTCCTGGTGTCACTGCACAGTTTCGTGGAAATAAAGTTCTGGTCCATTTCTGCTGTCTTTTTCTGTCGAATTGGTTCCAATGCCGGAGACGAACGGTGACATACGTGTTCATGTAAGTATCCCTCAATTCTCATGATTTCTGGTATTTTGTTGATGTGACCGAGTAATTCGACACGTGATGTGTCTGTCACCAGTGAAGGGGAATTTCCGTCCAGTGATCACGTGATCATTGGGCCGTCATCCTCCAATCAGAACTCCCAGCTGAAGCTGAGCCAATAACGTATGATACGGCATTTTTAATTGGCTGCGAGGACAACGTAACAATGTCGGCGGACAGTTCGCCGCTTTTGCAACCCAAAAGTGACCAAAAATTGCGGAAATGGCGCTCTCTTGCCTGGAATTAGGTCACAATTCCGTCCATGTCGTATGCAACTTGTAGGCCTACACTTTCTCACCATTCGTCTTCAAGCCCAAAAGTGATCAACCTGTTAAGGGGGGGAATAAGTAACAAACGGACACTATCACAGGTCACCGAAGATATCACTGTTTTATCTATATATTTGTCAACAATTTATGATAAGGCACCTCATAACCTTGGCTGCTATCCCAGGTATAGAATATTACTGCAAATAGAAATGGGAGTGACTATTCGGCGAGCCCAGCTCTCTGTGCAGTCACTTTGTTTCATACAAGATACAAGATACAAGATACAAGATGTTTATTGGCTCCTCAACAGAACGTTACAGAGCAAATATACATATATACAATTTGTTCAAGATGGGGCTAATTACATTGTGGCAATACATGATTTAAGCTGAATCAGGTTGAAACTCTAGCAAAAAGGGTGGGGGGAATGTAACATTTGAGCAAGCGAGACATCAGAGGGTGGGGGATGACTAGGTTCTAAAAGATAGGATGAATTTCTTTACATTTTACTAAGAACTTGGCAATCGGTAAGAGGTTAGATTTCTTTTTCCAAAGATAGCGCGCCGGGTTAATTAGCTATGCGCTGCGTCGACCAATGAAAATCGAGATTACAAAACAGCAAAATGGCGGATACGAATGATCGCCCTTCCACTTCGATCAAATATCTTCTTCTTCTTCTTCTTCTTCCAATTGAGTGCCAAATTCAACAAATTGAATAATAAGCACTTGTGGTGGTGCGCAGCGTCAACGATAAAAGCTTGGTCGTAGATAAAAACAATGAATAATTTAAAAGCTTAGGCACTTAGAAGAAGGTCCTTAAAATTATCTAATTTCTCCGCCTTCACGATCTCCTCTGGGAGGTTATTCCATGCCTTAATAGTTCTTGGAAAGAAGGAATATTGAAGCGTATCAGTCCTACAAGAGGGTAGCTGATACCCACATGAGTTTACGTGACGTGATTTTCGCAGAATGGGCGTCAGACGGTCAGAGTGGTCAATCAGCGAATTCCCCTTGCTAATTTTGTATAACATTGCCAGCCTGGCATTTTCACGTCTCTTGGCAAGAGTGGGCCAACCCAGTGTGGCCAAAAGCTCAGAAACACTCGCCCTCCGTTGGAACTTGTTGCAGACAAATCTGGCACCCCGACGCTGTACCATCTCCAACCTGTTGATGTCCTCTTTAGTGTAGGGGTCCCAAACTGAGCTTGCGTATTCAAGTGAGGGCCTGACTAGGGCCTTATAAGCACGTGACTTTATGTTGATCGATTGAATGTTAAGATTGCGTCTTAAAAAGCCGAGCATCTTGTTGGCCTTGTTCGTGACCTGTGTGATATGATTGGACCAGCTCAAGTCCGAGGAGATATTCAGCCCCAAGTACTTTGCACAGGAAACCTGCTCCAGGGTGTGACCATGCAGTACATAATTAGCATTTACTGGGCGCCTATTCCTTGTTATCCTGAGCACTGCACACTTCTGAGGATGGAAAGCCATCATCCACCTTTCTTCCCATTGTGCCAGCTTGTCCAAATCTTTCTGTAGATCAGCCGCTCCACTCCTTCCTCGGAGTGCCATGTACATTAAGGTATCATCGGCAAACAAACGTACCCTAGCCCTAACATTGACTGGTATATCATTGATATAGAACAGGAACATTGCCGGTCCCAGAACCGAGCCCTGAGGAACTCCAGATTCCACTGGTATATAGTCGGATTTAATTCCGTTCAGCACAACGGCCTGTTTCCTGTCACCGAGGAATGCTGAGATCCAATCAGCGGTCTTCCCGCGAATTCCGTACTGCCGCAGCTTATGCACCAGGAGGGAGTGATTGACCTTGTCAAAAGCTTTACTGAAGTCCATCACTATACAATCTGTCTGTAAGCCGGCTTCTAAGTTCCTGGCGATGTCATCCACAAAATCGACTAATTGAGTCTCACAGGATGCACCCTTTCGAAAGCCATGCTGCAATGGGTACAGAATGCCATGTTTGTCTGCATGTGCCATGATCTGGCTGGTCACTATATGCTCCAAGAGTTTGCAACATATGCATGTCAATGATACTGGTCTGTAATTTACCGCCAGGTACTTCTCCCCCTTTTTAAAGATAGGCGTCACGTTTGCGGTACGCCAGTCTTCCGGGACTACACTATCCTGGTATGAGCGCCTAAATATAGTAGTCAGTCCTGGTGCCAACTCCTTGGCACACTCTTTCAGGATTCTCGGGTGTAGGCCGTCTGGACCCAAGGCCTTGTGGGGGTTTAAGTTCCGTAACAGCTTTTCCACGCCAGCTCCTGTAATAATAATGTTACTCATCGTGGGGAAGTTACCCAACATGCCACACCGATTGTGAAACTCCACTTCCGAAAACCGGGTNAACACAAACCTGCTCAGAGAGCGGCTCGCCATCTAAGAACATGACGGATCGTTGCACAGAGAGCGGCTCGCCAAATAACACCAGCCAATAGAAATGCCCCGGTCGTGGTACAATTCCATCTACGACCAGCGGCTGCGAGGTAACCAAAAAATATTTTCTTCCCTGTCCCTCTTGCCTTTTGCCTTTTGGCAGTCAGTCAAAGCAACGCCTTCTAGCGGCCAAATTAAAGCTGAAGTTGGCCATCATTTCAAAAAACGGAAGATTTTAATGATACAATGGAGTCATACACGTGGCTCAAATATCCGACTTGACGTATGTCGTTCCCATCAGAAATGCACTGACCGACCCCATTTGAAATTGAAATCGGAAAAGACACCGTTCTGACTAAAGGACATTGTTTGCAAATGTAAGTCAGAATTTGAAATTCAATGCATCTTGAATTACTTTTAATGAATTTTACTCTTGTCTTTGCGTTACCGATTGAAAACCCTGTCTGCGTCTTTTACAAAGTCCAGTGTCACATTCGGTGTCGGTGCGACACTTTTGACTTCACGACTCTAAACCGTCGACGCAGTTCTTCCGAAACGGCGTAGTCCTGGAAAGGGGAGCCCCGATAGATACTTTCTCTTTTGTGCTGGATATCTTATTTACAACATGACGATCCAGGAAATTGTACATTTTTCAAAAGAAAAACCTTCCGATAAGGTTGAGTTTGTCATAGAAGAGGTGATGGTAAGTATGTGGGCAAAGTACGACCAACGGCCCCATTGGAATCTGGTACCATTTCGTTAAATGGTAAAATTAGGTCCAGTCCACATTGATACATTCTTTAACCCCTATGGCTGCTTTGTTTCAGGCCGAGGATCCGGCCACCGATTCCAAGAAAAAAGGCGACGAAAATGAGGAAAGAGGGAACTGGGGAGGACAGATTGAGTTCATCCTCACTTGTGTCGGATATGCTGTTGGACTTGGAAACGTTTGGCGGTTTCCGTACCTCTGTTATCAAAATGGAGGAGGTGAGTTCGAAGTTGAGTCGAATTCAGGAGTTTACTGTTCGCGACAACCACAACAAATGATCGAATATGAGCGAAATCCAAGTCAAAATGATTTTGTATCGAATTCAAGCGTTTACTTTTCCGACAACTACAACTAATAGGGAGGTTTAGAAATCAAACGATAAACGTAAACTTTACGACAACGTTATTTTTCATACTACACATTAACCAGATTTTATATTGCATTTTCAGTACAAAAATAACGTTGTCGTTAACGTTTACGTTTATCGTTTGATTTCTAAACCTCCCTATTGACGCACCATTAACGAAACCCAAAATGTTTCTTCCTTTAGCACTCATGCATTTGTGGAGCCATTGACCCTATAACAAAACCAATTTTGCTACCCTCAACATGTATAATTTTTCGTTTCAGGTGCTTTTCTGATACCTTATGTAATCATGTTAGTGCTGGTGGGTCTTCCACTGTTCTACATGGAACTGGCCTTGGGACAGTTTGCGAGTTTAGGACCCATCACGATCTGGAAAGTGAACCCTCTCTTCAAGGGCTTGGGATGGGCAACAGTTATTGTGTCCTACGTCATCAGTTTGTACTATAACGTCATCGTTGCCTACTGCTTGTTTTATCTGGTGGCTTCCATGACAAGCTCGTTACCATGGGAATACTGCAGGGAAGAGTGGAGCACTTGGCAGTGTAGAGACGGCAGGAACTGTAAGTAACCTCGCCGCCTACAAAGTAGGGCCTTAATTTGGAAATTAACATACAATTAAGGCCAAAACGTGGAGGCCAGGCAGCAGCGGGCGTTTTCTCCATTGTCTGCCGTTTCGCGACGACCACAACACTTTCTATTGCACCCTCTGGTGGACGTGCACTCAAACTTATTTTTCCATTGTGGCGAAGTGGAAGAATCTTATGAGGTATTTTTCGTGTTTTTTTTAGTAACTGCTTTGAATCTGACCCTTCCACCGATACCAGAAAACGTAACAAACTTCACCATAACGACACCTAGCGAGGAATACTTTTAGTAAGTAAACCTGTCTGTAGCCGTTTTCGGGAGCTTTGCGAAAACTCTCTATTAGAAGCTTGGCGGCAAAGGTTCCCTGCGTTTAGCCTACTTCTTTTTATTAGTACTTTTCTTTATGAATAGACCGTTCTCAGNTGGGGAACGCGCTTGACTTTTTATCCCGACAGGGCGGCGCTGCGAGCGGTTGTGCCGAAGACGTCACGTCACGACGTCTTTGACGTAGTGCAGCAGTGACAAAACGTCGGAAAAAGAGGTGCAAACGCTCACAGCGCCGCCCAGTGGCGGTAGTTTGCCCACGCTGTGACGATTCTGCACGTTGTAACGAGCAACGGTGCCTAACGTCAGGGGTCGGCAAAGTTCACCTTGACCCCAGGCAAGTGATACGTTTTACCAAATTCGCAGAGAAATTGATGTGCGTACGTTTCATGAACCGTAACACAATCCTGCATATACTTAGCATATATTATAGCTTCTTACGCTGACCTTCCCTCTGTATGTAGACCTTTTCTGTGTAATGCTTTTCTTGTATATGTGTCGCTTGCTTGAGATTGATTCCGTGCTATTTTGTCAGTCAGCCGCCGATTCGGATTTCGAATAGATTCGAATTGACGGCTGAGTGACAGGAACTGTTACCTGCAGAAGGTGGCCATTCGCCTCCTATTCAGCTCTTGCAGGCTCTTGTAATGCTCTTGTAAGGTAGAGCACTCTCCCAAACTATAAATTTCCTTTTATGAATATACGCTAAGGCTTGGTTTGTTCCCCAACCAAAATCAAATCCGATTCCGATTTGAATTCACGGCGACAAGTTCTGTCCCGTCTGAATTCAAAATGGCACGAGGATTTGTATATGACCAATCACTACAAGCCTCTCATATCAACCCTGGCTAGCTTAGTTCCTTATCCCCAATTTGATTGGCTTCTTCCGCAGGTTTGGAGTGACGCACTCGTGCAAATCTTCTACTCTCTCAGCGCATGCTCAGGTGGTTTGATTGCAATGTCGAGCTATAATAAATTCCATAATAACTGTCATAGGTATGTAGCAGTGAGGGTTTGGAAAATATTGTAAATTTTTATGATGAAAGGCCCTCCATATTTGGGAAAGTTTGAATCCTATGGGCCGAAAGTTTACGCCGATGAAGGTAGAGGTGGCGCCACCTATAGAATCTGCACAACGCTGTTGTTCAACCATCGCGTATTAAAGTTTTTGTTCGCTGCTCAAAATTTATTTTACTATTGTGACGTCATCTCTTTCCAGGGATTCTCTCATCGTTCCATTTATTAACTGCGGGACAAGTATTTTCGCCGGTTTCGTCATCTTTTCCGTGCTCGGGTTTATGGCGCATGAAAAAGGAGTCTCAGTTGCCTCTGTTGCGAAGGACGGTACGTAATACTGTACTAAATAAAATCGAACCAAATCTACCCCGTTGTGCCCTTTACTGATAAGTTGGCAAATCTGAAGATGTCGAGGATACCGTAATAAGTGATGAGTCAGAGTGTCTCCCGTCACGCTTACGACAGCTCCGAGAGCAATTCAGTGTTCTTTCTGCGGCGGGCATGATACATGCCGTTAGTGCATTACCGTGTAACTGTCTGACCAATCAGCATTATGGACTTCACAAATTATTATGATCTTTCGACAGGTCCTGGCCTGGCTTTCATTGTCTACCCAGAGGGCATCTCTAAGATGCCTATAGCCCCTATGTGGTCAATTCTCTTCTTTATCATGATGGCTATGTTAGGATTCAGCTCACAGGTAGTGTACCTTTTACTTTATCGTGATATTCTCCACACAGTTTCTGTCAAAAAGACTTTTCTCGAACGTTCTCTGTCTAGGAATGATGCACAGATGATTTTGATCTACTCCGCGTCCTATTGGACGAACTAGGCCATTCCGACATCATTTGCATGCATAATAAGCCCAGTCAGCCAATGAGAATCTATTTTAACGCACGTCTTTCTTTGTACAGTTCTCAATGATGGAGACAGTTATCAGCGCCATCTCAGATGAGTTCAAGTCCGTCCTCAGAGCCTCCCCTACCAGGAGCATCATATTTAGAGGTGTCGTCTGCTTTGTCTCCTTCCTATTCGGCCTACCCATGTGTTTGAACGTGAGTTCCATTTATCAAATCCTCATGAGGGAGTCTGAATCCGATCTCACATGGTCAACTTTATGATGACACTCTTCGTACGGTGGCCCAAAAGGGACATTTATTTTTCATTTTATATTTTTTTTCTTCGTACTTTTCTCCGTGGAATAAACTTTTCTCCGCGGAAATAACCTTTTCTCCGCGGAATAAACTTCATTTCCGCGGAGAAAACGTTATTTTCGCGGAGAAAGGTTTATTCCACGGAGAAAAGTACGAAAAAAAATAAAAAATATAAATGAAAAATAAATGTCCCTTATGGGCTACCGTATCTTCGTGACTCATGTATTCATTTGTTCCAAATCTTTTTCAGTCTGGCATGTATCTCCTCAATCTGATAGATAACTATGTCGGCGGTTACCCCCTCCTGTTGATCGGGATGACAGAATGTATAGCATTACAATGGATCTACGGGTTTAATCGATTCGCGGAGGACATCAAAATGATGTTAGGAAGCCGTCCAAACTTTTTCTGGCGAATGACGTGGTGCGTGATCTCACCTCTGGCTATGGCTGTAAGTATCTGACTTATCGACGGCTAGTACGGCAACACTCCCTCGGAGATGGAGTGGGCCGACAAGGGACGAATTCAGCTTCTCATATCATCTCAGTACGACGTCCAACGGCGGTTGACCCTTCACTGTAAAGCGGGGTCCATTGGCACCCGGATTTTGTCAGATTCAGGTCCGTAAAAAATAGATCAAATGGACATTTCCATTGTGGTATCCGGAAAACTAGTGGTAAACGGACTGAAAACGGACCGGATCCGTGCGCCAATGAACCTCGCTTTACACTTGCAGATACGTATATCTCAGCGCCAACCCCCTCACTGATAACTTGCAATGCATAAAATGCACTCATTGTTCATTTCAGGCTGTGATTGTATTCAAGGCTTATCAACACGGCCCTCTCAAATTCAACGACTATATATACCCGTCCTGGGGCGAGGCTATCGGATGGCTGACTGCCCTTTTCCCAATTCTTGTGATGTACATCTGGCTTCTTGTAAAATTCTGCCTTGTTTCCGGATTGGAGGTAAGTCAAGCGCAGATTTGTTACAAACATTCTGATTGGTTGATGATTTAAACACTCTGATTGGTTGATTCATCCTTTTCGCTTCGTCACTTCAGCACAGTCCCTAAACCTCTGTTATTATTGCTTTTAGGCATGCACGACGGCCAACAGACCGGAAAAGGATTGGGGTCCAGCCTTGGAGAAGTACAGAACCGGATCTTATTCAAGCAATATGGATGGCCCGGAGGAAATCGTCTTGGACGAGAAATTCAATGGAACGGTTGGGCAAGACAATCTGGCTTATACCAAAAGTTCAGAGTTCCTTGCACGATTCTGACCACTTGACTATTTTTAAAATTGATTTGAGATCTTCGGACTTCTGTGCAAAAAAGTACCATTCATCTGGGAAGTATGTCCTGGCGGCGGCCATTTTGATTCGAATGGCGGTGTGGTGTGCATAATTAGATGACACGTGACCACCGCTTTGTGTCTCGTTTGACAGTTTTCGAAAGGAAGTGGACTTCCTGATCGAAATAAATGTAGAAACGTAGAGACATCGAATTGGCTGTAACCATGGCAACCATGGCGCCGAAGTCGGAACATTTTTTGGTCGAGGGAGCCGGCCGCAGATCTGTTGACGGTTGCTAAGCCTGGTGGCGCAAATGTTTGGTTTTTGAGGTGAAAAGATTTGTGGCAGCCCATTGCTTGTGTGGCCTACACAGTTGTTTGTAGTCTAGGTTTCCCTTGCCCGTAGTGTGAAGAGTTTCGTACGATTTGACAAGAGGAATAGGAGACTATGTACATGTACATGTACATGTACATGTACATGTACATGTACATGTACATGTAAACGTTGGTGCATTTCCATGCACTGAAGTTTTTTTTGTATAAACATATTTATTCAGATCATAACAATAACAGAAAAGGCTGACACAACATGCACTGATGTTGCATCACCCTGTACACAATAACTGCAGAACAGACGTTTTGTAAACAATATGATTTATTCAATGAATAAAAATATGAAAATATATGTACATTTCATTTTAGTCTAAAGATCACATTAATACTTTCGGGCTAACGTCAATAAATTACAGCTCTCACCACCAGAGGCGCCACCGCCACATGGAGAAGTTATGTTGTTTGAAGAGACCTCTGGTGGTGAGAAGGATTATGAACAAAGGGCGGAATGGGAACGAGGCTGGAGAGGTTATCTGAGGCGTAGAGTGGTTACATAGATCTACCGCTTCGCTGAGCCTCTCCCATGGCCAAATGGGTCAGTGCCAAAAATATTAGGCCTACGTGTTGGCCTAGTTGATCAACAGCAATGGGGGCACTCCATGACCAGATCTAGGCCTACCTATCGGAAGGACAGTCTGAATGATGAACGCGCGAAATTGAGGTTGTCATATACTGATGCACAGTACTCTTGAATACGAATACCGAATTCTCATTGGCCAGTTCAGAGAAGTCCTGTCTCGGCACACGTGGCATCCACAGCACCAGTTTACTGATAACGACACACACAACGAAATGTCCTTTCAGTCACTATGGCGCCTCGATTTTTTGTTCGTTTGGAGCACAACGGTAATCACATATTCTCCGTTCTCCGGCCGGTAATGTATACATATGTCAGCGTCCTCTTTATCAAAACTGAATGTTGATAAACTGTAAAATGAAGGATGTCCATTAGGAAAGGCGTAACGACAAAATATTTGAAGCAGTCCACACTTATGAGGAAAAATTCGGAGCATAGATGGCGTGACTTACGTTTTCGGTTTTCCGGTCGGGTGAACCTTCTGTCGTCCCTATGTTATGCAGGCTGAGTTTTTCGGCAGGACTTGGCTGAGGACGCGGGATTTTTAGCTGAAAGAAGATTGGACTACATTCTTATGCTACGTTTCAGTGTATGAAGAAAAATGCAAGTAAGTGTCGCCAAGCGGCTTGTACGACCTCCAAAATGCATTACCTGCTGAGCAGACAATAAGGAGGTTTAGAAATCAAACGATAAACGTAAACGCAAACGTTGTCGTTAAAGTTTACGTTTATCGTTTGATTTGTAAACCTCCCTAATAATGGGCAACTCACATTAGCAGGAGCGTCTCGAGTGCCATCTTTAAGATACTTACCGGACTGTTGAGGGAATCATTGTTTTGATCAATGAATGTGTCGTAAAAGTCGTATTGGTGACCAGCCTAAAAGACAAAACATGTCTGTGGTTAGTTAATGGTTAAACAGATCTATAATGTATGGCGAGCGCAAATGAAGCCTGGCGCTGTCAAATTGTGATTGTGATTTCATTGGTCAGCATTTATCGTTTCAACGGCCCCGCCATCTTGGTCTTGCGCAGGCACCCACCGTGTCCTTCCCTGCGACATAAATTATGCAAATTAGGGCAGAGTTCTATTCCCGTCACATCCAATCAAGACTTACCATTTCATCGTCAACGAATGCAGCATTCTTTACCGCAAACATTTCAGCACTCCCATCTGACGAAGTGGCGAGCCTTTCTTTATCCGCCCTACTGTAATGGATTGAAAAGGAAACTGTTAGCTTGGTCGTCTGCGAGAGGTTGAAAACATGGCGTCGTCGATCTGTTGTCATCATTGGCTGAAGGCCAATCAAAACTTCCTACCAAAGATTTGAACTAGAGCCTTCCTCGTTTGAAGCAAGGCTCCTAAAACACTTGGGGATGGTTGGTGATTCTTACCTTGCTTTAGAGTCGGCTCTCCGCCACCGACAGAGGATGAACATCATGCAGAACACGGTTACTACGGCAACGCAGCCAGCTGCCGTCAAGGTGGCGATCAAAACGAGTTTTGATTCGCCAGTTCTGAAAGTAAACAAATATACTGTGTGAATACAACACAGAGCAAGTCTTGGAAACGTGATCGAGTAGGCCAAGGTGCGTGAGTTTTCTAGTCCGAGTTAGCTCTCAATGAGCAATTCGACGCCATTCCTTGTTTCCTTACGACTGACGCTGAGACCAAGAATTAGCACTGCCATTAGTTTCCTATGGTTACTCTACATGGGGCGAGGTTGATAAATGGTAGTTTAACAACGTTGTCAATAGAGGTCTCCCTTAACGCGGGAATGTTAACCGCAGGATGGGGAAGAAATACAGTGCCCCTTTAAGAGTCTCTGTGTTTACTTACACACAAGATGGCTCGCCCTCATCGTTGACCTGACAGTGGGTGAGAATCCCACATGATTTGTAATCTTTACACTTTGACTGGCAGGCGAAGTCAAAGTTGTAAGGTTTGCCCGGTTGGAGGTCAACACATTTGAAACCAATGTTGCAAGGGTTTACATCGCAAGGGCTGGTGAACTTCGAAAGAGAAGCTGGAATGAGATGAAAAGTTGGAAAAGTTGACGTCGTGATTTCTCCAATGAACAATTCTGTGGTAAAGTGTCTTTGGTGGGGTTGGGTGGGGGTGGAGAGCTACACGAGTTAGATACGTCGGTTTTCTTTGCCTTCTCTGGTCCCACTCCACGATTTCAAATATATCGTCCGCCTGGCACTCAGCATTGTACAACAACAGTCGCAAACTCCTCCGCAGTGCCGTGTCATTCCGCATTTTATGATGCTCCACTTATGAAACGGGGCATCATAAAATGCGCGGAATGACACGGCACTGCGGAGGAGTTTGCAACAGACGATCATTTTAGGTGCGATGGAAAAGCAGAACTTCGTAATTTCAAACGGAACGATGGCTTGATCTGGCGAGGTACGCAACCACTTCCGGCCAATTTTCATGGGTAGTGATTTTATACGTACCCTTGAGACTAGTCACAGCGCCCTTATAATCCACAGTCTTGTTGTCAATTGTTATGTTGTTATTGGACGCATTCGTCATCGCTGCGACCAACATTGTGTTTAGGTCAAGTTGTCCGCCAGAGGACGCTGAGGCAGCCCTGAGGTCGGCCAGCGGGATGCTCATTCTCAGATCGATAATGGCGGAACCTCGCCTGAAAAATACGTCACGTGTAGATGAATAAGAATAATCTACTAACTTTTCGAGACAGTCATCAGAACATGAACCGAAAAATCGTCTCATATCTGATGCACCAATCGTCATCATCAATACTTAACGATGTGCGAGACATCTGGTACGAAGAATCTGATTGGTTGTTGCCGTTGAAGGTGAACCAATCAAAACGTCATTGGCGCTTTGAATATATTTGACTGATCTTCTAATTTTCAGCCGCCGGTTGATGTTGAACGTGTTGTAAGGGAAAAGTTATGCAGTCGAAGAGGTGGAAGAGCTTCTCAGACAAGAAAACTCACCTGATGCTGTTCACGTCAAAAACAATCGGAAAGGCGAAACTGAAGATGGTTTGGGCCTGAAAAGGAGAAGAATGGAGAATTGCGAGTTGATCAAACTTTGAATGTAACCTTGCCAACGTCAAAGGGGGCCAAATTTCGGCGACGATTCATGTAAGTACAGGCTACTTTTTATGTCTTCAATGATCTCAAAACTCCTGAATGTTAAAGGGGCACTGTCTTCCTTCCCTGTCCTGCGCTAAACATACCCGCGTTGAGGGAGACCTCTATTAACTATATTGTTGAACTACCGGTAATCAGCCTTGCCCCATGTAAAGTAATTCTCTTTCCCATGGTATCCACGTATGCACTGTATTGTAATCATACATTCTCCAACACTGCTGGGGCGACAGGCAGAAAAACGGTATTGGAGAATGAATCAATCACCGCCGGTGGCGCCAGCTGTCGACAAAAAGTCGAAAACTTACATAATTCAGAGTAGCTTGAACCAGATTCTTGTAAACCTCCGAAGTGGAGTCCTCGATTGCTTCGGTATAGTCGTGCTTGATGGTAAGGATGAAATCTGTGGCGAACTGTGCGAGCGGGTTCATGGCTAGAAGTAGAAAAATAAACACATTTTATGTTTATTTTACATGCAGGGCTTCAGGCGGATGGGTCGGAGCCAAGTTTGTTGGTTACCACCTAACGGGTCTGATTCCAACAAAGTTTGTTGGTTACCACCTAACGGGTCTGATTCCAACAAAGTTTGTTGGTTACAACCTAACGGGTCTGATTCCAACAAAGTTTGTTGGTTACCACCTAACGGGTCTGATTCCAACAAAGTTTGTTGGTTACCACCTAACGGGTCTGATTCCAACAAAGTTTGTTGGTTACCACCTAACGGGTCTGATTCCAACAAAGTTTGTTGGTTACCACCTAACGGGTCTGATTCCAAAAAAGTTTGTTGGTTACAACCTAACGGGTCTGATTCCAACAAAGTTTGTTGGTTACCACCTGACGGGTCTGATTCCTTCATGTTATCACCGTATAACAGTCTTCAACTTGTTGCGTTTTAGACGATAAAATCACAAAGGGGTGACAGGAGGGCAACTCCCTAAATCTGAGGATTCTCATTAAAAATCTACTCACGGGGTCTGACTGGAGAAATCGTTGTTGTTGTTGTTGTTGTTGTTGTTGTAGTTGTTGTTCTCTTTGCTGTTATTGTCGTTCTAGGAACTGTTGTCGTTGTTTCTGCCGCAGTTGACGTCAAAATTCCAGTTGTATTGGTTTCTCCTGCTGGTGTAGTGACACCTGCATCAGCCGTGGTGTTCATCTCTCCTGCTGGTGTAGTGACACCTGCATCAGCCGTGGTGTTCATCTCTCCTGCTGGTGTAGTGACACCTGCATCAGCCGTGGTGTTCATCTCTCCTGCTGGTGTGGTGACACCTACATCAGCCGTGGTGTTCATCTCTCCTGCTGGTGTTGTGACACCTGCATCAGCTGTCGTGTTCATCTCTCCTGCTGGTGTAGTGACAC
>NMRB01000046.1:837751-866795 GCA_002633025.1 Notospermus geniculatus
GTGGTGACTTCTGCAACAGGTGTGGTATTTTCCTCTGCCAAAGTGGTGACTTCTGCAACAGGCGTGGTATTTTCATCTGCCAAAGTGGTGACTTCTGCAACAGGTGTGGTATTTTCATCTGCCAAAGTGGTGACTTCTGCAGCAGGTGTGGTATTTTCATCTGCCAAAGTGGTGACTTCTGCAACAGGTGTGGTATTTTCATCTGCCGAATTGGTGACTTCTGCTACTGGTGTGGCAGTGACTTCTGCAGCAGGTGTGGTAGCTTCATCTCCCAATGTGATGACTTTTGCTACGGGTGTGGTAGCTTCATCTGCCAAAGTGGTGACTTCTGGTACAGGTGTGGGAGTGACTTCTGCAGCTGGTTTGGTTGTTTCGTCCGCCAAAGTAGTAACTTCATCAGCAGCTGGTGTGATGGTGGCTCCTCCTGCTGGTCTGGTGATTCCTACAGAAGCGAGATAAAGTCGTTTTGGTTAATGGTCGGTGTTAACACTCTCACTGCCAGTGCAATTAGATTAAAAGTACTAGAGGGTCTATATCTACCAAATCTGAAATCATATCTGCCAGAAAGGCACTCACTAAGAGCTTTGCAATGAATTTGACGAACTTCTGGGACCTTACATGTTTTTCATATTTTTCTCTCTACAAACTGGTTTTTACAATGAGAGGGTTAAATGAGAGATATTCACTTACCAGTGACCACCAGGGCGACCACAACGGGGATGATGGCACTTAATCTCATTCTTATTGCCGACTGAAAGAGGATTTAGTTTTGTTAGATTTAAAGATGGGCGTATAGGCCTATCTCGAAAATATCACGTTGATGGTTTGGAGAGCGGTGTAAGGTCACGTACACTTGCCAATAACAAAACCAGTTTTAAATATTCCTTACCTTTTTCCCAAATTTCAACATGAAACGTGATCCAGAATTTGTTGTTATATATCCGAAATATTCACGAATATTCACCTACGGAATACAGTATTTCTTTGAAAAATCCTTTGAGAAATCGATCTTTCGTTTCGTCGTGTAGTCTCCGGAAACAACCTATCCCATCTGATCGTAAGTCACGTCTGGCGAGTTTGAGAATCGAAAATATTTTAAATATCTCAAACTTACGTACCGCACCCGATTAGTAACTCTCTTTATGAATGAGGAAGAAAAGTATTGGCCATTGTTCCACGTCATTGTCATTGTTCCACGTGATTGGACAAATACCATCCTTTGGAGTGATGACGTCAAAAGGGCATTCCATTTGAGCAGACGGTAGAAAATATCGCACCCAGACCGAAAATATGTTGTCAAATTATGACAATTTGAATGAAAGGATGGTTGGTCTTTCCTTAAATGGAGGCTATTATCATATCGACTCATTCAATCATTGAAAATTTCTTAGAAAGACACGAGGCGTGCGTATTTTCATTCATTCTTGATGATATTCGCTCAGTCAATAACTATTGGTGCCAAAAGATGACTAGGCCTCATTGGTCTTTGTATGAATGGGAAAATAGAGCAAATGATTGACTCTTGTTTGGATTTCAAAGGTACGATGTCAGGTGCTCGATAGGCCTCGCATGACGGCTCTGTACACGGTGACGATATTTTGGGTAAAAATGATCGACCGTTTGGCAACCAGGCTCATTTTGTTATCAGACCTTCGCAATAAGGAGCAAATTCACAAAAAAAAAACTATTTCCAGTCGCCACCATTTCCCACCTTGTCACAAGGTATTTTGTTCACGATGAACTTTAGTTTTCGGATTAACATAACATTTTGATGTGAGCACATTCTCTGATAGGTTAATAACGGGCTGAAGACCCAAACTGTGGGACTAATTTGGCGACACAAATTACGTAATTTCGGTGAAGTATGAAGTTAGTACATGTAGATGTCCAATGAACTCCGAGAACTTTTTCACCTGTTCTGACCTCGTGGTAGACGCAAAAATACTTCAGTTATCACTTTCAAAATCACTCAGGGCTGGTGTCATACGGATGTCTAAGTGGCGTAGTACTGGCGCCCGTCACTCTGAGGTTCTGGTTCGATCCCCGGTCGGGCCCACTTCATATGACAGAAACGGCGGCTCTCTGGCAGCGCTGGTTTTCGCGGGCACTCCGGTTTCCTCCTCCTGTACATCATATTCGCCCTACGTTGTCGTTAGTGCTAATAATAGGGAGGTTTCGCAAGCGCCCAGTTAGGCTCTACGACGACGTTTATCTATTGTGTGGGTATACCCAAACAATAGATACCGGTAGGGCCTAAACGTCGTCGTAGGGCCTAACCGGGCGCTTGCGAAACCTCCCTAATGCCGTCTTTGCGACCAACATTCGATTCAATATTTCAAGAAAGAATGTTCTTCCCATCTATGACTATGTTATTCGATGTTCTAAGTACAAAAGAAAACAATATGGGTTGTCTATGAATATTTCTTTACGCAAATTAACATGTCCCCGGGCTGTGTAATGATTCTTGAATTGACAGTGACACATACAAATACATGTATACAAGTTTGAGGCCAATGTAGGCGTACACTTCAATATTCTTGTTATGTTTCTTACACTGAAAAAAAAATTCGGCTCATGTTGAGTACTTTGGGCTACTCATCAGTCATTTTGTCCGTGAGATGAGTAGAAAGGTACATATGTACTAATTGGGTACTAATTGGGTACTCATCGGGCCAAGGAGCTGCATTTGGAGTTCCTTGCTACTCGCTATGAGTATCTTTCTACTCGCTATCAGTACCTTTCTACTCAATATGAGTACCTTTCTACTCATCTCACGGACAAAACGAGTACCCCGAAGGTACTCAACATGATTAGGATTTTTTTTTCAGTGTAAGTTTAGGCCTGGTACTAATCTGAGTGCAGGTGTGACAGGAAGCTAAGTCCCCTGTAATCAATGTCCGGTTTCATTCATCGAGAGATTAGGATATATGACCACAGAAACCATGACCATTCGAATGTAACCATACAGTTGAAGACTATTGTAACTCGGACTTGCAGTACTAGGACTAGCATTCCTATCACACCTGAGCAGATCTGCGCGCCCTCGTGTGCGAAAATCCGGAAAAATTCGACTTGTCTGAATAGATAGTTGTGTTTACATAACGCACATCAGAGTACATGTATACTCTAAGCCGTCAAAATCCCCGAAACCCATATTAATATTGACTATTTGACTTTGGATTTGATAAAGGTTGCCGAGGACATAAAAGATAAAGCCAAAGATAAGGGGGGTAGGCCCAGTATCAAATTGAATGGCCTAGTGTCCCCTTAACTTGTAATTAGGAAAGGTGGTTCGCATGATAAGGAAATCTGAATTTCGTGTCAGATCCCGGATGTATGACGTAACCCTGTATGACGTAACTCTTTTTGATACCCAATGCCCAAAGACAACAGGAACCAAAAATACGTATTGGAATCAAACAAGGCATTGCAGGCTGAAGATCTCAATCTTGAACAGTTCTTATTTTACATCGTGTTTGTAATTTTTCAAATGGATTTCTGTCTTCGTTCATTGGTTTTTCACATTTTATCGGTAAGTAGGCCCACTTTTCTCATACCTCATCAGTCTTGCATATATCACTAACCGCATCAATGTACGTAAAAGACATCGGTATTGCCTGCACTGACGTGTTTTTTGTGTAAGAGACAAATTTTGCCGAGTATATCCTGATGTGAGCCGATGCAGATGTAAGCGTGCCCATTTCAAAGTGCCCATTTGGATGTAATTCGTGGTATTTTGGTTCTAAGCTTGGCCGGCAGATGGCACTTTGATGTTTTTCTACTTCCACTGAGCAGTTACAGAGGCGCTCCGCCTTTATTTCCGTAAGGTTTTCTTGAAAATTAGGCTATCATCTTGCTTTCAAGATTGTTTGCCTGGCATCTATTGACGAAATCTTGCAACAAAACAAAAATGGCGGCGATGAAATCGGACGCGATTTGATGATAGAGCTGGACATGAGGTTCACATCGAATGAATGGAGTCGCATTGAAGAAAGGTACGTGATGAATTCCACCAATAGGCGTCGAGGATTTGACATTCCGATGTTTACTAGGCGCCGATTGGTCGATAGAATTAGGTCACTCAACAAAAACGCAATCATTTTTCTCCGACGAAGACACGTTGCTCATGGAGAGTTCCTTTTTGGTATTTGGTTGACAAATTAACATTTTCGCCGGTCTTTTTCAGTGAAGGCATTGTCTTCGAGGAGTACACCAACACCATAGATGAAGGTTCTAGGTCACGGCGGAGGCGAAGCGCGCTGAAGCCAACAGAGAGATGGCCAGGTGGCGTCGTCCATTTTGAGATTTTGGCGGAAGAACTGGCTGTTGAGGACAGACAGGTCATCGAAGATGCTCTGGACGAGTATGAACGCCACTCGTGTGTCAGATTCGTCCCGGCTTGGCGAGGCTCGAACAAAAACATGGTGGTTTTCCGAAACGGCTCGAGTTGTACGTCGTACGTTGGGATGCAGGGAGGAGAGCAGGACATCACATTAGCACCCGGATGTAGAACGGTACTGTTTCAAGAGCCCCAAGTGTTTTGGTCAAGTGTTCTTTGCAGCACATCGGTCCGCCATCATGATTTACTTTTGGAATTTTCCAGAGGTCCGTTGTCCTACATCTCCTCGGCCACGCCCTCGGCCGCCTGCACGAGCACACCCGGCCAGACAGAGATGATTACGTCACCATCGTCAGAGAGAACCTCGATCCCTGGCAGTATTTTCACCTCCAGAAATACTCCTGGAACGTGGTTGAGAACCTCGGCGTCCAGTACGACTATAAAAGCATTATGCATTATGGAAAGAAGGTAGGAATTAAAGACACAGTAAAATGGAGACAAAGAAGGGAACGAGGTTCCTAGCAGTACCATGCAACCACACTCCAAGCGTTCAAGCGTAGCTGTTGCGCATGCGTCACGTCTCTATGTCCCTTTCGTATCTCCATTTCAGGCCTTCTCTGGTAATCGCCTCCCCACTATCAGGACCAAGGATGCCACCTACCAGAATTTGATCGGAAATGCTGAGGGGCTAAGCTTTCTTGACATCGCCGTCATCAATAAAATGTATAAGTGTTCAGGTAAATATTCAAGGTCAATGTCTCAAAACGTGCAGGGCGTCATCCTCGCACCCAGGATCTTCACAACCGCTCCCCTTCTTGCACTTGTTGGTGTAGGACACCTTAACAAAGAACGAGTGGGCAGGGGACCGGTTTGAGATGACCGTGGGACCAAAGTCACACCAACCTTCATCGTCTTTGATACGACCCAATATAGTGCATTTCCAGACGTTGGCCTACTTTGATGTCTTCTCAATGATCTTGACTTTCAGACGAATGTGAGGCTACGCAATGTGGTGAAGCCATCTCCTTCCTTGGGCCTGACTGTCAGTGTTATTGCCCGGGCGACCCAGTGAGAATATGCCAGGTGAAAACAACGACAACAAGCACGACGAGTCAGCATCCAACTTTTGCTGAAGGAAGAGACGAGAAAGCCAACGCCACGACGCCAATTACAACTACCACAACGCCAATTACAACTACGATGCCAACTACAACGTCAAGGATAACGACAACCAGGACATCAACTACCATGATGCCCACTACAACTACCACAACGCAAACTGCAACGACCACAACGCCGACTACCACAACACCAACTACAACTACCACGCCACTAACTACCACAAAGCCAACTACAACTACCACGCCACTGACTACGACAACGCCAACTACAACTACCACGCCACTAACTACCACAATGCCAACTACAACTGCCACGCCACTAACTACCACAAAGCCAACTACAACTACCACGCCACTAACTACTATAACGCCTACTACATCTACCACGATACCAGTTTCAACTACGATGCCAACGACAATTACCACATCCCAAACTACGGCCACCACCACGCCAACTACCACCACGATACCGGCCACTACTGCAACGCCCTCTACCAGCTCCGCCACTACAACGATGGCTTCCGAATGCGCGGACTTGAACTCGTACTGTTCGTACTGGGCGGGGCTTGGACACTGCGAATCGTGGAGGTACAGACAATACATGGTCAAGAATTGTAAAGTAGCATGTGGCCTGTGTGATCCTCCATCACCTCCGACCACATCCACAACAGCTTCTTTCACTACCACTACCACAACGGCAACTACAACTACCACGATGCCTACGACAACTGCCACCATGCCAACTACCACTACATCGCCCACTACGACTGCTTTCCCGTCTTCTGCAGCGACCACACCGGTATGCGAAGATCTGTCCCTATCATGCCGAATGTGGGCCGATCGAGGATACTGTAGATCGTCTAACAGGAGGTACAGGGAATTCATGGAGTCCAAATGTCGGCTGACGTGTGGATTCTGCGAGAAAAGTTAGTTATGGTCTTCAGTTTTTCAGTCTTCCCTTGCGTAGTCCTAGGTCTCCGTAAATAAGTCTAGGCCTATCTCCACCCAGTGAAGGTGAAATGATTGATCAGAAAAGATAAAGTCTGCCCGATCCTGCCAATAGCAGTGTCGGTCGGTGTGAAACATCTGAACCAATCAGGATGCACGAAACTAAGACCTATGTCCTTCAAACCAATCACGTAACTCGTAACATAATCGGCATGATCTGATAGCCAATCAGAAATTCCGTTGGTCAGAACACTCGTTACTGAATCAGAATACTGGCTAATCTTTCAGCGACAACGCCGATGACGACAACATCCGAGGATATAACGACAATTCCCGAGTGTCCAGATGTTTCAAACTTCTGCCAAGGCTGGGGTGCCATTGGTCTGTGCACGGCATCGGATTATACAAGCAGACAATTCATGGAGTTAAACTGCAGATTCACATGTAAATTTTGCGAGAGAGGTGAGTGGTTCCCTCGGATTCTTGTCTTAAACTTTCGTCCCTCTGGGCCAACAAAACATGGGGTAAAGCGTTCGTTTATCTTCCAGCGACGACAACAACGACGGCCACACCCACCACCACACTCTCTACAACGACCTCCTCAGAGTGCAGAGATTACTTATTCCTTTGTCCACATTGGGCCGCTAGGGGGCGCTGCACAAGTTGGAATGAAGCCCACAGACGAAATATGGAAATCAAATGTCGTTCGTCGTGCGGATTTTGTCACCGAACAAGTAGGTCTCTGTTTTTAATTGGTGAAGTCGGGGATTGCCGAGGTCAGCGTATAGACGTGAAAGAAATACAAGGGGTTCAGGGTTTGGGAGTGGGACATTCAATGGCTGGGATAATCACCCTTACCACACCGACATTAGAAACATAATCCATGGGTTATTTTCATCCGTAGGAACAACAACCCCAGCACCGACCACGATCACCAACCTACCAATCACCGGTAAGTTCCAAGAGAGAACGCCCTCGTTCACCAAATGAGTGGTCTGGCTTTCCACCGAAATACACCCCGTCGATCCTGCTATGTTTCTGAGGGGTAGTGTCATAGAATCTCATGAAGACCCCCGTCCGTCCGTCCGTCCGTCCGTCTGTCTGTCTGTCTGTCTGTTTAAAGGTCCGCTTCTACTTGCAGCGAATTCGGCGCCGGTGTTTGCGGCGAGCGGTGCAGTTTTCATAGGGACTTGGGTAATCCTTCGATGGTTTAACAATACAATGGTGTGTCAATTATCCCAATGCCTGTGATAAACCGTTCCGCTCGCCGCAAACCGTGGTGGCAACCGCTCTGGTGGAAACGGGGCTTAAGCTCATCGTCCTTTTGCAGTTTGTGAGGACAGTCGTGATTCGTGTTGGGTTTGGAAAGCGCTGGGACACTGCACCGATAGACTCCGCAAAGACAACATGAGGCGATGGTGTCCAAAAACCTGTGAACTCTGCACACCGTGCGAGGACAATCACTGGAAGTGTCCCCAATGGGCGGAGAGGGGCGAGTGCGTCTTGAGCCCTGTCTATATGAAGACCCACTGCAAGTTGTCTTGCGATGCCTGCGGTAGTTCCCATGACGAAGGTTTGTCTGTTTGTCTGTTGGCAGTAGACTCCGAACGCAGTCGTTTGATTTGAATCGTTCCTACTTCGCTCCCTCAAGTTTTGTCGGTAGTGAGATCTCGCCATGAACGAGTTTCCCGTTTTTGCCGCTCCACTTCCGCGTCCTGTCCGCAGAGTGAGCGCCGCGGGAGTGGAACGGCAAAAGGACGGGAACCAGTCTATTTCTTTAGGGAAGCGACTGGCGCGTTAAACTCGCATCTTGGTCATCTCATATTCGACTGCTTCTCAAGATCGTCCGCGGAACGATACCAACTTAAATTCTCATATTTCTTTCCAGTTTCTCCCGGCTGCGCTAACAAGACGCCATCTTGTACGGACTGGGGACGACGTCGTTGCCGGACGCGACCAAATCACATGAGACGCACGTGTCCCGTGACATGCGGAGTCTGCATACTCGAATCAATGTTCATCCATGACTAACATTAAATAAAGTGACTTTTTTATGGTTATTTGCGAAGGTTGTCCCTTCCACGTGATTATGGCTGAAAATATCTTTGCCGGCACGCCGCGTTTTGGCCGCCAGACGGACTACATGAGATACTAACACTTCTATTGTAAAATGCAGTGTCTTCATTAAAATCTGTGGTTATGGTTGATGTATAGGCCTATAGCTATACTCTTCTCTACGATGTAGGCCTACTTACCTGGCTTGTTAGGTCATGACAGAGATCTTCCTTGTGTTGGACCGGCCTTCAAATACAGAAAACCGCGAATTTCCTTCGCCCGCCGTCGGTTCGGTCCACGGTTAAATAAAGGAATATGACACTTTACAGGTAGAAAACGAATGTGTAGCACCCTGGACTGTATTGTAGAGAAATATATCTATAAAATGACACCAATTTTATTTAATTATTCCTGTCGGAACAGCTCGTAGATGGTGTTGAAGTTTCAGAACGCCCTGCCCTGCCAGAGCACGTGTTCCCGCCCTTTTCGGCGGGAATTCGGCTTTTCGATACAACCACGAGGTGCCGCCTGCAAACCAGGCCTCGAGCCGTGTTTTAGACGAATCACCAAAAATCATGGCGGATGAAGGTTTGTAGCGTCGACAAAACGCCGAAAATCACTGTTTTCTAAGTAATTATAGGGTCCAATCCATCAACAGTTGGATTGTTGTGATAAAAATATATTAGTCTTTTCCGAAGTTGATCCCCTTTTCCGGCATCTGGGTGATATTCGTGTCTGTTGCGAAGACAAATCGTCGACCGAGAATTAACAGGGTCTAACTGCATTTTTTACTTGACCCTCATTTCCTGTGCTTATAAGGGACTAAATGCACAGGGAATTTGGGTCAAGTTAAAAATGCAGTTAGACCCTGTTAATTCTCGGTTGACGAAATGTTGGCGATTCCACACCCAACAAATTTGCATGCAAAATATGCACAGTGCAGTGCACATGCACTCTCAGTGTCACTGTCAGCTGGTCGAGAGTGCTGTGACATGATCAGATGACCTCTATCTCACCATGCTATGAAATACTTCCTGGCTTCATCCATGTCATCATCATCCCCATAGGCCTAGGTTGCCTACATTATGTGTCATGTGTTCAGATTTTCAGGGTATGCCTACCTAGGCCTAGGCCTACGTCCTAGCGGTAACTGGTGATTTCGGCCCACGGTGATTTCGGCCTGGTGATTTAGGCCCCAGGCCCAGTTCAGTTGGTGCCAAATTACCATTCGGCCCTGTGTCAGTTAGTTTTGCTGGTTACTATATTATTAGGCTACGTCGTAGAATAAGAATTAAAATTTATTTATTAATAAGACAAACATTGGTTTTTAGTTTGATAGATAATGAAATGAACATAGGCTAGGCCTATCATGGACATGGAAGACATAAAGGGGCTTACATTTTACCATGAGCGATGCGTAACTTGTCTAAATAAAAGAATAAACTACATTTACAGGGTTCCTGCAAGGTCTTAAAAAGTCTTAAAAAGTCTTAAATTTGGCACTTCCATTTTCAAGGCCTTAAAAAGTCTTAAATTTGATAATTTCTGTGGGAAGGTCTTAAAAAGGTCTTAAATTTCATATCAAGGCAGTTGTAAAAAATTGGCAGGAGATGTCAGGAAATCGCATCTCCGGGCTTCTTAAAATCAAAATTTTTCTGGGGGAGGGCCCCCAGACCCCCCTCCCCTCGCCCAAGTATCCTACCCAATTCTTGGTCATGTCGATCCCTGTCATTCTTCCCTTGCGGAATCGGAAACCCTTCCAGGGATGTTCGGGGGCTTCATTTACAAGAAAATAGGTCTTAAATTTTGCCGATACTTGGTCTTAAAAAGTCTTAAAAAGGTCTTAAATTTGGTGCTCCACAGGCTGCAGGAACCCTGTTTTTATGATGAGATAGGGCCTAGGCCTAATCAAAATTGTTTTTTTTTCAAGGGGGGACAAAGGCCTGGGCATAAGTAGGCCCCCTATTATACCTGATGGTGAATTATGGTCGGGCCTAAATCACCGGGCCGAAATCACTGTGGGCCGAATTCACATGAAATCCGTCCTAGCCTATGCTTGATCAGGCGATCTCTTCCTGAATCCTGATCAGGCAAGGTAGACTGATGAAGCCATATGGCCTGATCAGGCATTTGGTCTGGACTGAACAGGAGCTAGACCTAGTCCAATCCAAGGCTAGGCCTGATTCATTGACTTGACATTATTTGACATTTGTTTAGTTGTGTTGTTGGGGATGCTGTAGCCTAGACCTAGCAGGCCTAGCTACTTCTGTTCTGCAGAGTCGGACGGAGGGGCCTACATGTACGCCTGGTTCATAAGAAGACCGGAATACACCGAAATACGCCGGAATACGCCAAAATACTGCCGAAAACACAATCAAAAAGGTTTAATTTCACTCTTATGTTGTAGCTGTGATATGGATACGAGGCAGAATAGTCTATAGAGCAAGATCAGCCTCAAAATTCACACAGTCAACTTTAGAAACGCTTTAGAAACACCGCATCAGGTGATTTCGGCGGCCGGCCTGCAGTCGCCATCTTGGATGCGTGTTTGAGGTTAATCCAATATGGCGGCAGTCGATCGCCGAAAACACACTTCGGGCGAAGTTTCTGTTCGAATGGTCCTATATCGAGACTGATATTGTACATTTTTGCATTGGACTGATAGATATATTGTCTCACTACTGTATAATACTGAAAAGACGCCTTTTAACCCTGTTTTTCGGCGATATTTCAGTGTATTCCGGCGTATTTCGGTGTATTCCGGTCTTCTTACGAACCCCATGTAGGCCTATTTCGGCCGTAAGCTGGCTAGGCCTACTGCAGACACCAGTCGTCACGAGACTGGTACATCACTCGTCATCAGCTCAGGCCTACTACTAGCTACATGTAGAACTTTATAATTTTCCTCTCCAGGTATAGCAGCTTGAAGGATGTTGCGTATCACATCATGCTCATCTACAGCAACTTCTCCAAGACCCAGCGATTGATTCTTGGCATCTTCATTCTCCTGCTTGTTGATGTCATTTGGGTCGTGTCATCAGAGGTGACGGAGGTGAGTCATTGACATTAGGCCTCTTTTGATCAAGATTTTAAGTACATATAGGAGGAAACCAGAGCCCTCAGAAAACCAACATTGTCAAGGAAGGAGAGTTCACTCTTTCTACCACACGTGACTGGAATGTCACTGATGATCGAACCCGCAACTTCATTGGTGTTGGGCATGGATGTTCCCACTGCACCAGTACCACCCAACAACCTGCTAGGCCCAAGCCTCTAAACAGGTTCTTCAATCATTGGAAAGTATAAGTCATTCTCTGAATAGAGGTCTTCAACCATGGTGAAGCTTGTCATTAAGACCGCCCCCATCAATGGGGCGGTCTTCCTTGTTTTTACTGAATTTCTCTCTCTCTCTCTCTGGATCTCTCCATCCAATCTGCGGTTTCAGCACGATAACTAACGAAAAACGCCATGTATCGCGGTAAAACTTTCAGGAATTATAGATATGCACATTACACAGAACCCTATTGATTCTTGGGGTCATCCGTGTACAAATAGTGCGAAATTTGGGTGAAATTTGTCATTTTTTCAGACTGTTGACTGAAATGCCATCTTCAGGCAATTCGTAGTACTATTACTATCACTTACATACAGCATACAGCTAACATTACACATGTGCATAGTTCGTTCATGTATGCTGAAGATGGCGTTGTGATCACCCTGGACTGGTTCCTATCTTGATTGAATATTCAATGGATGTGGGGAAGAGTCAATCCCTTTCTGGTCCGCCACATACCTGTTATTGGACCTGTTGGCAGTACATAGCACATAGTTCAGTTTATCACTGAATAGTAGTGACCTTTACAGCTTCTCCTTCTGAAGTTAGTAAGGAGAAGCCAAGTCTCCCTCTTTGGAAAAAAGTCTCTGCTTTTAGGAATGGGAGACTTTTATTCTCCCTATTTCAAAAACCTGGCACCAACCCTGGCCGTTCGATAATTCTCGATCAATCAACTGTGTCTTAGCTCCCAATTTCCAAGGGCGGTCTTTCAAATTGACTGGTAAGTCAATTTCTAGTTCTACATTGTTGTGTCTCACATATGCGCCAGTCCAAATCGAATTTGAACCCTCGATTGGAGAAGTTAGCCCTATAGATTAGAACTCTGCATCATTCTGATCGCCCCGGGAGTTCACTTGTCTTCTCTTCTTTTTCAGTTTATCTTCAAAGATGCCAAATTCAGCAAGCCATATTTCAGCACGTATTTAAAGACATCTTTGTTTATATTCTACCTGGTCGGGTTCCTAGCGTTCAGATCATGGAGGCAACAGTGCCGCAAAAGCAATCTGGTGAGTTTGAAATGTTTTTATTCGTGTGGGGAGTGTGGGCACGGTGTTGGAAGGCTTAGAAACGGGTCAGATTTTGAGGGTGTTGTTGCATCTGCTGGGAGATGTTCTCCATTTCTGAAGGAAAGTTGCCCTGCATCGTGTTTCATGAAGGGGATGGATTTTAATTGACCACCAGGGTATCAAATGACTCCAGGATGGAGTCCTGGGCCGACAGCACAGAAAGTCTGATAGTGCTACCGATGCCTATCGGCAGTTATAACGCATTTTCCCATTAACTAAACGCCAATAGGCATCGAAAGCACTATCGACCTTTCTGTGCAGTCGGCCCTGGAAAACTGTACAACTCCTACATATGTACAGTCGAACCCTGAGCAATGAGTTTGAGATGACGACAGGTGTTGGGTGTTACAATTTCAGGAAAACAGCTGATTTCCCCCCTGGGCAGCGTCCAGTACTAACAAACCTTCCGACCCTTCGCAATAAAGCATGTTATTTCACCATCAATGTGAAGAACTTTTTTATGTTTTAGACACGGTCAACTGGGTTTGAAGCTTTAGACACTATTTTACAGGTATGTGGTTTTGTAGCTCCGCTTTCTTTGGAATTCGCTGACGCAAACTAACAAAGCAATGTTTCCTTTGAAGGGCGTTCCAGTTCAAGAGCTCAGCAGTGAGCCCTGGGCATGATGGAGGTCCAAACCCCCTTCTTCATGTACCCACCCTCCCTCTCTTTGTCAGTGAATCTTAATGTGTTTTCTGACAGTGTGTGTATTTTCCTTGGATGACACAACCTTACCGTTACACATCAGTACAGTTTTGGGGCATACATGTAGTCTGATCACCATAATATCACCAGCTGACTACAAATGTCAGAGGCAGAATTCCTCCCAAGTTTCCAACTACATGTATAGGCCTACATGTATTTGAAATGAAAATGAAATGGATTTAAGTGCAAAAATTCTGTGTTGCGATGAAAAAGGTAGGTTTTGAGGCTGCTCATGAAGATTGGACACTACAGTATACCCCTTGCCGTGATACATGTATGATGTGCAAACTGGTCCCATAGTCTTGGGGCAGTGCTAGAGGAGGCACAATCTCCAGGAGTAACTGGCCCATCCTAGGCCACAGCAGCAGTTTGTCTTCAGCAGATGTAAGGCTTCGTTAGGATGGTATTTCAGTAGGACAGAAGTCTAATACCCTGTCTCTCTGTCATTTGGAAGTATCTCTGTAAGGACACCTTTGCAACTGGAGAATGTTGTCTTAAATTGTTAGGTTTAATCTCTTCCTAATCCTGGACATGGAGGTCTCAGGCTTGTACGCAGGATTTATCCGGTTTTCAAAAACTAGAGATCTTCCAGGAACATTCAATATGTTGTACCCCAGAGTACATGTACCATTAGTCCACATGCACCGTATCAGACGAGAGATGATTATTATTAGATTTTCTATAACTCAGCTGGTGTAGACAGCTGCTGAGGTTAATATTGAATTATCCGAGATAAAATGTGGCCATGCCCTGTGTGAGTCATCCACTGATGGCTGTGTTGACTCTCATCTCCCGCAGTGGTGGTGGAGTGGAAAGTGACACATAATGAGAGTCAGAAGCTAAAGGCACTGATCCATTTGAGAGTTTCCTTGCGAGAGTCGGCTCCCAATGGGAAATAGACTCTATCACTCCAAATGAGTGCAGCAACTGACGGGGCAGCATCATGACGTCCCGCACGTCATTTCTAAACACCATGACATGACTCGAAAAAAAATCCAGTTGTTTCAGCGATCATGACGTTAGGAAACAAAATTTTTATTTTTTTTCATCTCGCGTCAAGACATCATGAAATGACGTGCGGGACAACATGACGCTTGCCCGTCACGTGCTGCACTCTTTTGGAAATGTTGGAGTGATATCGTCTATTCACCATGTTGATTTCCTTATGACTTACCGGTACATGAACGCAGAGACCAATGACACAAACCACTGCTAATGTCGTAGTTGACTTGCCCATATAGAGACTACTAGAGAGCCAACTGGCACAAAGAACTCTCTAGTGGTGCTTTGCCTTTAGAGTTAAATTATGATTTGTGCCTTTATGAATAAATTACTGATAACGAATAATTCTGTTAACGAAGCTGGTGTCTGAGTTGTTGTTTTGCTAATTTTCATTAAATTCTAAAAAAGCTGTTTCTGGGGTGTTGCATTTCCATTCCCCTGTTATTTAACTGTAATCTGCATCTTGACAGTATATGGGACGTATTCTAGAAGCTTCCTTAACTCTATGGTCTACCTTTAGCTATTGTTTGCAGGGCAGAATACAAAAGCTTAAAATGGACCTTAGAGTTAAGGAGGCTTCTAGAATACAGGACCCAAATCCATAAAACCTTGCTAGCTTAGTTGGTTGCTAGTTGTGTACATCGGCCTGTACAAACTGGGCACTTTAGCAGGCAACTAAGCCTAGCAAGGTTTTATGGATTTGGGCCCAGGTCTTTGTTTATATAGATAGAGGACGAAGTCAGACTCATCACGTTTGATTTCAGGGCCAGGTACCCTTCACGCTTACTACAGTCATAACTCTGCATATCAAATTGACTGCTCAGTTCAGTCATTATCATCATAATCTTGCTAATTTCTGTGAAAATTTCATCAGACAGCCGACGATACTAGGCACTGGCAGTCTCCGTCAAAGCATCACCAGCAGTCACTCTCATTCTTCTATCATCCCCTGGGTACATTCCTCCCCCCCCCGTGTCTACGCCTCTCAGAATGTTTTATTTTTCTGTGTACTTTCAGTTGGTAGACAATGTGGCTGAAGAACAGAAGGATCAAGAGCAGCTGATTGTAAGTTCTCTGAGCTCTGGCAAGGGATGACGAGCTTCTGTAGGTTTTCATCAGTCATGTAGTAACTTGCCACAAGTTTGTAGGTCTGAGTATGGCAATGAGTCTGAACACAAATGTACCCTGGATGCTCAACCTTCTTATGTGGGATCTTAATAAATCGGAAAGTCGTCTCCAAATATTTCGCAAATTTTCGGGGTCTTCCTCAGGCGCTATGTAGAAGAGATCTCAGAGGTGAATGAGCTAGAACCTTACGTGGGATCTGATGTGGAAATTACGAGGAAGCTACTATCTAGAATCTTGGTGAAAGTATGAAATAGTGATTAGCCCTCTGATCTATTCCTTCTTAAGATGGCTACTTATATCGGGTGGGCCAAAAAAAACGCATCGAACTTCAAATCTTGATTTCTCAACAACTGTGTATTATAATTCAATGAAATTTGGTACCGTATAATGTAAAGATGTTTTGTTTCACGTGTGAAATTTTTGCGTTGATACCTTTGGTATTAGCACCGTATCACTCAATTTAATAATCATTGTGAAAATGTGTGATTCCGGAATCCAATAAGATAGGAAAAAACCCGTCCCGAACTTCAAATTTCAATTTCTCAATAACTTTTCATTATAACCCAATGGAAATTCACTCAGTACTGTTCCGTGGCTATGCTTCTAAAATGTGAAAGTTTCAACACATTATCTTTGGTATTAAGATTGTGGTGCCAAATGTAAAAACCATAGTAATCATTCATCATATTTTAGGAGACAATGGTGAAACTTCGAAATGCTCGATTCCAATATGGCGTTATAGTAATGAGCGCCACAGGGTAGATATTAAAGTTATTGGTTTAATACTTTCACATATTAGTGGCAATATCATGGAGCAGTGTTAGGCAAAATTTNACCTGGGGACGAGGTTGGGTTTTTCCTGGAAGTAATTTCCGCGGGAATTATGAGTGAGAAAGCGTGGTGATTGGCTGGAGCCCAGTGGAGTGCCATCTAGTGGTGTTACCGGCTTTTGAGCCCCAAATGTGCCAGTGTGTAGGAGACCGGGACGTCGGATACACACTGGGGCCGAGTGTAAGCTGTGTGGTGCTACCTGAGCTTTATTTGTCATGGTAGATGTTTACATTAAATAGGCCTGACAGGGCTGAGAATTTGACTTCTGTGCCTAACCTACCTTCATCGTTAGGTTTCAACATTCGATAACTTTCCTTCGTTCCAGTTTTTCTTCGGTAACCTCGCGTACCAGGAGGCACTGAAGGACACCGAAGCTGGCATTGTCAATGTTCTGTCATCAACGTCGGGTCTGTTCACCCTCGTCCTTGCCGCCATGTTCCCTAGCTCCTCAATGGACAAGTTCACCCTGTCCAAGTTTGTCTGTGTATTGTTAAGGTAAGATATTAACTGTTAAGTATGGCATCACACAGGATTCCAGTTTGACATCACACAGGATTCCAGTGTGAAATTATACAGAATTCCAGTGTGAAATTATACAGAATTCCAGTGTGACATCACACAGGATTCCAGTCTGACATCACGCAGGATTCCAGTCTGACATCACATGGGATTCCAGTGTGACATCACAAAGGATTCCAGTGTGAATCACACTGGATTTCAGTGTGAATCACACAGGATTCCATTGTGACATTGCACAGGACTCCAGTGTGAGATCGCGCAGAATTCCAGTGCGACTATCTTCTGAGGGAGATTCCGATGTACCGTATTTTCCTGACTATAGGGCGCACCTGACTATAAGGCGCACCCCCAATTTCACCCAAAATCTCTGATGAAATCCATACATAAGGCGCACCTCCCTATAAGGCGCAGTCCTGTCAGTGCATATTATACACCTACAATGCATGGCTGCTCAGTGTGCATTGACCCAACAACAGCCAAGACTCTGACAATTACAGGGTCTGATTGCCTTGTTTGAACCCATTGACATCTGCAATTCTGCTGTTGGTGCTGATGGATCTGGTTGTATGATTTCTTAGCTTGTTGTGACAAATTAGGCCTAACTGAAACTCCATCAGTTCACAGTTCACTGCATCATCTGTCAACCAGCACAATGACTTTGGCTTGCATGCATCCATGCATGCTTGAATGCTTGGGTTCGTCAGTGTCTTAACACTTCTGATCAAATTGTCAGACTGGATCCGCAGATAAGGCGCACCACCCTATAAGGCGCACCCCCAATTTTAGACCCTTCTTGAAGGAAAAAGGCCACGCCTTATAGTCCGAAAAATACGGTACACCTGCATAGTTACCAAAAAAGCACATGCATAAAGAATCCAAAGTCCTGACCAGCCGCCGAAATGATCCATGCACGTTTAGGCCCACCCCAAGTAATGATCATATCTTTTCCTCCACAGTATCGGTGGCGTCGTTCTAGTCAGTCTCTCCGACTTGAGTTACGAGTCAGAGATTCCCCTTGGTGCACTCTGGGCGATATGCGGCGCGTTACTCTACGCCATCTACCTCGTCACGCTGAAGAGAAAGGTGGACAACGAGGACAAGCTCAATCTGCCCATGTTCTTCGGTGAGTAGAATCAAGAGGAGGTGAGAAAATACAGCATACGTGTGCTACCCAAGGAACCCAAAGGCACTCCTCTTTGTGAGAGTTTATTCTCCACTGTCTACACTTGGCTCTAATGTTGGTCAGGCTTTTGTCTTACGTGCGACACGGAAGTTTTGGATGTGCCTAGTCTTCTCGAGTAGAATCTGACTTTTGTGATGTCTTCAGTTTGTTCCACCAGTGATATCAGGGTTGCAGCACTATCTGTTAATATATAAAACCAAAGGTCAGTGGCCTGCCTTCTCTGGACTTGGAAGACGCAAAAAGGGAGGGCAAGTTGCAGAGATGGGAATGGACCCGGTGCTCCCACATGAACAAAAACACAAAAAATGAAGACAGTACTCCGCAGAGGCAAAGTTCTGGGGCTGACAGATTGAACATGTGAGCCAAAATGTTAAGATTTTATTTCATTTTTAGGGTTTGTTGGTTTGTTTTGCCTTGTCATCTTGTGGCCAGGGTTCTTCATCCTTCATTACTCGAGAGCTGAGGTGTTTGAGTGGCCGACGAAGATGGACTGGATCTATCTGGTGGCCAATGGTGTGATAGGGACAGTCCTCTCTGAAATATTATGGCTCTGGTAAGTGTCTGAAATCACCAAGTCAACCAGCAACCTTAACAAAGAATTGGTCCATATTAAAGCAAGTACCACTTGTGACTTCATTATATGAAGGACCACTTGGCATACTTCTGGAGGTAGGCCTACTCTCTTATGGACATACATGTATGCCATTCATTACGTTGGGGCCCGCTCAGCATGCTTCTCCGGAGAGGCTCACTCTTGTGAAAAGATTTTATCAATGCTGTATAATGGGAGACTTTCTGCCGTTAGAGGCCACCATTAATTACCGGTCCTAGAACGTAACGGAATTTGACGTCACAGAGAAGAAATGCAGGTCACGATGTCGTCCATAATGTGGAAGCCATGGCTTATGTCTGTGACGTCAAATTTTGTGGCGTTCTAGGACCGCTAGCAGGCTGCCTCTGACGTAGAAAAGTCTCCAATTATCATTCAACTTGTGTGATACCCAGTACTTGGATTTCTTCAAATTTTCTAGAAAATGCCTGTCCAGTTACCATGGACAGTAATGGAAAGAATGACCATGTGATGTCACCGTTCTCATTATCTTTCAGGGGCTGTTTCCTGACCTCCTCCCTGATGGGTACTCTTAGTCTTAGCCTGACCATTCCATTAACCATGATAGCTGATACAGTCATTAAAAATGTAAGTACCGGTACAAAACATCTGTGATTAAACGAAACGTGTAGGGTTAAACCAGGATGTGACTGTGAACTTTGCACTTCCTGGCAGGAAGCAGTTCGAACTGATAGTTCCTGGTAGCACATGCTACTTGTTCAGATTACGAAAAAAGTGTGATCAGGATATGAACTTTGAACTTCCTGGTTATCAAATGATAAAATTGTACATGTGGACGATTGTTAAAAGCATGTGCTAGGCCCTATTCATATACATGTAGGGCCGTATTCAAAAAGGGTGATCATCGCACGATTAAGACTTAGACGCCTGTAACTTCACTAAATGCACGCACTTTCACCATACATTTTAACCAAGTTACACGCGTCTAAGTCTTAAACACTCTTTTTGAATACGGCCCGTAGAGTTGATGGACTCGAAGCCAGAGGCCTTGAGGGACTGGAGGTGATAACCTTGTACCTTCGTCAAAATTGACCAATCACAATGATTGTATGTTCAAAATTGACCAATCACAATGGTTGTACATGTATCTTCATCCAAATTGACCAATCACGTCCCTTTTCAGGTGTCCTACACGTGGATGTTTTACGTCGGCAGCGGGCCTGTATTTATATCATTCTTTGCCGTCACCATTCTTTCCCATTATGAAAACTGGGACCCGGTTCTCCTGGGTGTCAAGAAAGTTATACATTGTATATGTAGGAAGAGGGTGTCCGTGTTACCAAGGTAGGTAGACAACCCCACACCACCCAAGCACCCAATATCACACAGCACTTAATCAACCCGTCAAAAGTTTTACATTATATTTGACAAAACTCTTTTTTCTTTTCAGATTACGTGATCTAGATAGAGAACAAACGGAGACTCTCATCAGTGTCAACACGTCAACCCACGATTGACTAGCGCCAGCAGCGCCACCTATTGACTCCCGCTTGAAACAGATATAATCTGTGTGTGCATTTTGGATCTGCTTATAACCAGAGAGCATAACTCGGTCACTTTGGGGGGGGGGCGCTTCTTTGAGTCCGGTACTGGAGGCATCATCAGACTTAAGAATTAGATTCTGGTGTACAGGACGTTGCACGATTCTGCAATGGATAAAAATGTAAGACTCGAATGTACAAAGTAACTGAAATTGTGACCCAGTCTAGCAAAAGTACGATGGGCGCAAGTCACAACCGAGGAAAGGGTTAATGGCCTTACAAAACAAGAGCTGAAATGTACGTCTCTGCAAGTTGACAATAGTCATGGACAGCAGTGATAATAGTTGAGTAAACTGATGACCAATGATGATCACCTGTGACATGCACCTGCTTTTGCGAGATCGGGTCACAATTTTGTAAAAGTGAAACAATTTAATACCACACACTTTTCAAGTATGACTCTACCGTTATCTGGGAAAAATATCAAGTCCCCAGAGTTGCAAAGAAGTGCCCCCCCCCTCCCCTGAATACACTGTTTTAAAGTGTATGATCCTGTCACAAAATCCATATTTATCAATAGTGTATATAAGATTTCTATTGTGTAAAAAGATGTCTTTGTATTAGTTGAGAGTTTTAAAAATATCCTGTGCTGTGGGATAGATTATGAAGAATCTTGCAGGCACAGAATGGGGGGTCTGTAAGCAGGGGCATTATGCAGGGATAGACCCTGGATTATTTTGGGGGTCCGAGGATGGCGGCTGCTGATAGCAGGCGCTGTAGGTGCCAATTCTAGGGTGACCTGGGGGTTCTCTGCCAAAAAATTTGAAGTCTTAATGCTGTGCGATGTGATTCTGCCAATTGTGACAAAAAATTGTTTGTTGCTGAGAGCTGAGGGGCCGCATACACTGAGGGGGTCAGGCGGTCTCTTTTACATCCAACATGGAGGGACACAATGACAGTGTGTCCACCATTGCATTATCATGTGTGCGTACACTGCGAGGGTCATGTTCTACCTTTTTGTGCCCGACCTGCAGGGACACAATGTACAGTGTGTCCACAATGCATTGAGCCAGGAATGTACGCATCAGTGTGTCCCAAGGCCCTTAAAAATAGTGGAACCTCTCTATTAAGGACACATTCGGGACTGGTAGTTGCTTCCTTAATTGAGAGGTGTCCTGATTACAGAGGTCAAAATGAATAGAAATGACCAGTTTGGGACTGAACTTTGGTGTCCTTAAAGATAATGTATCACGACTTCATTGTTTACATTCAATGTGTGTAAACATGGATGTTTACATTATGTTATTTTGGACTTTTAGGACATGCCAACCCACCAAATTGAATATTTTCAGTATCAAAATAATTTCTAGAGGGGCATGCCACCAACAAATTACTCATAAGACAAAGAAAGACTGTACATAAACAAACAAAATGTAAATAAACAATGATTTTCGTGGTCCGCGAAAATATCCGTGATATATTATCTTTAATAGAGAGGTGTCCTCCAGGCAGAGGTGTCCACTAAAAGGGGTTCCACTGTTGTCCTACAGTGGAGTGTGGATAAGCAAGTTGTGTGAACATGTATTGTGCTATAACTGCATATTTTATGCAAGAAGAATATATTGATGAATCTTAGGTACAGATGTACCCTGAGCTTGTATTTTGCTGTATAATTATGTCATTTTATTCTTTAGTTTTTCATGGTTTTGTTCGATAATCATTCGAAATTCAAAGATATTTTTTCACAGAGCTTTGTTATTATTTCATGTATGATGTTGTACATACATTTTTCTCGCTTCTGGCTTTGCTGGATGTGAGTTGCTGGACTTTGAGGGTCAAAATCTGTAGCGACAAACAAAAAGGGACTCTGTATCAGGGCACAACTACTTTGGCAACAGGCCAAAGGGTCTACACCTGGGATATATTTTCTCACAGGTTTTGTCCCTGTAAAATCTGGTAACAAGTCCGTCAAATGGTTGTACAGGAATTTATATAACTAAGATACCAGATTATTTATAGTGCCTGACTTTTATTACTGTATGCACTTTGTGGAGTTGTGAAAACCAATCAGGAATGTCTGTGTTCAAGGGCGTAGGCTGGGGGGGTGCACAGGGTGCACGTGCACCCTCCCACAGCAGTGAGAGAGTTCCGCTCTGGCAAGCAGAAAAAAATCAACCCTGTAATCGTGTAGATTTTGGCTAAGAATAGTGCTGAAATCACGTCTCAGAGCATCCAGATTCCAAAATTTTCTGGGGCAGGACCCCCAGACCCCCCTCCAGAACACACCTTTCTTACTTTTCAGCATTACTGTGAAACTTCATGCCTACACCAGCTGCATGAGTTCCGCTTTTGCAAAAATGTGCACCTCCCCAGGCTCAGACCAGCCTACGCCCTTGGTGTTTATGTTTTTGTTGATTTTTACGCTAATTCAATTCCATATGGTTTAGTTAGTTTTATCTGCCTAACACTAGGGAAAGGCAAGGCAGTCTAGGCCTACATGTATTGTTCAGTTTTATCGGCCTGACGGTAGGGAAAGCTAGCCAGACTAAAGTTCATTTAAATCATCTGGACCCCGATGGGCGTATGTCAGTCAAAGCCCTAGTAACCGGACAACAATGAATTTAGGGTTTACTCTAAACGGTCGTCCCATCGGGGTCCAGGGGCCTGTTTCATATAAAGTGACTTTAAGCTAATGGTACCTTTAACTCAATGCATTTTCCATTTGGTTAAAGGTACCATTAGCTTAAAGTCACTTTATGAAACAGGCCCCAGATGATTTAAACGTACTTTAGGCTTATTTGTTCAGTTCTACAGACTGAAGCTGGGGAAGGCAAGCAGTCTAGGCCTGCTTGTTTTGTTTTATCACCTTGACACTTGGGAAAAGCTAGCCAGACTAGGCCTACTGGTGTCTCTGCCCTTTGGCATTAGAGCTGGTGTAACATCTGCGAGTGTGGTGGATTTAGGGAGTTGGTGGGTTTTAGTAAAATGCTACTGGCAGGCATAAAGGGTTAAACAACCATTTCTGTTTGATGTATCGTTCAAGATATCAGAGGATGAATTTTTCTACATCCACCCCACAAGATGATGGTCAGACGGGCAGCAATCGCAGTGGATGGTAACTAAAAAGGGTTTATTTGACAGTCCAGTACGGTGCTGCCACCTATATGTCGTTTGTGAAACTCCAGGAATTCTGTAGACTGGTTCCCGTCTTTGCCGCTCCACTTCCACGGCGCTACTGTCTGTTCCGCGGGCGTGGCGCGTCAACGACAGGAACCAGGGTAAAATTATGGCGGGAAAATAACCGTCTGCACATGGCGGGAATTGCCAATCAATCATGCGACCGTTTCATTTCCTTTTTCATAACACTTTTAATTCACATTGCGTTGATTAAGATTTCAATCTAACAACTGGACAGCGATATTGAATGAAATAAGACGAAAGAAAAAATCTGTTCTAACCAAGTTTTGTTCCTTTCGTTTCTTTTTGATTTGTTATTCAAACCGCCGGTGTAACAGTAACGAATGTCCCCTGCAAAATGTGTCCATTGCGAATTTCTATCGGTGCGACGTCGCAACCATTCGTTTGTTTCCGTGGCGTTGGTCATGGACAAAGGATGCTGCGTCGCACCCCGGGTCGCACCGCTAAAAATTCGCATGAATGGATTCGTAGCCTTAGAGATTACAATGTCAATAGGATCTTTTGTTCCTAGGACAGTTTTCCTAGGGACATTCTTTCCTGTCACACCTGTCTCCCTCTGATAATTGCCGAGGAAAATCTTGGGATGAGATAGTCTGCGCAAGAGGGGGCGCTGCAGCTTGCTGTCTTGTGGCTCTGACTTGATGGCGCCAAAAGTGTTAACACCGTCTCTACTTCGTCCGCCACTCCTGCGCTGTTTTTGCACCTATTGGTATGTGCAATCTGCAAAATGACATGGACATGGTTCTCTTTAGGACAGTCTGCGTGTGCAAGCGTATAACACATTCAATTTTGTATTGTCACGCTATATTGGCGGAAATGTTAACGAAGGTTGCGTAACATTCTAAAGATCACGGTCGCGGTGACAAGCATTCAATATGTACATGTAGATTGTTATAGGTCAATAACAACCCATAATAAGGGTCGTCGGCCAATCCTTCTTGTTAAACCCTCTACACAATGAAAGGAATGACGTCTCGGGGATGGTCAAAGCATGTGGTTGACATTGGCCTCTCAACGAATCAGCGGTGAGAACGGGGGTCACATTCGACAGGCCACGGGCGAGAAGAACCACAGGCAAGGAATGGCGGCCATTTTTGAAGACAGGCTATTACCTGCTCCGAAAATTCTCAAAAATATGTCCATTCTAAGGTAAGAAACAAGTTGAAAGTAGGAACATTAGATCCCTAAACACCCCTGCTAGGCCCGTGTGAAGTGTCGTCCGGTGTATGCCTCATTTTAGGCCCTTTTTATTAGGCGAAAATCTTTGGGGTGTTTCTTGAGAGGCGACCCGGAAAACATGGCGGACATCCCGCGTGAAGGCTGACGACGTTGCCAACTTTCGTCGCCGATCTGACTGGTGGTAAGTGGCTTCCTGTGTTCTGGTCTCGTTGAACAGGCGACCTCCAAAAATCATCGTCGCAATCATTCTTTCCATCCACCTCTTTCTCCAGAATATGAGCCTGTTACCTGAATGCCACCAGGGTCATGTGATGGTAAAACTTGCCGAAGATACTGTAACTGTTGCCGACTTCAGACAGGATCTGACGGTAAGCAATAACCTTTCCAATCTGGTCTTGTTTCAACAGACGACCAAAAGAACAGTCATTCTCACTTGGCTCTCTCTTTCAGACATGACAGGGTATGATTGCTGTCTTCGACAGAATTCTTGAAGGAGGGGAATCCCAAAAACGCTCTCTGCGCTTCTGCCTCGATTACGATCAGAATGTAACGAGTAAAACTGCTGTTACTCGGGCCACCATGACTCAGTCCTTCCACCTACCAATGTTGATGATGGTGAGTAACTTCCTCTGTGCCATGGCCTTAGACAAACTTTTAAAAAAAATTACACACTCATTCCCTCTTGGGTTCTTGATTCCTTCCAGAACATGGTTGCTGTCGCCTACCTTGGAACGCCATCCATTTGAACGTGAAATTCGCCTTGATGGTGCCGACAAAGTTGCCTCATCCGACCAGTATGTGACCTATGGTAAGTACTCCTATCTCTGCTGGCCTTGTCTCTAAAGACGACCCCAACTTCAGAAACAGTCATTCCCTCTCCCTTCTTGCTTCCAGAACACGGTTGCCGTCTCCTTTGCGACTGAACGCCGACAACGAGAAGGTGAACTGTCCCTCGATGCATTCTGCGATGTCGCCAACTTCCGAACAGCATTTACCAATGGTAAAAGTAGATTTGTGTGATTCCCACTTACGCCAGCCACACCTATAGAAAACTTTTAACAACTCAACAATGTCCTATCTTGCTTTTCAGGCTCCCCCACGAAAACGGCGATCTTGGTGTTGGACGAACAGCTGCATCTGGACCTATGGTAAGTAGCTTTGTGTGATGCCCACCTTTGCTGCCCGCTTTGCTGACGTTGCCGTCAGTCTAAGTACAGGAAATATCTAACTACAATGTCTAACCTTGCTTTCCAGCTTCCCCAGGAAAACGGTGATGATCGTCAACGGTTGCTGTCGGTGATGACGAAGTAGCTTGTGACACCCTCCAACCTGACGTAAGACCAGGAAAGCTTTCAACAACACTACAATGTCCAAATTTGCTTTCCAGCTTCCCCAGGAAAACGATGACGATCGTCAACGGTTGATGTCCCCAGGAAAATGGCGGTGATGATCAACTGTTGATGTCGGTGATGATGAACAGCACACTGATGGTAAGTAACTTTCTGTGATACTCTCCTACATTGAAGCAAGTCTAGGAAAGCTTTCAACAACTCTACAATGTCCATCTTGCTTTCCAGCTTCCCAACGAAATCGGTGAGGATCATCGACTGTTGACCTTCTGGTATTGAACAGCTGCATCTGGGCCTAATGGTAAGTAATTTTGTGTGACACCCTCCAACCTGACGTAAGACCCGTAAAGCTTTCAACAACTCTACAATGTCCACCTTGCTTTCCAGCTTCCCCAGCGGAAAATGATGATGGTCATCAACTGTTTCTGGGTTGACGAACAGCTGCATCTGGGCCTTCTGATGGAAGTAAGTAGCTTTTAGTGTTATTATACCACCTTTGCTGACGTTGCCGTCAGCCTAAGTCAAGGAAAGCGTTCTGCAACTCTCTACAATGTCCATCTTGCTTTCCAGCATCCCCAGCGAGGAAAACAGTGATGATCGTCAGCGGTTGATGTCGAGCTGGTAAACGTCCTTCGCGGAAATCTTCATCACGTGATCCGTGTGGATGCTGATCGTGCAGGATTCTTGGTGTGGCGTTCAGGATTCTTGGTGTGGATTCAGGATTTGTGGTGTGAATTTCAAGATTCGCCTTTGGTGTGGATTTCAGGATTTTCTTTTGAGTGTGAATTCAGGATTCTTTGGTGTGGCTTTCAGTATTCTTGGTGTGGGATTCGTTGACGTGATTTTGTGGTGAAATGAATTCGAACAAGCATTCAAATTGCGGGACGTTTCCGCGAATGACTAGGAAACGTTACAAAATTCATTTCATTTGGACGACGTTCATGTGTCTGTTGACGAAGGATTTCCTCTATGCTTGGAAAGGGATACAATTTTATGCTAATAAAGGATGTGATGTTTATGTAAGTAGCATATTTTTTCTTATGTGGTGTTCTGACGGCTGGTTCGACAGTCAGCGTCGTTCACTTTCTGACAAGAGTCTCGCTCTCACGAGGTCTTGTCTTCTCCTTCCCCTGGCGGCGGCATCTGGAACCAAACGAACGCCAGTCCCGCGAGATCTCGGCCGCCATGTTGGTGACCGAGATCCCGCGAGATCTCACGAGATGTCGGCCGCCATGATGGTGGCATGTATAAAATACACGATCGTGCATGTTCTTCAGAAAACATTGACGAACTCAACACAAATTCACTTCTTTGATTGTTTTCACATCTGGTGTTTTTTCCGCCATTGCAATCCTTCACGAGAGATCTCGCGAGATCTTGTCGGCCATGATGGCGGCATAGATTGTTTACACAATCAATGCATTTGATCGTGGATTGTACTAGTACCGAGCTTTGCCATCCTTTGATGATGTTGTTTGACTTTGATCAGTTTTTTTTAGTTTTTTTTTAATTTTATTTTTTATTTGTCTTTTTTCACAAACGTTTTGGCGATCATACTTCTTTTTTAATTCAACACTCAACATTCTTCTGCCTTACGTTTCAGATGTTAGTTACATTCGAAGAAGGCGCAGATGCCTAGTCGATGGAAATCGTACTTAGCCGGAACGATTCTCCGATGATAGTCACTTCGTCGTGGCCAGTAACGTAACGTTACGCAACTTGGAACAGTCGCAACGTCTCTAATTTTCACTCGAATTCGGCAGTCGGGAACGATCGACCACGTGATTGGTGCTACGCAGTTCGTTCTTTACTCGTGTTGGACACTCATGCAGTCGGGAACGATCCAGCTCGTTATTGGTACTCGTGTTGGAGAGTCGGGAACGATCGTGCAATTTGTTCGTTCATGAATCAGTTACTTATACAGCATCTCTTTACGTCTGGACTCTCACTCAAGCTCGACAACGGCGGCATGTAATCCCCAACTTGGAAGTTTCGTCTGTGAGTGTTAATAAATGTATTCTTAGAAAACGTTTTGTTTTCTAATCTGTGTAGGCCTACATAACTACAGTGAGACCCCTGGCCATCGCAAAAGGTGTCTGTCCGTTACTTGCATCGTGGACGTCAGCGACTTAATCAAGTTTGTTTGTTTGGCAATGCAAGAATGGTTATTACATTAGTGTGTAGACTTAAAGGGCCAACAGATCCATTGTAACTTTAGACTAGTTCCAATCTTTGCCGCTCCACTCCCCCGGCGCTACTGTTGTTGCGGAATCAGCGCCGTCGGAGTGAAGCGGCAAAGTTCGGAACCAGTCTATTGTAACTTTCACATTAATACTCGGCCATGTATACTTTTTGATACCAAAATGTTGTATTATTTTGATAATGTTATCAATAAATATCATGATAAATGTATACATGTCTCCTGTCGTTTTAAACGTTGAGGCAGTCCATTTCTGGGACACCCTGTAGAGGCCTCTACAGGGTGTCCCAGGTATGGAATACTCCAATCGATCCCCTGGTGGTCGAATGTGGAACTAACGAACGACCCATCCAGGGGAAAAAATGAACCTCGAACAGCGCCACCTAGCGGGGAAAAGCGGAATTTGCTAGGGTAGGCGGCGACGGCAAAATGGAACCAGGAACAGCGCCCCTAGCGGGCGAATAAGGAACTAAAAACGGCCGGCGAGGCCGGCCAGGACGCTTCAGGGGACCTCCCGGCACGCTGGCGCGGAAAAAGGGTAAAAAACAGTAAAAAGTCTGTTCCCTCTAGGGTTCGAACCTCTCACCCTCTAGCCCTCTTGCTTGGTGGCCCAGCACTCTATCCACTGAGCCACCGAGGGCTTCACACTGGTATAGGTATCGATGTTCCTCTTATAGTCGCCCACCCAGCTAGCATCGAACGTTTTACAAACGTTATTTTGACGTTCGAGTGAACGTTTAGAAAACGTTTTTGAAAAACGTTATATTTGCGTAA
>NMRB01000047.1:0-10587 GCA_002633025.1 Notospermus geniculatus
TGTAATTATTTTTCCACTTCCCTTCAGAGGACATCTTCCTGACAAAGCTAAAAGGAGTTAACGATGCAACGACGAAGGAAGAGGCGGCGAAATTGTGCAAGACGTGCGGATATGAGGACGTGGCCACGGAAAGAGAACTAGAACTTGCTTGGCAGAAAGGTTACGACTATTGCTCGTGTGGCTGGGTGAGGAAATGGGATGGAGATTGGCTTGTCGGCAGGTTTCCCATCAACAAACCAAGATGTGGATGTGGCGGATGCACGCAACAAAAAGGAATCCGACAAGATCAGTGTAAAGGGAAAACAAAGTTGAATGTTTATTGCATCAGAAGTCGAGGTTCGTTGCTCAACAGAAGTCTCTTGTTTTCAGTCATAGCATAGGCGTATATGCAAAGTCCACAGAGCTTCCCTAAAGCAAGGTTCATTGGCGCACGGATCGATCCGTTTCCAGTCCGTTTGCCCCGAGTTTTCCGGATACGACAACGCTGAAGTCCATTTGATAGATTTTTTACGGACATGAACCGGACAAAATCCGTGTGCCAATGAACCTTGCTTTAAATGCAGCAAGAAATAGGGATTGCAGTCTTGCCGAAGTGACCGAAAAATGCCGTCTGGTCGAAACTGACTGCCATTCGCAAAAACCCGGAAAAAGATTCTACGTATTAGAGTTAGAAATATCCAGCCTCTATACAACGGTCCGTCAACGAAAAGTATAATCTATAGATGAGTTTCGCTGGCAGCCATCTTTTCGCCAAAATTAGGTCATCACCATGGCAATTTTCTTCCAATGTGACAGATGATTGGTTCTCCCATACCTCACTGCGGGAAATTCCCATGGTGATGACCCGCCCCATTTTGGCAAGATGGCCGATAGCGAAACTCATATATACATCCCCTTATACCTTTTCTTCTGTGTCTCGCCACAGATGTCAAATGCAAGTTGACAAAGGACAGAAAAATTGCACCGACGAAGATATCGACGGGAACTGGAATGACTGTGGGTTCAAAGGTAACATTTGCTTGCAATGACGGATGTGGTTATTCGGGCAAAACGGGTTCCTCAACAGAGACAAAAACTTGCCGAGCCGACGGCACCTGGTCTGGTTCGTTGGAATGTGTGACGAATTTTGGAAAAAGGACACCAAAAAATGCCGTCAGTAAGTGTTATGATACCGTGATATAACATAACAGGAGTGTCGTTTCTTTTGCCGATAGCAGGTGCAGCTGCTTGTACAGCACCACGCACGCGTATTCGAAAAGAATTCCGTGCCTCAGTCCCAGTATACGTTCTCATCAGCCAACAGTGAGGTTCGCAAATCTGACGAAACACGAAGTACGAAATAGGAAAATCAACTTCATTTCCAGGACCTAAATATATTTCTGGGGATGGTTGCTACCACAAATGTCCCTGCTGCCAGTGCGTCTTTAGCATATCGTGGAAGACCGGGCGATTATGGTGCATCTTGAATTTTTAAATACGAAGATACGAAGTGGAAACGAAAGATAAATTTTAAAGTATACAATAAATGTAATATACACCGTAACTCTATCGATCTAACGTCATACGCTAAAAGACGCTCTTGCAGCAGGCTATATTTGTGGCACCATCCATCTCCCCAAATACATTACGTCATGGAAATGAAGTCCAATTTCGTATTTCGTACTTCGTGTTACGTCTGTCAGATTTGCAAAACCTCACTAATACGTATAGTTGTTCACTTTTAGCAAATATTTCCGATCTCGGGAATGGATGTGGACATTCTAGAAGTCGAAGCATACGAATGGTTTTCCAAAAGGCGCCTAGAATGATTGTTTTATTTTTCAGAGGACATCTTTCGAGTCATGTTAAATGGACAAAGCTATACGACACCAATGAGTGGAGCACTAAATCTATGTAAATACTGCGGCTACGAGCATGTTGCCACTCTGAGGGAGATGGAACTCGCCTGGAAAAAAGGTTATGATTTCTGCACCTGTGGATGGGTTCATCTTTGGGACGGGATGCCCCTCCTCGTCGGCAGGTACCCAATCACCAAATCAGCAGCTAATTGTGGAGGTTTGAAAAACCCTGCAGGAATACGGGTCTGCACGTGGAAGCCCACCTGGAATGTTTACTGTGTGAACAACCGCGGTTAGTATCCAATCATTTGGTGTACACCCACCTGTTGTAAGGGAAGTGGCTTATACCGTTACGGCCACCATTCGATACCTCAAATTACGCATACATGTACTTTTTTGGCATTATGCACCCAATTTATTCACTGGCTGGAATGTACCCTTAGTCAATAATAAATGCCCAGCTAATTTTCCGGCATATCTCAATGAATATTTTTCATAGCCACGTTTTCTTTTCATGCGCATAATCTAGGGCCACTAGGACACCTTTTAACACCATAAAACTTGAAATCATTACACAACTGTGTTTTTGGCAAAAGTTTGAAATTTTGCCAAAATATCATGTTTTTTAAATACTCACTTGTTCGGGTTGAAACTGGCACTGTTTTGAAGCCAGTCTGTTTCTGGGCAATACAATTTTTTTTAAATTCAAAATTGAGCAACTTTGTGACGATTATGATGATTTTTCTGTGGAATAAAATCCCCGCAATTCCAGTTGACTCCAAGCCACATTTTATCAATAACCCGATCACGTGCCCTAATTCAGTAAGTCTATTGAAGGCCTATTCAAACAGGGGCCTATTCAAACATTTATGTTGATCCCAATAACAGGTTATACGCAGGTGTTTATGACTGTCACAAGGCCTGCATCAATGGGAGTTGACCACGATTACCCGAGTGCAACTTACACCGGGGTGTCAGTCACCAAGTTGGCCTATTGTGAGAGACACNTCCGGGGGGCAAAAATCCGGGGGCAAATGTCCAGGGGGGAAATGTCCGGGGGGCAAATGTCCTAGAATCCACGGGGCGCTACTGGTGCTGCCACCTTTACGAAGGAATAAAACTAGTTTGCCGACCATGTTTGTAAACAATTCAGCTTGTTTACAACTTCGGCGTCTAACTCCTTTAAAGAATATGGTGGTTATGTGTTATTTCCGTAACTAGGCAATTAGTTAACGGTGGTGCTCTTCCCCCCAGTTTACAGGGTTGTGATTGACTGGAGTTGCAACCGGGAAATAATCAACTGCATGATTTAGCTCCATGTATTTTGCTAATTCTTCCAGTCACTATTGTCTTGAGATTTGAGCTTTAGAGTACCGGTACCGATGCCGTACATGTAGAGGTCTTGTTTATTTTGAAGTTTTTATATCGTACCGTATATCAAAAAAGTGTGTTCAGATTTTAAATTCTACATATACATTTGTACATCCAAATGAATATCAGTTGTGTGCTATAGTTTTATTGTATTTTTGTAGATCATATATCTAGATATTTTTATGGTGCATTTTTTGAGAAGTGACCAAAATTTAACCCTACTTGAAGGGAGTTGTTCAATCTTATTTGAAATTCTGGCCATTAAGATTATATTTACTCACCAGGTACTGTTGCATGTGTTAATTATTCATTGAATCATTTTAGTAAAAAAAGTTATTTTGTGGTGCTTGACATAGATGATGTACCGGTAGTGTATTGCATGATTTGCTTCCCCTGAATAGCCCTTTTTCAAAATCACGTGACGTCTTTGTGCGGAGCTACGTTTAGGGGCCCCGAGTGACGTCACACAAACGGCGTCATGGCATTTGGCGGTGCAAAAAGTCATGACGCAGTTTGTGTGACGTCACTCGGGCCCCTAAACGTAGCTCCGCACAAAGACGTCACGTGATTTTGAAAAAGGGCTATAGATTCGTTCTCAGCTGACACATCTCCATCATTGCATGGAATGGTCAAGTGTTATTTTGATTTCATCTTTGTCCACCAGATGGAAATGCAGTTGTTTTGCCATTTGGTCTGCTCATTCCTGCAAGCTACATTCCATGTCATGTCTTGCCAGTTAAAAAAATATAGTCGGTATGGTATCGTAAGCCTACCCTTGATCACTCCATGAATGGGTTGAACGTGTTTTTCTCAAGATTTGTTCCGAATCAAACAGTATCTGTGTCTGAGGTTGTATTTGGAGAGAGATGTTGTAAACAGTGTATTATTATACCGGTACTATTACAAGTTTTTGTTGTCTCTTTCATACTGGAACTGTACCTGTACCGGAAGTACCGGTATGTCTGAATGAGGATTCAGATTAGGAAGAAGTCATTTGTGGTGATTATAAGTAGGCCCACAACCCCAGGCAGCAACCACAAGAGGGCATCTTGTTCTTGCTGTTAGGGTATTGTGATTCGGGCTAGTCTGAGTACCGGTACCCGGTACCGGTACCATCCCCACCCATGGTAAATTTGGGCGTTAAAAATCAAATTGATGTTGTGTCCCTAATCTGCAGAAAATTCTGTTAAAATTGCCTGAGGACCACTGACATTTACATTTCATGCATGATTTTGACACCTATGTGAAGAGACCTCTGGTGGTGGGAAATATCACTTGACAGTCGAACCTGAAGATGAGAATTTCCTTACGTTCCCCTCCTGCTAGTCAGTTCCGAATTTCCCGCGGTGCCTCGGACTTGATGAACATGGCATCTGTCAAAATTCAGGGTTCTTTTTCTCCGTATTATTTTGCTGGATATGAGAGATAAAATGACTGAAGAAAGTAAAGGTAAATGGTATTCTTTGCAGTTGTCATTATGATCTATTGATTGAAGTCTTCTTTTCGTATTTAGGCGATGCTGAATATGCAAAGCAAAGGCAACTTCTGCCTTATTCCGTTTCCATTCCCTCCACACACACACACACACACACACACACACACGTACTGGCATGTTTGGTTATTCAACTATCTCGCAGAACAAATAGCAACCAAAAACGTAACCAGGCATATTTGTTTTCATAGTCTAATGATGTTTGTGATCATACTGTTTTATTTTTATGTCACTGTGCCTAGTTTTTCACCTTCACCTCCCTGGAGTCGAGTGGGAGTTCTGCAGGTTCCTCATTAACACTGACGCCTTTAAAAAGTTGCGTACCCGGTAGAGCTTGAGTGAGTACCGGTACCGGTAATGACGTGTGAAGTTCTATTCCTGGAGTTTATTGAATATCAAAATGATAATGGATTGGACATTTGTGGTGGATAATTATATCTGTTTACCTGTGGAACGGATAATTTTACACATGAACTGTTCAATATGTCATTGTTTTGGCAGGGGCACCATGGTGATTGAAAAATAGTAGCAGGATATTTTCAATATTGACTGATTCCATACAATTTACGTTTTTGTAATGGACAGACCTTTCACAACATTAACATGATTGTGGCTGTGTATCTCAGACTCGGCTGGATGTGGAGGGAGATGAGTATTCAAAAACATTCATGAATAGTACCGTAGTTGCGTTGGGATTTGACATTTGTTGATTGAAACAGTCGGAAACATACCATATGTAATGGATAGTGATGGTCAACAGGGTAGGTTTGTTTGAATTTTGTTTTTCCACCTTGAAATTGTGGCTCAGAAAATAAGGGTTGCAGGTGGTATGAGGACCTCAATGCGGTCAGCATGGAGAGTAGTAGGCCTATGTACAATGTTGTATTGCGTGTTTTCCTATGATAGGTCTTTATTCCACACCATTCCACACATGGTATAAAGGGCTGTTTTAGTTGGTCGGCCTATTGGTAAAGCTAATGTTAAGAATGTATACATAGCCTCGTGTGGCATTGTTTGCCACAGTTTTATGGTATACATATTGTGGTTTGTTCTGGTCATGGTCGTGTCAAAAGGTAGGCCTATTATTTCATTAAGTTCTCCCAACAAAATGCTCGTGCTGGGTTCATGCCCTTGTCAACAGTTGACCTACTTTCTCTTGGTCATGGTTTTGCAAAGACGTGACATTCATGGCATTGATGATTCAGAACTGAAGTGCCGTACGGTACCAAAAATTGGGTACCAAAAATTGCCTTCGGTAACTACATGCAGGCCTAGATGCTAACTTCACGATCTGTTGAGACCGGCGGGGTCCTGCCAAAGTCACAGTGGCACAGCGGAGACACTGATGCCTGTCACCGTCTTCAAGGGTTGGACTCGGCAGTGAATACAAATTTCCTCTTGGTGGTGCTCTGATCGCCTTCTACTTTGTACTATTGCCTGATAATACAAGAAGCAATGTATATACCGGTACTGCAGTTTATTATGCACTTTGTTTTTGATGTGAAGATGGCAATGACATTATGAGTCTAGCAGATTTCTTCAGTACTTTCTTCACAATTCTGCCAATGTTTTTCATGACACTTCTCCCTCATCCTGAGGAAATCAGCTCTAAGTGTTGGATATTCTCAGTTCATAATGTAATCCGTTTTATTCGAGAGANCGTAATAATCTGTTACGTTGTATTATAAATGGATTTGTATTTGGAATGACAATTTTATAATACAGCCTAATTTGTTCCGGTCTGTGAAACGCAAGCCTGGGGATATTGATGGTGTCACATTGTTCTGATACCCATCTCCTGGTGGTTTGGGAATGAGTTTTTATTTCCTTTTTGGGGATTTCTATGTAAAGAGGATAAAGCATGTTGATGGGGCCACTGAGCATGCTCCAAATCTTTTGACTTCGGTCATGTTGGTGCCCCAATTGTAGAAGTTCTTTATATAATTAGAACCACAGAAAGTATATAAAATAAAACATGAATGTATAATCATTGGACAAGAACTTGATTATGATATGAAAGTATGATTCATTGACTGAACTCTTTATTTGACATATAAGCCATTTATTTTGCTTCCATTAGCAAAATGAATGAAGCTGTTTTATAGCAGAACAAATATTATAAAAGGTTTTATGTTGTATGTGCATATGATGATAGTGTTATGAAACAGCAAGCTTGTCTGCTGAATCAGGATGCAGGTTGAGGACTCGGCTTTAGTAGTCTTATTTCACTTTTTTCAGGGGGAGTAAAAAAGTTCCTTTACACTGGACCGGACAAATCTAAGAATGATGAGGATGAATGGGACTTCTCATCTAGCAAGAAGAAGTCCTCTACCAACCAAGGTACATAGAATCTATCTGATTCTGAAACTGTGCATGGTTCTTTGTGTTGTCAGAAGGTTGATGTGATTCAGGGCTTGGGGGCAAGATGTCCCTCCTGAGAAAACCTAAATATCTTCAGGAACTTACCTGCAAAATACCACAAACTTCTGAAAATGATCTCTGTAGTCAACAGAAATACTTATGAGTGTCCTTTTCCAATATGGCAAATCAGAATGACCTTTCTGAATCTTCATTCTGTTGCCTATTATGTTTCGAGTGCTGCATGTACAAAGTGTAATGGTTTTAAGCAAAAACCTGCATGCCTCAGGCATGTCACGCAATGTAAAATGATCTGGTTCTTTCTTTTAACGTCAATTAAATCAATCAATCAGAACAATGATCTGTCTTATTGATCATGGTACCTGCTAATTGCATTTTCCCATCTTTTTGCGAGTGTGATTGATTTTCTGGGCCCAAATATATCACACTGTCGGAATTATCATTAATTAGGCCACACTTTTTTTATTTATTGGATTACGGATCCCCCCTCCCAGGTTTTTTGAAAATGTTGAAAAAAAATAAAATTCCCGATGGTCTATTTTGTATTCTTGTTTTTTTCCCGCCGACCACTAGGTGCAACGTAAAAGATATTTAAATGCTGACGCCCTGTATTTTCAGGATATAGGCCCCTATGTAGGCCCTATCTCTTGTTCTACTGTTGCATCAATAATTGTAAAGTTCCACTTGAAAAAGACCCCGGTTGGGGTCGAAAATTCGTGAATTCTGGAGATTGACTTCTTGCTTATTATCATTTTGTGTGTCAATTTTGTGCTTTTCTGTATCTTGGTTGCATCAATAAAAGGTTTTATTTCTTTTAATAGGGGGCTAAATGTGAAAACAGGAAAAGTGCTATTCACGCCGCCACTTCGAAAACCTGGTTATTCGCCACGCCCAGCGTGCGCCTTGTTGGGGATTTCTATGTAAAGAGGATAAAGCATGTTGATGGGGCCACTGAGCATGCTCCAAATCTTTTGACTTCGGTCATGTTGGTGTCCCAATTGTAGAAGTTCTTTATATAATTATTAGAACCACAGAAAGTATATCGCGAAAAATAAAACATGAATGTGTAATCATTGGACAAGAACTTGATTATGATATGAAAGTATGATTCATTGACTGAACCCTTTATTTGACATACCGGTAAGCCATTTATTTCGCTTCCATTAGCAAAATGAATGAAGCTGTTTTAGCAGAACAAATATTATAAAAGGTTTTATGTTGTATGTGCATATGATGATAGCGTTATGAAACAGCAAGCTTGTCTGCTGAATCAGGATGCAGGTTGAGGACTCGGCTTTAGTATACCTAGTCTTTATTTCACTTTTTTCAGGGGGAGTAAAAAAGTTCCTTTACACTGGACCGGACAAATCTAAGAATGATGAGGATGAATGGGACTTCTCATCTACCAAGAAGAAGTCCTCTACCAACCAAGGTACATCTGATTCTGAAACTGTGCATGGTTCTTTGTGTTGTCAGAAGGTTGATGTGATTCAGGGCTTGGGGACATGACTTCCCTCCTCAGAAAACCTAAATATCCTCAGGAATTTATCTGCAAAATACCACAAACATCTGAAAATGACCTCTGTAGTGAACAGAAATACCGGTACTTATGAGTGTCCTTTTCCAATATGGCAAATCAGAATGACCTTTCTGAAACTTATTCTGTTGCCGATTGTGTTTCGAGTGCTGCATATATGAAGTGTAATAGTTTTAAGCAAAAACCTAGATGCCTCAGGCATGTCACGCAATGTAAAATGATCTGGTTCTTTCTTTTAACGTCAATTAAATCAATCAATCAGAACAATGATCGCTCTTATTGATCATGGTACCTGCTAATTGCATTTTCCCATCTTTTTGTGAGTGTGATTGATTTTCTGGGCCCAAAAGGCCAAATATATCACACTGGCGGAATTATCATTAATTATGAAGACTGTGTGTTGAATATACATACCTAGCAACATGTGGCACAACCGAAGAGGGAAGGGATCATCCAATCCTGAGCCGGAAATGGTGGTTTTGTCATCGCTTCCTCCACTACTCGCTGTATATGTGAGGCGGTCTAGGAAAACCCGTCGAATGTCGCGTTTGAGGAAAATGTTCGGACTTGGTGAACCCGCACATTTCAATAGCGGAAATGTATTTCGTAACAGGTGAACAGTAGCAGATCAAATGCACAGGTAATCTAACAACCCTTGTTGATCACTCAGCGACTTCCGACCGGTTTCCCTAGACCGCCACACATATTGAGGTGTTACTGAGTATCAAGAGTCAACTCCTGCCTATCCGTAAGGATTTGGAATCATTTCCGAGTCATATAGCTTTACAAGTATTACATTGAATCTTCAGATTTTGACTTCGCCCTAAACCAAGTGTGGAGCATTCAGAAAAATGTATCAGTTGACACCAAAGCACAACAACATAGTAGATCTGGTCTAGACAACTTGAACCTCAACGTTAGCAAGAATTATTATTCAAGATATGGAAACTTAAAAGGTAAAAAAGCATGACATCTCTTATGATGATGAAAGTAATGTTCACAACACCAAGTAAGCTTTTGTTCTGGTACGCCCTGGCTCTGTCCTCTAAGGCCTGGTTCACATAGAGCTACACCAACACCAACATGGACACGGCTTGCAAACAAAGGTTTCATGGTCATGAACCCTTTGTGAAGCCATTGTTTGCCGGCATATCCATGTACCATGTAGCTCTATGTAAACCCGGCCTAATGGCGCGCAGTTGTCAACCATAGCCATCGCACCTTGAATGAGCTAAGGATGTAGTGAAAGGCCTACCGGTACTCTGCAACCTACGCATACACACCAAGCTATCATGTTCGGCTGAGCCAGCTCAGTTCCCTGGCTTGTGCAGTGAGGTGATGTAGCCTAGTCAAAGGTTGAAAGGAACTAGCCCAATTTGAAAGCAGCATTTAATACGTGAGTGCATGTTTTGAACTTCTTGATGGGAATAGCTCAACTCCTCAAATTTCTCATGCAGAATTTTTTCTTGGTTTTCAGATAATGATACAAGAAATACATTGGGGAAGACGAAACTTAATGGAGGTAAGTTTTAGCTGGGACCATTTTCATGAAAAACAAGGATGAGAGTAAGTTGACTTTCAGCAATTGGGCTCTTCGTTTCAAAGCCCTACAGGCCCAAGGGCAAGGTGGTCATCTTGAACCTGTAAGGGTTAATATTGCTGTGCCTTCGGTCTCTGCGCTTTCATGTGTGGGCGTTGTCTAAGGAGAAATGAATGGTGGCCCGCCTTTATAACGATATTTCAAGATAAAAGTGGTGACGTGAATGGAACTTGGGTGTGTTCATGATGATGTGCTTCAGGCTGCTACGATCACCTTTTCAACAGCCATCAGTACCTGTTCCATCGTCACTAGATGCACTGTATGTCTATAATATAGCCTACAAGATATAAATCAAAGCAAATATCAAGTATGGTATACTGGTAGTTAGTGCTGGACTAATGAGGCAACCAGCATGTGATGAATGGTAGAG
>NMRB01000047.1:12076-25712 GCA_002633025.1 Notospermus geniculatus
CCTCTAGTGGTAAATCGGCAGGAATCAGGCTATTGTAAGCAGTGTCTATGAACGATAGGTACGAGTGAGAAGACACTGCGAAAGGAGTGTACATTTCTAATGAAGATGCATATTGGTCAGAGTAAAGACAGATGATGAACAGGACCATATGATGGATGTGTTCTGGCTGACATTCACATCAGGTGCTATAATTTTCATTCTTGATGAAGGGAATTGACTTGAGGTATGGTGACATTAAATACAGCTGTACCAAGGGTTTAGATCTGTGGACTGAATCTGTCTGAACCTATTTTAATAAGATGTAAAATAGTGTACATTCTGTCTACCATTTGTGGTAGTTGTGGTCAGATTCTAATAAATTTCTCTTAGTTATGTATGTAGTGTTCTTGACTTCCTTCATTTGTTCTTGTTTATGAGGTTACAGGATTTTCAAGTCCAGGTGGGGATGGGGCGGAAGGCTTAGAAGGAGATAGAACCCACTCTTGGGAGGAAAAAGCCGAGGTGGGGACTCCCATCTTGCCTTCAGTTTTACCCTACAGAAAGGAAAAGGCTTACGAAATGGATCCTATTGAAATGTTGGCCTTCCCTATTCTTCGTGGTGGATGAATGGCATGAAGGTGTTGCCATCTATGAGCATGGCAAAGAATGAGAGCAGTGATATATTCACTTGCACTTGGCCCATGATCACAACACTGAATTTGTCATGCTTGTAATACTGATGTTGGTATGAAATGTTGACCAAATGATACTGTTCACTGATATGAAAAAAATAGTAAGCCTACATTGCATAAGTGATAATATCCTGCCTCCATCTGATAATATTATTGGGTGGAAGCAGGAGTATCAATAGCCCTTATGCTTGCGGACCCATTAGTGAATCTTGGCAGAAGCTGTTAAATCAATTAAGTGGACATTACCTGGTGAAATGGTAAAATGCTGTCGACAGCAAGAGCAAGCACTTGGTTCAGCTTTACTAGAAGGATCATTCATGAATTGATATTTTAATTGCTTTTATAGGACCACTTGTGCTGATCAGTGATGTTGTGTAGTGCACGAGTGACAAGCATGTTGACAACTAATAAATGCAAGTTAATAAAAGTCTGATGGGATATCGGGCTTTGTAATAATTCAATCAATTTCGAATGCATTGGTTGGCATGGTAATAGATGTTATGATTGCAAAATAGCATGTCAAGCTTCGGTGGCCTGTCTAATTATTGGTGTCGGTTGATTAGGCCTATAGCTACATCCCAGGGGGCAGCACAGAGATATCCGGCCTTGTCCTAGCAACACCCTCTTGGAAGGAACTAGATCAGGGTTGAGCATCCCGTAATTGGACCAAACAAAAATTAACGCGTAACTGAGGCAAGAACAAATGGCATTGCCGGCGTCTCCTTGATATCACCCCCTCCTGTTTCTTGAGCAGTGGTTGCCAGAAAGGGTTAAAGTATTGATTTGAATTTTCCATTAACTGCATTTTTTGCAGACCACCACCATTTTGATAGAAAATGCTACTGCATAAGTTTGCTAGTCAGCTGGTGAAGACAACAGTGGCATAAGCCGCTGTACCTCGTCCTTAACATCTTTGGCACTATACCCGGTACGAAAGTGATTAAGATTGAGCGTCCTTCTTATTTCATCGTCCACATTGTTGGACCCCTCGTTAGTAAAAATCTGGAGAGATCTTGAGTGAATTATTCTACAGCAGGAGGAAACCAGAGTGCCGGGAGAAAACTGCTGTCTAAGACAGTAAAGACGCCGCTCCACGTGACAGTTTTCTATCGAAAGTTTGCTGTCAGATAGTCAGTTATTGCTCTCAGACAGCAATAATTGACTGTCTGACAGCAAACTTTCGACAGAATCTACTCTCTAGTACCTACTACTATCTAGTAGGATCTCTGCTAGAAAGTGCCTGAGGAAGACTCCAGTAACAGTTGGGGTTGAAAGTTTGCGGAATTCGGAGACGACTTAACATACCGGTATCTTATCATTTTGAGTGTCGTTTTTTGTGCTCTATGTTGGATATCTAAGACAGTCACCATCTCTATCATATGGAGAAAGATTTTAACCTTGGGATTAAACCTGGATCCTCAGAGGCAGTTGGAGTTGTTGTCTTGTTTCACCATTGTTCAATCCAGTAATTAGCTTGGATTGAAAGTCAAGCGTGTTAGACCGCTCGACCACCAGGCCAAGACAAGACATCTTCAAACGAGGGGTCCGCCAGTACCCTGCGAGTTGTCCAAACAGTCTCTGAACCCAAACAGTTTTATGTTACAAGGGGTCACAAATACTGGAGATACAACTAAAGGAAATTACCTGCGCCATAACAAATGCATTTCTTGAAGAAAATATCATCAGGTCTGTCGGTGAAGTCATTGCTGGATAAAGCATCCTTGATTGCGTCATAGGTGTTGAGAAATATAGCAGTTATTGGACCAAGACGAATGGTGATGACGTCACTGTTATATTCCTTTGACAGGCGTAGGGCTTCAGCGGCAAGGTTCTTACCTAAACGCAGATAAACCTCTATTCATGAAACGTTTGTGAAGGAAATTTATAATAAATTTATATTTTATATTTGCTCACGTAGTTAAAGCTGGCAGGTCAGATATACTCTCCGACTTGTATGCAAAAATTTTTACGCTCAACTTCGGCAGACCACGAGGCTGCCGAAGTCGAGCGTTCGGTAATGTTCGTAATGTACACTAAGCTTCCTACATGTACCTTGAAACACCCATATTACACCCTGCGCATACCAACTTCGTCATCATGATTCACTCGCCTGATAACCCGGAAGTGAAGGATCGAGGGCTTAGAGGAGATACAAGTAAAGAATGTGAAATAGAAATAGGGTTTCCAAGGTGAAAGACATTGCTTCCTACCAGAATCGAACCCACGAACCCTCGTGGGTTAGGGTTAGGGTTCCTCTGTCCCGGTAAACGGAGTACACTTTTGCATGTACCCATGTATGAGAGTCCCCGAATATCTTGTGAGAACCCCAGGGTGACACCCTTTGGGGAACAAACAGTACTGTATGACAGCAATTACGGCTGTCTGACAGCAATAATTGACTATCTGACAGCAAACTTTCGATAGAAAACTGTCACGTGGAGTGGCGTCTTTAGACACCAAATATACACTGTACAGTGTCGAAGTTTAGCGTACAAATTTTTGCATACAAATCGGAGAGTATATCTGACCTGTCGGCTTAATGTGCGTAGTGATAGTAGTCCTGCTCCTCCCATTTTTTGCTACTGCTGCCCAACTTCGAAGTGCACCTACCATAACGTTTACGACCGCCGATTTCCCCTTTCGAATCAATACCCGTACCTTACCTAGGAATGGAATACTCCCGATGAGAGGCAGGCCTCTTGGCCCTGGAGGCAGGTTTTTACGCCGTCGAAGGAAGCTGATGGAGAGTATCAACAGAACCAAGACCACGAGTGCCGTTGACGACGAGAGAGTCGACAAGATTTGGCTTAGCATCTTGATTTCGGAAAAATGTTGGGTGCTTGCAAAGTGTAATTCGTCAACAACAACAACACAGTCGAGTCCGAATCGACTATGTAGGCCTAGCTCTAGCGGTAAATAGGCTTAGTAGGAATTCACTAGCTTTAAACGACCATCAACATACCTAAAGGTAAAGGTAAAAATAGGTCATTGACAAAGAGACGAATTAGCTCAGACCTTGAAGCACTGATGAATATATTATGGGCCAAACTACTAAATAACTTGATGAATGAATATATCGGGTGGGCGACGAAAAGTGATACCCGCCAAAGAAATTCGTGAAAAATTCAAGATGATGCAAGCTGGGATCGTGATATTTAAGACAGACAATATTAATGGATATTGCCGATAGGTTGTAAAAAATTTAGCCCTAAATACCTAATGGTTGGTTCACATGACAAAAAGATTGCACACATTACATTTACATCCCTTAAGGCCTGTCTACACGATCATACATTTGTTCAAAACATCATCATACATTTGTATGATGATGTTCATGGACAGATATTTGATTGTGTAGGCTGTTTTCCCAACAAACTTGAACAGCAACCAACATGTATGATGATGTTCAAATTTGTGTGATGATGTTCAGGACAAAATGTATGATCGTGTGGACTGTTTTCCCAACAAACCTGAACATGTATGATGATGTTCAAATTTTTAGCTGCATGTTTCATCTTGCCAATGCAAAACATCCCAAAAAAATGTGTGATGATGTTCATGGACAAATGTATGATCGTGTGGACGGTTTTCCCAACAAACTTGAACAGCATCCAACATTATCCTTTCTCCATCATACTTCATCATACAAAGTTCATGAATGTTGGATTGTAGATCGAAATCCACAACAAACTTGAACATCATCATGCAAGTTATGATGATGTTCAAAATTTTAGCTGCATTGTCACAAGACAGAAATCGACACACAAGCTTGGACATCATCATACAAATGTATGATGATGTTTTGAACAAATGTATGATCGTGTAGACGAGCCTTTAGGCTCCACTGACCCATTGGACCCCTGTGAAACGCGTTTCAGAGGGGTCCGATTTGGAGAGCTGAGATGTTGACTTTGCGTAATCATGTGTAATCCTATTGTTTTCCTTCTCTGCCTGATTTATAACAAAATGGAAAATAGGCTGTTGCCTTGCCGGAAAGTTCTGCAGTTGAACAGAGAATTCTTTGTTATATCAAAAAACTGCTTTAAATTTTCAAATCCGATGAAAATTAACGATTTTACAAAGCTGAATTTGTAGCCTGTTTGGGCCATAACCATTATGCATTCCCCTTGCCTTGATACACATGATTGCTTAATCTGTAGAGAATTGGAATGGCTCACTTATAACCAGAGGGGTGCAAGGTGCAATTAGGTCAGTGGCTCAGATTAACCAGGTGATGTAAGATTATGTAAAATTAGTCAATGTGGGAAGGTGTATTTCTGCAACATATTTCCTAAGACTCTGTTTAGCAAATGCAACAACACGTAAGTTTTGCAACTGTTACAAAACCCGAATTAAGCCTAGATCCCTGTTGCCTGTCGATAATAGGGAGTTTTCGCAAATCTGACGAAAAACGAAGTACGAAATACGAAATTGGACGTCATATCCATGACGTAATGTATTTCAGGAAATGACTCGTACCACAAATATCGCCTGCTGCAAGAGCGTCTTTTAGCGTATGACGTTAGAACGACAGAGGTACGGTGTATTAAACTTTGAAATTTATCTTTCGTTTCCACTTCGTTGATACGAATTGGAAAATTAAAAATTCAAGATGCGCCATAACTCTTTCGATCTCACATGGCATGCTAAAAGACGCACTGGCAGGAGGGGACATTTGTGGTACCAACCATTTCCTGAAATACATTACGTCATGGATATGACGTCCAATTTCGTATTTCGTACTTCGTTTTTCGTCAGATTTGCGAAAACTCCCTATTATCAAAACGAGGCACGAAGAACGGTGCTTACATGTAGCTTGTCGTCTCCAATATATACTGTGGTTATTCTGTGTATATACATAATTATCATGATTATATGTGTTTCTGTGTTGCAATTTCTCGATCAGACGAAGGCACCTTTAACTCCGCACGTTGACACAAAGTTCGAAAGGTTTGGGGGTCAAGGCCATGCCAAGAATTCCTTCAAAGTCAGGTTTGGAAGCGCCCTCTGGTACGGAGAAGTTGAACTTCTGTAGTAGTGACGTCATGACGAGGAAAACCTCCATTTTGGCAAGACTCTCTCCAGGACACTGTCTGCGACCTGAAATAATATCAGAAACAAAACGCGGGTCATTACAATTGCCTCGCTGCCGATCAGCGCGAGCAACACCCGCAGTAACGGATCACCTTGATGACCGGAGATAGTCGAGAAAATTTCATAATCCTGATAAAGCATTATCCAGGTGCTCAAATATTATAGAAAATAGACACACCGATCACGAACGGGATCCACGCCTTCGGCACGTCGACCTCGCCCTTTTCATTCAGAAAATTCTCGGGATGGAAGCCTTCTGGATATTTCCACAAGGTTGGGTCTCTATGGACAGCCCAGACATTCGGCATAATAAAGGATCCTTTCGGGATGGTGTATCCACGAAACTGGACATCTTCCCTGTTGTTTGCATGAGGCGCACCGAGTGCACCAATGCTTCCCACACGGTGGACCTCCAAGATGGCTGCCTCGGTGTAGGGTAGGTGGCGCTTATCCATCATGGTGGGTTCTCTATCGCGCCCAATCACGCTGTCGATTTCCTTTTGAATTTTTTCCTGTATCTTTGGAAAGTTTATCATGTACAGCAGGCCCCAGTAGATAGTGGTTGATGATGTTTCTGATCCGGCAAGGAAAAGGTCGCCCATTACGTTCAGCAGTTGCCAATCTGGAACAGAATGTATTATTTGATGCTTGTTTGTATAGTCCGAGCACTTTTTGTGTAGTCCGAGCACTTTTTTCCATCATCGACGCTCATGCTTACACTTATTAAATACAACGAGGATTTGAACTGAATCTGATTTGAAGTTGAATCTGCAAGGGCTCCCTCTTCGAAGGCGTCTTAGAAAAACTCAGGTATGACCAACTGTGTGAGAGTTCCACCAATGGAAAATGGTGATTGTGCACACACTGCCAGAAAACGTGTCGTAAACCTTGTCGCAAAATGTTTATCTTATTGTCCGAGAAGACAAAACATTTCACTGCAAACCAATGGCAGCATTCATAACTCCTTTAACGCCTACACGTTCATTCAACATCCAATTGGCGCGAGGTTTGTGGCCGATATCTCTGCAACGGCTGGGTCAAACTTGACATACCATACATCAATCGATTTGTCTTTTTTGCCGCTACATCATCACTGTCATTTTTCTCTATAAACGTGACAGAAAAAAGTTCTTTCACCAATCACAGTTTGTGTTTACGGCCGAAATGGCGGCCATTTTGAAATGACGATGCATCGCGCACGTGTAAACTGCACTGTCTGAACAAGGCGAAATGAAATGGGTTTTGAGAAACGGGATCCGTTAATTGCGGCCTTACGCGAAAAATGAAGACAGCAGAAAGATACCGACAAGAAAGACAAGCCATTTGATGTATGGTATGTCGAATTTGACCCAGCCGTTGCGGAGATATCGGCTGAAAACATCGGATCGGATGTGGAATGAAGTAAGTTCCCTCAAAACTTCGGAACAACGATGCCACTAAATTCGTCTACACTTGGTCAACAGGATACTGCATGATCGAGTTATCTCATGGTTAGACAGAGTAGGCCTACATTTGGTTATACACCAGAATAAAACGGGGAGCGGATAGATGCTACAATGTGTTTCTAACTTCTAATTTTATTTTGACTACTAACCTGTAAATGTATTATCCGGGTTCCGTTCGTCTTGACGCCTTTTCTCCAGAAGGTATGCATCCAAAAAGTCATCTACCCTTGCCGGGTCCAAATTCTCCCGGTGCTCCTGGATGATTTTCTTCAGAAACTCATTTATCGCGTTCACGTTACCCATCAGCGTTTTATAATGAAACAAATCACCCGGTACGTGGCGCAGTGAAGGCATAAAGGTCATTAGGTTGCCTTGCGCTTGCAACCTTACATTTTCACGAAATCGAGCGCAATACCGCAGAAATTCTTCGTCATCATAGTCGTATCTGCGGCCGAATATTATCGTGCAAATGATATTCGCAGCGGCTGTCGTGAGAAGGGGCGAAATGTCAAATTTTTCTGAACCTCTCGTTTGGATTTCTCTCATGAGACTTCTCGTCTCCATCATTATTTTCTCCTCAGCCGCCATCTTGCCCATTCCGAAGTCTCGCAGCACCGAGAGCGAGAAACGACGATGTTCTTTCCATAGGGCTCCGTCAGCGGAGACAATGCCTGAAACGAAATTGTGAAATCTTTGATGAATAGGACCGATCATGCACTTTGTAAATCCACACTCACCCCACAACATCAGTCCCTTTTCTAAGTTAATTCCCGGACTTAGGACTCTCGATTAATCCGGCCGATTTTTTGGCGATTGGAACCTAGTGGCCTTGCATTTCCTAGATTTGGTGCCAATAGCCACGGTCAGGAACTGGAAGAACAGAGGGATGTACATCTGCATGCATATGACCTTGTCCAGCACGACCTATTTGGTATGCCCTGTCTACTTTGGTTCAGGAAACTACAAGCCACGTGTGATTTCGGGAAAATTTCATTAAGGCTTAATTTAGAAGTCCCGCTATTAGATTCTCGTCAATTGATGTGAAATATACCTGCGCCGAAACAAATGCATTTCTTGAAGAAAATATCATCTGGCCTGTCGGTGAAGTTTTCGCTCGAAAATGCATCCTTGATTGCATCATAGGTGTTGAGAAATATGGCCGTTATTGGACCCAGACCTATGGTGATGACGTCACTATCATAGTCTTTTGATAGGCGTAGAGCTTCGCTGGGAAGGTTCGTCGCATCTGTTAGAAGACAATGGCATTTCTATTACGGGGACACTCCAAGTCATTGGATGATTCTGATATGAAGACAGGGGCGGAACCGGGATTTCGGGAAAGAGGGGGCGCACTGCGCCAGAAACATTGAAATCTGCGGTGAATTTCAATGATTTGCTCCAAATTTCACGGTCGATTTTACAGATCTGTTGGCCGAAAGGGGGACGTGTGCCCCCTTGGATCCGCGCCTGTGAAGATAGAGTCGAAGGCTCGTGGTGTAGCCTATATAATAATTATGAACGTACGTACATAATAGAGAATAGAGAATTTTCGCGAAGCCCCAATACGCCGACGCGAACGTTCGGTGCTCTCTTTGTGGCATCGAACAATGATATGATATGATATGATATGATATGATATGATATGTTTATTTTGACCAACACAAGGAAATTATATACAGTAAAATCACCTTTTATTGGTGGTTAGAATTTCTGTAGGCCCTGGTTTTGAAGGTATTTGAGGGCCAGAATGGGGTGGGTAATAGCCGATTATTGTGTGTCAGCATAGGTACTTCTTTGGAACTGCTGAACTGTGAAGAAAGTTCATGGAGTGTGGTTGGTACTGAAATGTGATCACAGTGCAGACATTAGCCCTTGTTACACTACATAAAAAACCCGTGTCGAACCCGGGTTTTTTCTGTCCACACCTGTTAAAAACGCGGTGTAATAATCCCCTCTGGGCTCGAACGGGTTTTGGAGGGCTTAATTTAGGTCCCCGTCACAAAATTTGAGTAGTGTTGACGGGCACCGGGCCTCAGGAGGGATTTTTCAGAGCCGGGCTACACCCGGGTGTCAAAAAACCCGGGGATTTCTATGCAGTGTAACCACGGCTATTGTGACAAACAAGAATACTAGGCATAATCAGATTACCAAAGAAAAATGCTGATCTTGGAAATCAGCACCTGTCACAGCCGTTTTGTGTCTGCTTCACTGATCACTCAATTTAATCAAAGTTAACCACATAATACCCCCATTCTGGCCCTCAAATACCTTCAAAACCAGGGCCTACAGGAATTCTAAGCACCACCAATAAAAGGTGATTTTACTGTATTACACAATATTATAATGCTTTATGGTCAGGGACACCAACAAGGCTCACATGGCCGCTGGCGTTGGTGCCCCTTAACAATATGTGGGTGGATTAATAAAGGTGATATCAAATGGGATTGGCGTTCGCGTTGGCGTTTCGGGGGCTTTGCGAAAACTCTATTATTCCTACATGTGTACATGTGCTTCTGCTGTGGCCCAACTTTGAAATATACCCTACGGTATCTCCGATTCCAGCTCAACAATCATCTTGGTCAACCTACCTATGAATGGAATACTCCCGATCAGAGGGAGGCGTCTAGGCCCCCGAGGCAGGTTCTTACGCCGTCGAAGGAAGCTGATGGACAGTAACAACACAACCAAAAACACAAGCACCGTTGATAATGAGAGATTGGAGACGAGTTCGATTAGCATCTTGATTAGAGGACAGAGGACAGTGCTGAAACGTAATGCAAATCCGACTCTGAAATAATGCCTGTAGGTCCACCGAGTTAGAATCGACGAGTTAGAATCGACGAGTATAGGCTATAAATGATTTCGATGCAAGCATGTCACCGCCATAATGATGCAATCCAAAAAGACCTGCCAGAATCCATGAATGGGTGGATAAAATTTAAAATAATTTTACTAGAAACCACATCCATTGGTCTTGATGTCTAAGTACGCTATGTATGTACATAATTTAAGACTTAGTTATGTTGGTTGAAAATACTTACGCAAGCAATGTGTAATTTGCCAACAGTAAGAACACCACCAATGTCGAATAGTCCTGGTCAGAATAGGCTTTGATCCACTCTAAAGGCCGCCATACACTGAATGACAAAAGTCGAAATTAATCACTACAATTGTCCGTTCCAAAATACAGTGTATACCTTTTCTGGAAACGTTCCACGAATGTTAATTTTTTCTGACACTTTTGTGGAGTATTTCAACATGTCGCCAGATCAAGTGCTGTCGAACTGACCATTCGACTAATTTCGACTTTTGTCATTCAGTGTATGGAGGCCTTAAGACCACATCACTAGATTTCATCAACAACAAGACAGAATTCATGTAAATAGGCCAAATCATTGAATACGCCGGGCGAAAACTTATGAGTGGAAATAAAACATGGCCTCAATCAAACTAGGTCAATCGCTCAGATGAATGAAGACTAGCAAATGCTTCCCCGATTTGTACAGCATAGCCTAGTGCATTTGCATTGCAAAATTCAAGTAATAAAAGCATTTTGCTAGTCATTATCCATGGTTTGGACCAGAAAAGGGCAAGAAAAAGAATGCAGGAGAAGTTAGACTGGCATTTTAATGGGGAGTAGGCCTAGGCATATATTATGATGTTATAGCCTACTGTTGTTCGTGTCACTAGGTCGGAAGAATGGAGACAGGTGGCGCTGTGAGGAGTTTGGTCGGAGCCAATACCGCCCTCTGCACGGTGCCCACTGGATAATTCGAATTCTACCTCGTCCCCACGCTGACCTCGTCCCCACGCTATTTCCCGGAAATGCCGATACCCAGAAGTCCCAGAAGTATTGATTCTTGAAAATGAAGAATGTGAGTGGAACGTACGGAACGTAAAACACAAAACTCGCTGGCTTTTTTTCTGCATATTCTGGTTGCTTTTGCTGGAGAAAATGAGGGAGAGTACCAGTCTTATCAGTATACACCTAGGCAGTAGGCCTATCCTTTCCATATTATTTACAGGGTGTTTCAAAAACAAGTTGCCATCCCCAAAATATCTCCTAGAACCCAAACTAAACCCATGAATATTTTTGGCTCAGATTTGGTATGTAGATAGACGTCAGGATGTATGGAGGTCGGGCTGGGGAAATTTCATGATTTTGGCCCTGACCGCTTCATGGGTGGATGTTCTGCTGTGAACTGTGGCACCTTTGACACCAACCCTGCTGTTGACATTGAAATCACCTTTACAGTTATAGTAGTGAATACAGTCCAACTCGGCCCATGACCAACTCGGCGCTACTGTGTGACCAACTCGGCCCTTCCTTTGAGACCAACTTTTCATAGTGAAAATTGGTTGTGACTGAGGGTTTGATATTTGTTACTTATGAATCCATAGAGCCCACTTAAGCACATCCTCGCACCCGGGGTCTTCACAACCGGCTCCCCAACTCGCGCTTGGTTCAGACCCTAGGGCGACATCCATGCCATTTCGTTGGGGAAGCAGCGGAGTACTGAACTCCGCCGAATCCAGCCACAGTGTAGCTTCTATCCCGTCTTCGTCAAATCCCAAAATGGCATCTGTGAAAATTTCTCGATTCGCTGACAAACTCGCTGAGTTTCTGACAGACCACCACTCAATGACCCCAACCACAGCTTAAGCCATGCTGGGCCTTGCGGCCAAGCGGGCTAAAAAAACCCTCATTTCAATTTTTTTTTAAACGAAAAACCCATATTCCAGTTCTTAGCAGACAGTCAATCAACAGTACACCAGGCCCATAAATGATTACGTGTTTTACCGCAACTTTGGCTTCAGCTGCATCATCCTACACCAGAGGCTGAGGAAAGTAATACCCTTCATTGCCTTTTTAGACTCGACCCAAGAAGAAAGGTTTGACTCCTTATCAAGGAAAGAAACGTAGTTTCGGGGAATACAGATGTCCCACATGCAAGCGCAGGTGGATGAGTGCAAACAGCTGGGCAAACATGGGACAACGATGTATCAATTGTGACAACAACGTCTACCCTCACAAACAGGTACACTAAATCGCCGAGGTGATTTCCCTAAAGCGAAAAATCCTCAATTGGGAAGGTAGATAAAAATCCGCCCTTGGACAAAAAAGAAAAAAAAAAGACTTGAAGCATTTGAGATATTTTCAGTAAATTTAATAGTACATGTACTACACATGTATTTGTACCTTTTCCAAATTGGGAAGTTTAGTACATCTTCCAATATCTTCCAACATCTTCCACCTTTCAAATTGGGAGATTTTACCTTTTCGATTTTTACCTTAGGGATTCTTACCTACATTCAAAACTGCAATTATTTATCTATTGTCCTATAATCCTCTCAGACATTTGGGTTCTTGTTTGGTACCAAAAGAAGGAGTAATATACTTCTGCATCTTGTGGCTTTTTGATACATAGCACCCCAAGGATGGCTTTCTTTTTAATTTTATTATTCCTGAAAAATGCATTACTCTCGTATTTTTAGACTCTTTGCTGTCATGACATGGAGGAAATTCAACATTGTTGACACATTTTTCGGCAGTTTGCATTGTTTTACTCGGAATAAATGTTTTCCACAGCTTTGAGGACAAAATTTGACGACCTTCGTTCTGGGGATGTGATTCCGACGAAAATTTTCAGATGGTTCTCATGATCTGACCAGGAATGTGCAGCTGTTGTCATCACTTGATACTTGCACTGTTAGAAAAAACAGAGGATTTTACAGAAAATTCCTGCAGCAGAGTTTCCGGACGTGATCTGTAAAATTACAGACTCAAATAAATGTTAACAGAGACTTGACTGGCGGCTGACCAAATTATATTTTCATACGTTCTCCGAAAGCATCATTCTGGACAGTCCAATTGAGTCCAACTAATACAGGAACACATAAATCACACCATATTTAAATTTACATAAGTTCCTGAAACTCTCCTGCAGGCAATTTGTGTAAAAATATTACAAAAATTTCTTACAGTGTGTTGAAAGCCTAATCTCTCCTCTGATGTCAGAATGCACTTATATTCACTGTAAAAACCATTTTGTCCACTACCTGGACACGTGGGTTTGAGATGAGAATGGGTCCATGGTACCCAGAATATTTGTTCTTCGAGCCTGAAACGAGGAGGTCCTTAGGTTCCAGTAACCCATAATGACCAGTTTCACAGGTCACTTTGGCCCATCTACTATTGCTGCTCATGGGTGCCAACACCCCACGGTAGCATTCGTAGATGGGCCAAAGTGACCTATGAAACTCTCATTATGGGTTACTGGAACCTATAGACCTGTCCGTTTCAGGCTCGAAGAACAAATATTCTGGGCACCATGGACCCATTCTCCATTGAACACGTTTCAAAACCCATGTGTCCAGGTAGTGGACAAAATCATGGGTCTCTCGAGCCCATTCGTTTTTACAGTG
>NMRB01000047.1:25957-36923 GCA_002633025.1 Notospermus geniculatus
GGCCATATTGGATGTCCGATCGGACCGAAACTCGGTAGTTTTGAAGGTACCCCTCTAATACATGTTTATGCAAGATATGAAGATGCTCGGTGAAATAATGAGGACCTGTGGCAGGTTCGTCACTTTTGTAGAACTTTGACCTCTGTGACCTTGAAAAGTAGGTCAAATCAAAAACCCATTATATATGTTATGTATCCTAATTAGATACACCTATGATAAAAATTTGGAGACGATCCAGTCATTAGTTCAGGAGTTATTGCACTTTTTGTGTTTTTGATTTTGGCCACCTGGAGGCCAAGCCAAGAATCGAATCGGACCGAAACTTGGTGTCATAGATCATCTGACCTGGGGGTATATATGTACCAAGTTTCAGATCGATAGCTCCAGCGGTTACGAAACGTGCCCTGCTAACGGACGACGGACGACGGACACCGCAGGACGGTAAAAGCTCACGAGTGAGCTAAAAAGTGGTCTTCGAACCCTCTTTTTGGCTATGGTACTCAATTCACTGAAGCATTTAGTCGTGTCCTCGTTATATAGCGACCGTTGGATAAATCGGGACTATCAACATGCCTCCCTCCAGTTCCGGGTTATTGTCATCTTTAAGACAATGTATTGAAGCTGTTGTCCTCATTTTACAGCGCCCCCTGAAGAAACCAGACGGGCTGGACGTGTCAGACGAGAGGAAGGCACACCGGCAAGACTTGTGCGAGAAATGTCAACGGCTAGGCTACAATTGTCGACGAGCCGGGTAAAGCCAGACTGTTTTTTTTAGGAAATTCCAGTGTTTATTAGGCTGAGCTTGCATCACACAACCCCTTCTTTAGCTGACATCATTCATGACATTTGTTTGCGTCTTCAGGTCCTTTAACAACAGCACACATGCCTTTTGATAAAATTTGGTTTGTGTAAAGTTGCCTTATACGGGCCGCGAATTTTTTTTCCCAACTGATATATCCATTACGACCAACTTTTTCCCCCCAACCTATATAGCAAAAGCTAATCCTAATCCTAATTTTAATCCCAATCCTCATACTACTCCCAACACTAACCCTAACCCTAACCCTAACCCTAACCCTAACCCTTACACTAACCCAACCATTAACCCACCATTCACTTTGTAAATTTCATTTCGTAATGGATATACTGGTTGGGAATCTATACTGGTTGGGAAAAAAAATTCGCATACGGGCCAGCTGGGAAGTTGGCCCAGTCTGTCATTATCAAGTTTTCTTGCAAATTGTTACTTGTTATTGCAAATATATTGAATTTTATGATACATGTATTTTCAAAATGTTAGGAGAGTGAATATAAAGGTCTCATAGCTCGTGAAGGTCCCCAAAATGCTTGCCTGATACACACTTCAGAGAATTAAAGCCTAGTTTTCAGCCACATTGAAAAAAACTGCATGGAGAGCTCTAATGTATTCAGACAGAGCGTAGTACATTATACACTACACTGACGTCGCGCACTGACGTCGAGAATCGCGGCGACGATTCGTGTTTTTCAAATTCAATACAGTGATTAATTAAGTCCAATTTGCAATTTTTATTTTGGTACCATTTAATTAGGTTCACATTTCTTTGAGGCCTGTGCGTGTATATTGAAGTTTTCCTCCCGGTGAAGTTTATAGTGAAATGTATATTAAGTATATATTGAAGTTAAGTTTTTCTCCCGTTGAAGATAGCGTGGCAGAATGGCCATGAACAGTCTGTTTATATCCTCTATTATTTATACTAGCATATTCACCCGTGGCGAGCACATTTTGAGGCAGTTAGTTTGTCTAGAATGTTCTGTGGCAGAGGGTCTGTTGCTTTATTGATGAGTTTATTTGGAGAGGGGTAGTTTATTAATTTATTAATCGTTAACCGTCAAATCCATGAGCAGTGAGGAGTTTTGACTTTCTAAACAGCAGCATCACATCTGGTTTATTAAACAATCAGCTTTATCTCCAGGCTAATGCCAAGGTGACCCAGATTCATGATAGCTGGGTTCACATGCGTCCCACCGTGTATCTGTTGGTAGTAGGTCACTGCCATTCTTGTAGATGGCAGCGCAGGTCACCACACACCCGGGACCACACATCAGATTTTCTCTCTTTTTCATACAAACCAGCACTTCTTTTAAAACCAAAATACCGTAAGACAGTCTCCTCATATTATACTGTACACATAGGCCGCTCTTTGTAGGTTTTAAGCCCTAACTAAGGAGGAGATAGGGCAGAGAGTCCGGTCCACCGTAACTGTGTACAGTCATTACATAGCAGGTATAGCAGATAACAGGTCAACTCAGGTTGATAACAAAATCCAACATGGCTACCGTCCATTATAGTATAAGATTCAGGTCTAACTGTTTTTGTCAATTCAATTTATATCGTTTACATTTGTAAATGAACCTGCTTGATGTTTTCTGAGAATGTTGTGGCAGGGGTTAGTGCCTTATAGTAGTACGTTTGAATCATCTGGAGCTCGATGGGCGTATGTCAATCAAACCCCTAGTAACCAGACAACAATGAACTGAGGGTTCACTCTACAACGGTCCAACGCACATTCTTTTCTAACCAGCTCAACTTGGTTCGAAATAGAACATGCAACTAGGCCTTGATTTGAAATTGAACACAGGCGCCGGCATGGGATTGGCTGGAAGTGTCCTGTCAATAAAACGCATTTCAATAGCCAGACTTCACCAACAATACCAAGGTCTGCCTGACAACCATGGGTCCTCCCATCGAGCTCCAGATCATGTAAACGTACTATAGTGAGGTTCCTGTCGAGCAATTCTCCAGTATTCTTCTGTCTTTATACATGTGTACGTACATGAGAAGTTGTCGGGTGGGGGATTTTGGCTAATGTTGCAATGTACTTAATCCTCCAAACATTCATCTATAGAATAGGTCATCTTTGTTGTTTGGAAATATTTAGGATCCTTTTTAAGGGTTTCACAAAATGTGAACACTATTTTAGAACGTGAACCGCCAGTTCAGAACGCAAATTTTGTCCCAGGTTTGAGAACACAACACCATTAAATCGGAGACGATTTTTGGCCGTCACCCGGGCCCAGATATCATCCGGACACTGGTCAAAGTCCGAGAGAAGAAGGGCTTCAGTTCGTTTGACAGCGGTAAATTGGCTCAGAAGAAACAATATCCTTCAATGACCTTGGTAGAGATTGCCTTGCCAGTTATCATTATTTTACACGGAATGGAATACATTACTGGAGTCTTCTCAAGGCAGGCGACTCGAGCATTCCCAATCGAACCATCTGGCTTGATTTAGATATAAGCTTACAGGAAGGAAAAACGACTCCCCTGACCCCCTCACGCAAATTTTCACCCGAAAAAAATGACGAATTTAATAATCTAATCGTCACAGGTCAGCAAGTTATCAAAGCGTTATCTTTCGATTACAAACTTACAATTAGGCCTACAGCAGACTATTATTGTAAGCAGGACCTGCATTCTGGGACTGTCATTCCCTTCATACCTGTACTTGGTCACATTTCTTTTTCATCCGTGATAGGCCTATAACGATTTCTACACAGATAAATCCGATCAATATCCCAAGCCAGTTGTGAATTAACTTCTTCCATTGTTCTTTCCAACATTCAAAGCAACAGTCAATAAAAGTTTTGATATTGTTGAAAATAGTTCTTTGTTAAATAGATCTTTGAAGATGATTGATAAAAGACTAGATATGATGGAGAACAGCACAGTCGTCATACAACTGGTGGTTTTCCACAACAGACCTTTAGGCCTTGGAGCCGTCGCGTACAATCACGGCATCTGAGGCCGTAGCTTTACAAGTCCAGCAACTCGCGTAGAAACTGTGATATCCCCATGAAACTTAGGCATCCGTCGAAACTTTGGTGTACGCCGGCGTAAGGCGTAAGGCGTACACCGGCGTAAGGCGTACATTCACGCGATTTTCGAGCGGCAGACGCTCGAAAGCATTGTTTGTTTCCGCCGCGTTGGTCGTGGACAAAGGATGCGACATCGCGCGGCACGAAAATCGCGTGAATGGATTCTTCATTCGGAACGACCTGAGGCGAACTGCTTATCTGTCACTGGACAGCGCATTTCACCTCGGACACAAGTCCAAGGCAGCCATATTGTTTATCAACAAACCCAAGTGACCGACCGTGGAACTATTTTGGCCGAATTTTGGCCTGTTAAGATGTTCAACCTTATTTGCTGGATTATTTGAGCCATATTATATAATATTATATATAAACTTACCGGTATCTCACCCAATCTGCCAATTATTGATCAATAACGCAATGTTTTTGTGTGCCCTATTTTGTTCATGCGCAGGTGAGATGAGGCGAACCGCACAATTACCTTCAGAAACGAACGGCAATCGTTGCGCGTTCAAGATGGCTGCCTTGGACTTGTGTCCGAGGGGAAATGCGACCTTACGGAAATTGCCGAGCAGTTGCCTTCGGAAGTTCCGGATGTGGATTCTTAGTCTAAGTCGAACTCGACCCCATCGTATATTTAGGTTTATTCCGCCACATGATAACTGGAAGACTTTTTTTTCTAACGATGACTGTGGTTTGGCCCAGGACTGATACTGACTTCCGTCACCAATATGTGAAAATCGGGATCCTCATCTACTGACAAAAGGATCCAGGCTATGTTTTGGTTGGTTTTCTCGGCAGTCGCAAAATTTGCTGTTTTAGTGAATCTGATCTTGTTTGTGCAGGGTGGTCCAACAAAAATGGCCAATGAACAATGACTGATATCGAGGTATTGTTCAGGGAACATTTTTATTCATCAGCCCTGTAGAGATAGAAACATGGTGTCTTATCTATATTATAAGAGAGAAGGCTCATTTTTTGAGTCGCTCCTTCTGGAGATTGGGCAGCATCCAAGTAATGAATCGTGGTGTGATGTGTAGGCCAGGTATCAGTCTGTGTTTATAGCAAGTAAAATCCGGGAAAAAATTGGTTCCAAGATGGTTTTGACAGGGAAATCTTTTGGTGACCTGGAATTCTATTTATACACTGTGGAGGGATTCCCCAATTGTCCTGACATATACCGACTCACTGTTGTGACCCCATTCCGGTTAAAACAAACACATCGGAATGGCCTAAATATGCAGAATCCTCTTATCAGCTGGCATGGCAAGTTTGATTACTTGCTGTTGAACATATCAGTAGAAAGGGAGGGAAGCAATGGAGAATTTTGAAAGGCTTGGGGAAAGACAGGAAGGATAATTTTAAGGAACTGATCGAATCAAGGGCATAATGCGGGTCGGATGGAATCAATGGAGCAGAGGTCAGGAATTTTGTGTGTCTGAGAAGGTGGAGGGCGCTTTTATCAAAGTACCTCGGGCTAATTCTCTTATGATACATAGGGATACATAACCTAGGCCAGATACATGGGGAAACAGTCAAACAATTTGCAGACAGGGTGGGGGTTCTACCGGTATATGTTGGCGAGAACAGAACACGAATAGAAGGATTCTGAATGATTGAAGGCATAAAAAAAATGTAAACGGCAGTTCGAGAGTGGAAGAGAAGGCGACTGGAGACAAAGTGGCAATGAAATTACTGGATAGTGTTGGAAAGGGCTTCATCATTTAGGACCTCTGCATAACATAACTCGCTATTCAGTCCATAAAATTCTGATGTGCCCCAATAAAATGTAGGACGGGTAACTTTGCTAGTAATCATATAAGCATGCTTTTAGTAACTTTTAACTGATTAGGTAATTGCAAACGACGTTTTTATATATTTTGACCCATTTTGTGTTAATTTGCATAAAAAACGTAATTTCTTATTACATAACTACTGGAAACAATTAAGAACATGCTTATCTGCTTCTGAGGCACCATGTTTCTATCTGTTAATAATAATACATTTATGGGGTATAAATCCAACCGTTCAAAAGTTAGCTGTACATCGGGTCCCATTTTCCTGTACAAAGCTCAGTTCTTGGGTCCAATGATAAAGTCAGTGTCCTAAACTTCAACACCGATTTTGACGTTACCATGGTGATCTGACTTGGGCGCCCCTTCTAGAATTGAAGTACCATATTAAAGGAACGTTTGGGCCAAAAATGGCGCTTTTGTCCGCTATGTCCTGATCGGGTCACAATTTTGAGCTTATTGACCTGTTCCTATTCATCGTATATAGCCAAGCCAAAACTATTCAGAAGAATTTTTATCATCAATTGCAAGGGAGCAACAGCAGGGAGGCCGACGATTGTTCTGTCCACCATGGTATGGATGAACATCACGAAACGGATCTTTCTCAAAGACGGCGTTACCCTGAGGATGAGCGGATACTGCAATTTTCAAATCAGTGGTGTCTTGGTGGTTACTCCTGAGGGAGATGTCATCATCTCTTGTGGCATTAGCCAGGGCTTTTTAATCTTTAGGAGCAGTGAAGGGTATAGATCTGAGAGGTTTCACATACAGACACCAGTCGATACACGCCCAACAGTTGGTTGGTACTGGATTGATCATTTTCGATCTTACGCAGAAACCTTTTTACCATTAACAGTAAGGTATAGAGTACTCTTCATCTGCGGATTCAAGATAAATTGCCGCCTAAGGAGAAGTGTATCCTTAGTTTTGCCGACGAAAAATATGCAGCGGATCAAATTGTCCCTCCTGGGTGATCACATTTCGTGAAAAGTATGCCTATAAAATGTATTTCCCTGCAAATAAAAACAATATTCTACGTTTCTTGTTTACACCTGACAAAACCTTCGGCTTGAGATTCATCGACATTTTGTCACCAATTTAAGTGGATTTGTTTCATTTTCGGTTAAGCCGAATTTGTTCTTTAAAGGACCTCGGTATTGCCACGTTTTCTCGCCAGCCGGCGCCACCGCGCCACTCTCCAACCCAGGGACTAACTATGTTGTAGGCAAATTGACCGATTTAATTACTACATGTACGTACATTTTTGTAATGCATTGTTGTAGTTCGTCTTTCCTCACAGCCAGTACATGCTAAAATGATGAATGAAAACGGGTGGGCCACAAAAAGTGATACCCGCCAAAGAAATTCGTGAAAAATTCAAGATGATGAAAGCTGGGATCTTGATATTTAAGACAGACAATATTATGGATATTGAGATAGGTTGTAAAAATTTCAGCCCTAAATACCTAACGGTTGGTTTCGACATGACAAAAACATATTGCAAAACAACACGTAAGTTCTCCAACTGTTAAAAACCCGAATTAGGCCTGGATCCCTGTTGCCTGTCTATTATATCAAAACGAGGCACGACGAAGAACACGCTGCAGACGGTGCTTGTCGCCCCCAAAACATACTGCAGTTATTCTGTGTATATACATATTTATACATGTACATGTTTCTGTGTTGCAATTCCTCGATTAAACGAAGGCACCTTTAACTCCGCACGTTGACACAAAGTTCGAAAGGTTTGGGGGTCAAGGCCATGCCAAGAATTCCTTCAAGGTCAGGTTTGGAAGCGCCCTCTGGTACGGAGAAGTTGAACTTCTGTAGTAGTGACGTCATGACGAGGAAAACCTCCATTTTGGCAAGACTCTCTCCAGGACACTGTCTGCGACCTGAAATAATATCAGAAACAAAACGCGGTCATTACAATTGCCTCGCTGCCGATCAGCGCGAGCAACACCCGCAGTAACGGATCACCTTTGATGACCGGAGATAGTCGAGAAAATTTCATAATCCTGATAAAGCATTATCCAGGTGTTCAAATATTTATAGAAAATAGACACACCGATCACGAACGGGATCCACGCCTTCGGCACGTCGACCTCGCCCTTTTCATTCAGAAAATTCTCGGGATGGAAGCCTTCTGGATATTTCCACAAAGTTGGATCTCTATGGACAGCCCAGACATTCGGCATAATAAAGGATCCTTTAGGGATGGTGTATCCACGAAACTGGACATCCTCCCTGTTGTTTGCATGAGGCACACCGAGAGCAGCAATGCTTCCTAGGCGATGGACCTCCAAGATGGCTGCCTCAGTATAGGGTAGGTGGCGCTTATCCATCATGGTGGGTTCTCTATCGCGTCCAATCACGCTGTCAATTTCCAGTTGAATTTTCTCCTGTATCTTTGGGAAGTTTATCATGTACAGCATACCCCAGTGGACAGTGGTTGATGATGTTTCTGATCCGGCAAGGAAAAGGTCGCCCATTACGTTTAGCAGTTGCCAATCTGGAAGAGAACGGATGTTTGACACTTGTTACATTACTTCGAGCACTTCTTTCCAGATTTCAGAAAACATTTTACTGCAAACCATGCAATACATGTAATAATACATATTGTATTCGTCCACAGCATGAGTCGTCTCATGGTGATCCAAGGGACCGCAAGCCCGTCTCAAGCCAAAATCGCGTCAGTGGATTCGCCGCTTTATGCTTCTAATGTAATTTTATTTCATGAATTTGCACTAACCTGTAAATGTGTTATCGGGGTTCCGCTCGTCTTGATGCCTTTTCTCCAGAAGGTATGCATCCAAAAAGTCATCTACCCTTGCCGGGTCCAAATTCTCCCGGTGCTCCTGGATGATTTTCTTCAGGAAGTCATTTATCGCATTCACGTTACCCATCAGCGTTTTATAGCGAAAAAAATCACCCGGTACGTGGCGCAGTGAAGGCATAAAGGTCATTAGGTTACCTTGCGCTTGCAACCTTACATTTTCACGAAATCGAGCGCAATACCGCAGAAATTCTTCGTCATCATAATCGTATCTGCGGCCGAATATTATCGTGCAAATGATATTCGCAGCGGCTGTCGTGAGAAGGGGCGCAATGTCAAATTTTTCTGAACCTCTCTTTTGGATTTCTCTCATGAGACTTCTCGTCTCCATCATGATTTTCTCCTCGGCCGCCATCTTGCCCATTCCAAAGTCTCGCAGCACCGAGAGCGAGAAACGACGATGTTCTTTCCACAGGGCGCCGTCAGCGGAGGCAATGCCTGAAACGCAATTGTAAAATCTTCGATGATTCACTTTGCACATGTAAATTCACACTTACTCCACAAAATCAGTCCCTTTCCTCAGTTAAAGGTTACCTGAGAAGCTTCCCAGCACTGAGTCTCTCTGGAAAGACGTTCGAGTAAAAATCACTTCAGTGAAAGTTGCATGAAGATTGGACCATTAATTACAGTGTTATACCAAATTTAAGATGTTGTTTCTACATGACAACCAAAACAACTTGGTATCCATGGCTGTCCAGGCGGCGGGTTCGTGAGGTAAATTGTGCTGTCCAGAAATTCTAAAATTGCTCTCAGAATCCATATTGACGGAAATAACTGCAGTACGACTGACTGAACAAGAAAAATACATCAAAACTACGCCTAACTGCCCAAGTTAAATGAGTTACATGTATTTTAATGTTTTTTGCATGTTTACAAAATCCAATGACATCAAATGTGCTGTTCTCCGCTGCCTGACATGGTTGTCAGGGGTGTGTAGCAGTCCTATTTAAATTGCCCTAACTTTGTAATGGGTGACCCGATTTTCATGCGGTTTGCAGTTTCATGTTGCCTGACTAATGCTCTATAGTATTACGCAGAAAACCAGAAGTCGATAAAAGCTTCTCATGTAACCTTTAATTCCCCGAGTTGGGACTCTGGATTAATCCGACAGAATTTTCTGGCGATTGGAACGTAGCAGCGGCCTTGGTTTCCTAGATTTCCTACAGCCACGTGTGAATTCAGAAAATTTTCATTTGGCCTTAGTTAAGAGCAAGTCCGCTAGGACTGTCGTCAATAGGCCCCCTTTGAAAGTCTTGAGCAGGTAATAACAACATCCTGGCCACAGGTCAAAACGTCAATGATGTATATGTACTGTTCATGTTGGCCTATATCGTTGCATTTTGACCAAGGGCGAGGTGTTTATCCGCTGAAGACTTTCGAAAAGGGGCCTATTGATAGATATTGAAATATCAGAAATTACCTGCGCCATGACAAATGCATTTCTTGAAGAAAATATCATCAGGTCTGTCAGTGAAGTTTTCGCTCGATAATGCATCCTTGATTGCATCATAGGTGTTGAGAAATATGGCCGTTATTGGACCCAGACCTATGGTGATGACGTCACTATCATATTCTTTTGATAGGCGTAGAGCTTCGCTGGGAAGGTTCGTCGCATCTGTTAGAAGACAATGGCATTTCTAATGGGGAAACTCCAAGTCATCGGGTGATTCTGATATGAAGATACACGTAGAGTCCAAGGCTTGCGTTATAGCCTATACAGGATGCCCCCCCCCCCAAAAAAACGCAATCTGTTGTTGGCCCGAGTAACTTCTTTTGCAGAGACATGTAGGCCTAGGCCGTAAGCGTCATGCAGGCGATAGATCTTGCAGGGTCTGTGCCCCACAGCTCTGGAATGCCCTTCATGTTGACCTGCGTTCCTGCTGTGGCTTTCTGTCTTTTAAACAGTCACTGAAAACCCTTTTATTTCGTGAAGCCTTTGGGTAATTTTAACCCTATTTCAATTTCTAAATATTTTCATTCTTAGAATATGTTTTAGGACTTCTATTCGCTCTTATCTTCTAATGTTTTATATACATGTATGTAAAGCGCTCCAGACAAAGCAATTTAATGGGGCGCTATATAAATTAATATTAACTTTGAAATAGACCCAACGGCGGCCTACCCAGCTCAAAAATCATCTCGGCCAACCTACCTATGAATGGAATACTCCCGATCAGTGGCAGGCTTCTAGGCCCTGGAGGCAGGTTCTTACGCCGTCGAAGGAAGCTGATGGACAGTAACAAAACAACCAAAAACACTAGTACCGCTGATAATGAGAGATTCGACACGAGTTCGATTAGCATCTTGGTTATAGAGAACAGTGCTGAAAGTAATGCAAACCCCGAGTTAGTCTGAAATGATGCCACGAGTTAAGCTAAGAATCCATTTCAGCGTTGCGACTTGCTTTGCAACCTGCTACCTGCGATTGAATACGGTCGCAAGGAACTGATACCAGTCGCCGACTGATTGCCGACTGAAATTG
>NMRB01000047.1:37084-49953 GCA_002633025.1 Notospermus geniculatus
GGCCGGGCCTAACTTGTGAGTAGAAATAAAACATGGCCTCGGTGGTAGGCATATTATGATATACTGTTCGTGTGCTGGGGCAGGCCTACAATAAGGTCATTTCTTCGTACTTCACGATAATAAATATCAGGCCTATCATTTCGGCAGATATCGTTTTTGCACCAGGCAGGTCAAAGTGACTTCGATAGTTAATTGATAATTAACGCAAACGGATTGAAATCTACGTCTTGTTCACTGGCGTTCAAACGTTGTGTTGTTGCCACCCAAAAACGTCTCAGAGATGAAACTATGTAACTGAAGTGTAACTATCTTGTCCACTAATTAAATGTACACGAGAAATGTACACTGGGATCTCTAGGAGAATGTGCCTGAGGAAGACTCCGGGTGGGGTCGAAAATTTGCGAAATTCGGAGACTACTTCACGTTTACTATCATTTTGTGTGTCGTTTTTTGTGCTCTATTGTGGAGACATGTTTTATATTTAGAAAAACAAATGTGTACATGAAACTTGTTTTTACACTTTTCAGCAATCTTTTGTATATTATACAAAATAGATAAAGGTCAAAACTAATTCATCTTATTTTGGTACTCTGATACAGGTGTGATAGGAGTGTAACTCCCCCAGAAATCTACGTCAAGTTTAACGTGGAGTAAGATCAGTGAGTTTAAGAAACCAAACGTTAACGCCAACGCTAATTACGTCAAAATAACGTCACCACTAGAAGAAATGCAACAGATTCATTCGATGTGACGTCAAAATGATGTCATTAACGTTAGCGTTAACGTTAACGCATGGTTTCTTAAGCTCACTATCAATGGCTACGGTAAGCGTTAATTTTCGATTACAAACTTACAGTTACAGCAGACTATATTGTAACCAGGACCTGCATTCTGGGACTGTCATTCCCTTCATACCTGTACTTGGTCACATTTCTTTTTCATCCGTGATGTAATGATTTCTACACAGATAAATCCGATCAATATCCCAAGCCACTTGTGAATGAACTTCTTCCATTGTTCTTTCCAACATTCAAAGCAACAGTCAATACAAGTTTTGATATTGTTGAAAATAGTTCTTTGTTAAATAGATCTTTGAAGATGATTGATAAAAGACTAGATATGATGGAGAACAGCACAGTCGTCACACAACTAGTGGTTTTCCACAACAGACTTTTAGGCCTTGGAGCCGTCGCGTAATCACGGCATCTGAGGCCGTAGCTTTAGGAGTCCAGCAGCTCGCGTAGAAACTGTGATATCCCCCTGAAACTTTGGCATCCGTCGAAACTTTGGTGAACGCCGGCGTTAGTCGAACTCGACCCCATCGTATATTTAGGTTTATTCCGCCACATGATAACTGGAAGACTTTTTTTTCTAACGATGACTGTGGTTTGGCCCAGGACTGATACTGACTTACTTCACCAATATGTGAAAATCGGGATCCTCATCTACTGACAAAAGGATCCAGGCTATGTTTTGGTTGGTTTTCTCGGCAGTCGCAAAATTTGCTGTTTTAGTGAATCTGATCTTGTTTGTGCAGGGTGGTCCAACAAAAATGGCCAATGAACAATGACTGATATCGAGGTATTGTTCAGGGAACATTTTTATTCATCAGCCCTGTAGAGTTGCACCTCCAGGATTAATTACCGATGCCGACTTTGAAAAATGTAGATGAGTTTTAAACTGACGATTCGATGCACACATGCACAAAATTCCTTAGGTCAGTAAAACGAAAGAACGCCCTAGACGATAATACCTATTACTAGCTGGAGCAATGAAGTTGAATGACGTTTTCGTCTATCATGTGTATGGAAAACGACTGATGATTGGCCCAGTTCAGAGTCTCGGTCTCCGACACCCCCGCCAGCGACCAAAAACCTGGCGCGGCCCCCAGAGTCTAGACTTCCTACGCCAGTCAAAGAATAGTCTTTTCTGTGCTTTCGTTCTCAAATTTCACCCCGCCCTTGCCATCGTTAGACATCTCGATAGTGCAGCAGACGCCACTGTGAGTTGTCACAGATGACTACGGCCAAGAATCTTTATTTCTGTGTGGTTCCTTGTATGCGTTTATAGTGGGGAACGTATATACGGAATGGTGTACTTTATGCACGTGGACCTACTACAAATGCATTAGGACAGCCCTTCTGGTTCGGACCAATGCCCGATTGATTTACGTTTTTCTGCTGGCCGATTATGACCTGTATTCCATCTCGTTGAACAAAAAGTACAAGAGATATTTACGCCATCGTTTTAGGTACGATAAACGGTAATAGGGAGTCTAAGAACTCAAACGATAAACGTTAACTTTTACGACAACGTTATTTTTCCTACTGTCAATTCACCAGATTATATATTGCATTTTCGGTACAAAAAATAACGTTGTCGTAAAGTTAACGTTTATCGTTTGATTTCTTAAACTCCCTAATACATGTACATGTACATGTACATTTACGTTCAGGGTTTGAAATGACGAAAGGCCTAGTGGCAAGCTCATTTTTCAATTACTTGATCAGCAGGGCCTTCATCAACCCTGACATCGGGTCGACTCAATCCCAATCTACATTGCAGTGCAGTGTTTTCTGCATTGCACGGGAAGGTTGCACAACGTTCAGCATTTTTCCGAGAGGAACAGCTTTAACGTGTCAGTTGAATCGAAAGGAAGGAACGTGCTCGCGGCGAGAAGAGGCAGATTCTATGTATTTCAAAAGCCGAATGTTTCAGAGAAAGGTGCGTGCACTTCTTGGAAAATAGGCCTATGCGAGAATCCAACTGCTTTCAGACCTTCTGAGACAATTATTAATGGCCGCTCCACACGATCAAATTTTTCATCCATTTTTCTGAATATGCTCAATAAAGGCCTACCTGCGGGTTCTATTTACATTGAAGCCCTAATAGGCCCGGAATCTGAATTTCCAAAAAATGGATGAAAAATTTGATTGTGTGGAGCGGCCTTAGGACTTCCTCAGAAGACACGTATTTCGAATCTGGACAACCCAATCCAGTTACCTAAACAATCCGGAAGACTTGTGCATGAGCATTCACATCCGTTTGTAAGAGAATTTAGGGTGAACAAGGGAGTTGGCCACCATACAGTAGTTGGCCACCATTGATGCACCATTCTTTGCAGTTGATGTGGCTGACGAACAAATATCTGTCAATAGGTGGCCGACCACTACATGGTGGCCAACTATACTCTATGGTTCACCCTGGGTACACGATGGAAGCACGGAAATGAAGTAAGTAGGCCCTAATGTGTCAACAGCTCATACATATGTATACCCGAATACTTTGCAGTATGATTCCACTTGGGTAATCTTTGGATTATATAGGTTAAGGAAAACGTCCTGTACAGGCGAACAACAAGGCTCAATCTCAAACCGCCCGTAAAATTCTGGGGTCATAAGGACAGATGGTGGTATGACACATTATCTGAGTATATTATCATATCCAAGGAGGAAGGCACTGAAGTAACAAGCATAATGCTGTATTGCCAAAAGAAATACTTCTTTCGCAAAATGCACTCGCTAAAATTCCGCAACTCTGAATTTAATTTCGGTCACCTTCATAGCGGTCAGTTTTTGTATGAACGCAAATATCTGCCGTACATTGGGAACTCTAGGCCACTTGTTATGTACCTCATGAACATTTTCGACAAATCTGAAGTATATACTGTTTCAGTACCTCTATTTAATCCCTGCTCCTATTCATCGTATATAGCCAAGCCAAAACTATTCGGAAGAATTTTTATAATCAATTGCAAGGGAGCAACAGCAGGGAGACCGACGATTGTTCTGTCCACCATGGTATGGATGAACATCACGAAACGGATCTTTCTCAAAGACGGCGTTACCCTGAGGATGAGCGGATACTGCAATTTTCAAATCAGTGGTGTTTTGGTGGTTACTCCTGAGGGAGATGTCATCATCTCTTGTGGCATTAGCCAGGGCTTTTTAATCTTTAGGAGCAGTGAAGGGTATAGATCTGAGAGGTTTCACATAAAGACACCAGTCGATACACGCCCAACAGTTGGTTGGTACTGGATTTATCATTTTCGATCTTACGCAGAAACCTTTTTACCATTAACAGTAAGGTATAGAGTACTCTTCATCTGCGGATTCAAGATAAATTGCCGCCTGAGGAGAAGTGTATCCTTAGTTTTGCCGACGAAAAATATGCAGCGGATCAAGTTGTCCCTCCTGGGTGATTGGGACACATTCCGCGAAAAGTACGCCTATAAAATGTATTTCCCTGCAAATAAAAACAATATTCTACGTTTCTTGTTTACACCTGACAAAACCTTCGGCTTGAGATTCATCGACATTTTGTCACCAATTTAAGTGGATTTGTTTCGTTTTCGGTAAGCCGAATTTTTTCTTTAAAGGACCTCGGTATTGCCACTTTTTCTCGACAGCCGGCGCCACCGCGCCACTCTCCAACCCAGGGACTAACTACTCTAGTTTACAAAGTAAGTTTACGAAGTCACATGACAGACACCAACCCATCTGGCATTGGTTGAGAGAAATTGTTCATTTCGGTCGGTAGAGGTAGGATTGGGTAGATTAGGAAATCAATGGGAATGTCGCATTTCAGGGCCAATTCATTGAAGCGAGCATTTTTTGAACACACCCTGTGTACAATGTACTCTTAAAATGTCATAAAGAAACAATATTCCTTCATGACCTTGGCAGAGATTGCCTTGCCAGTTATCATTATTTTACACGGAATGGAATACATTACTGGAGTCTTCTCAAGGCAGACGACTCGAGCATTCCCAATCGAACCATCTGGCTTGATTAGATATACAGGAAAGAAAAACGACTCCCCCATCTACTTCTCTTGGATTTTCTCCCGAACAAATGACGATAACAGCCTTTCATCGATCCTCACAGGTCAGCACGTTATCAAAGAACGTTTTAAAGTCACACGTTCACAAGAGCTACACATGTACCCTTTGATGCCGTCCGACAAACACAATGAAATTGACAAGTCCGACGTCATTGGGGCGGTTCGCCATTGATTCTCAATCCTCATACACATGATAGGTTGGATTAGACCCTTGCATTTACAGGCGTGTGAAGGACAGAACAAAAGAGTAGGAGATCAACAATAGATCGTTCAAAAGCGTTACATTGAGAGAAACGATGTGGTGTGCATACTTTACAGCCAGGTGTAAAGTTTTTCAGTGTTTCCGTGTGTCAGTGTTCCCCCTATTGTTCTGGAAACACTGGCAGATAGATCGACACGTTTCTCTCTGTGTCCTCCATTGTCGAGTCGCGGCTTATTCCGTCAGACAATAGCAGGGGAACACTCGCAGATGAGGAACGCTCAAAAACGTTACACCGGGCTTTACAGATCGGTGTGGGTATGGTAAAAGATCACTCCTTTTCGCTACACACGATCAAATTTTTCATCCAATTTTCTGAATATAAATGTACCCCCTGAAATCGTTGCCACACTGGGGGAAAACGCGAAAATGTCGTTAGCATACAAGGCTTATACTCTTCAAAAATTCCTGATATTGGTTAAATAAAGTTCTCATATCATATCATATCATATCATAAAATACCTTGAATACCGGTATATGATCTGTATGTCCATAAATAACGACCAAATGGGAAGGCAGAAACAAATGAATTCTGCTTCAAAAAAGAAACGTGCCTTCGGCGCCACCTGCTTCTCGATCGAGATCGCTTTTTGCGGAAACAACATTGCCGGTGTTCTGGGCAAAATGGTGCGTATATCGCCACACACAACAGGTGTACGTTTCCGGCTTTGTCATCTGTTATTGTCACCGTATGTGTGACACAAACAATGAAAATGTTACGACGGCCGTCAACCTTTTGGGTTCGGCTGTAACACTGGCAGCGTCTTTGGAAGAGCTATAAATGTAGTACCGGTACGTATGATTTGGCAATGAATCATTAATATACATGGGCATGTACATGTATGCACATGTATAATGGCTGATATTCATAAAAGCTATGGTTTTTTTGCGCTACATTTACATTGGAACTCGATGTGCAAATCTTAAGCAAAAGCATTTAAGGGAGTAAGAAATGAAAGTGGAAAATAGAGAAATGGGAAATTTTGGCTTTCTTGCGAATTTTTCAATTTCTCAAATTGGGATAGAATTTTTTCCCATTTTGAGAAATTTTCTTAAAGTGACATGACGTTTTTTCAGATTTTTCAGGCCATATTTCTCAAAATGGGGAAAAAAATTCANCTCGAAATAATGAGTGTGGGTTGTTTTAGGAAAAGCAATTAGCAAAATAGCAAAATGGAAAAAGCTTGCGTGTTTCAATCATATGAATTGGAAGATTTTTATTTTGTCATTTTTACCAAGAGCACAAAAAAAGAAATGAAAAGCTTTAAATTCCTCTTGGTTATCCTACCACTTATTACCTCGCCACTGATTGTGAACTAATTGAAATTTTGCGTTTTTTCAGCGCTTTACCTCACGGCCCTGGTATTTGTCACCTCTCGCTGTATTCTTTGACCATCCTCGTCCTAAACATTCACCACCAAGATCCGGAAAGACCGTCTCCTTGTGGTTCAAAAGGATAGTATTCGGATGTCTTGCATTCGTAACCATGAAAAGACATTCCGCCAGACGGTTGAAAACAGACCTCTTCCCGAGTCAAACTCAAGTGGAACCAAATTCCTCGGCCTTAAACCGCAAAGATCCCTCTGTAAGTCAGGGTGCCGGTAATGTATCAAAGAGCGCTCACCCTTGTCGCTGTTGGTAGAATGGAATTTGAGAACAAACAAGTCCGGTGTATCTGTTTCCAGCAGATACGATACACCATGGCATCACGTATCGGACTGTACGACCCTTGTTGGCGCCTATCCGCAGCCATTTTGGATCGCTACTTCATGATCCTCTACGTCCTTGCAACTTTTATTTCCACAACTGTCATGCTGGGCACGAAATGAGACCGTGATGTGGCAGAAGGTGAAAAATGATGTTGCTTGGCATGGAACGATGGCAAATGCATTAATCATTAGGCAACGCACAAATCCCAAACGGACTTGGAATCGCGATCAATTCGGTGAGGAGGTTCCGAGGCAAAGATGTTGACAGCACTTGGAAAAGGAAAGACTTCTGCTTCCACCAAGGACGGATCAGAACAACAAGACGATTGGAGGAGTGAGTCACATGACTCCATCCAAAGAGGATGTGAAATAATAAAGGTTTCTAAGGTGAAAGACAAGCTTCCTACCGGATTCGAACCCACGGACCCTCACATAAGACATCAATCGCAAGCACTCAGGGGCGGCACGCCTTAACCGCTTGGCCAAATCACCATCTCCAAAGAGGATGTGATACAATTATTTACAACGTCATCTGGATAATTCTAGTCAAACCTACTTACGGCTTGAGTGACATCCTGCAAGTGTCTTTAACTCGTTTTGAAAAAATGGCAGAGAAACAGAGTAAACTATGAAATTAAAGCAATAATTCATAATGCTCCACTGGTGAAACAGGTGTCCAAGGTCATTCAAGAGCACAGCATAGGATGGTTCCATTGCCTGTTGAGTGGCGATTATGAAGCATATCCATGTTACAGCACTTGGTGTCATGAAGACCAGATACATAACTGATACAATAAAAAGGTTGATGAGAGATTTGGTGTCCTGTGCCTCCTTCTTCTGTATGCCGAACTTGTCGGCAGCGTTTCGCTGCGACGCTGTAATTCCTACTACAATGGAAAGATTTGCGAAGAAGATGATGGACCCAGGGATGAAGTAGTATGTAGCATTTTGGAACACGAGTAGAATGAGCCAGAGTTCTGGGCGATAGAAACAGTTTAAACCGCTAGCATCCTCAAAGATTTCACTCAAGACTGGGGAGTAGATGTTGATGAGACTTAACGCAAGGAACGTAAGGATTAACGCAGTCTTTCGTTTCGTCGCGGTGATCCATTTGCGTTTTAAAGGGAACCAAACTACAACTGCCCTCTCCATGGAGAACAGTGCAATAATCCAGGCAGAAATGCACTGTAGTAGCAAAAATACGTAGTGCATAAATTTACAACTGAAATCTGATAGGTGATATACGTTGATATTGAGTTTCCCACCAGTGACGGTCTCCAAGCCCGATGACAGCCATAACGCTAACCCGACGAACAGTATGCAACACGTGTCCGATACCGCCAAGGAACTCAGATAATGGATATTGGCGTCGTTGCGCTGTCTCGCCCGGAAAAAGACCAGTATTGACAAGCCGTTCCCTAGCACTCCAATGGACATGATAACAATCATGACATAGCCGTGTAAAAAAGAAAGACTCCGGTGAAAGATATTGCTGAGATCTTCGACAATCGGAGGGCTGTCGGTCCTTGCCTCTGTCATTATGAAATTTCTGGACAAGGAATTTCAGGGGGTCGTTGGGGAATTTTTTCTTTTGATCCTCTAGATCTCTAGACGTGGGATTTTCTGCTGACAAGACAAAGTGTTCCTCTGTTCTGTTGTATGGTCGAAACTTCATATTAAGGTGCTCTCCATGTGATGGTAGGTTATCATCCGCAGGTTGCCTCTCTAATGAACAAATCAACCTTCGTCAAGTATATGGACAGTCGTTTGTACCATTGGCCTCAGCGTCGTAAAGTCTGCAGCACACGGGGCAACTTTCTTGCTCACTAGCAATTTCTATGAAAAGCAACAAAATTGCCCCGAGTGCTGATATTTTCAATGGCAAGAATGAACTCATGGCTCCTTCGCGCAACGTATTGCTCCCATTCGCTTGCGGTAAGCAGACGCGTTGCTTTTCACCGCACACGGCGCAATCGCACTTCCTCCTATGTGATGTGCGGTGAAAATCAACGTCGCTTGTAGTGAGCCGTTAGCAATGGTGGTGAATTGCACATTGTGCACCAACTCGCACTGGAAAACTCTTAGTCGGGACGGGTTTTATAAATAATAGGTGACAAAAAATAAGGTATCGAACGACAGGGCAAGTGCCAAAACTAATATGAGTGCGGTAAACACTCTTGCCGACATCATCATCCCTTTTCAAGTCGGGCATCTATTATTATACCGAATGATATCCAACCCAGCCTACGGTCGATGGTGAAACCTTTACTCACCGTCAAAGCTTCCTCAATTGACTTTCGCGAAGGGAAATATTTTCAGCAGCGATCGAGTGAATTTTATTGATAATTCACGGCGGCTGTCTTGTCCTGTGTCATGTTCACTCAACGGCTTTCCTTATCGCAATGTAGCCGATAACTTTGTCATCTCATCATGGAGTTTTTTGTGAATGATGGAGTTTTAAAGGTCAGAAATCGGTGACCTCATCGTGTCCAGCATCTAAACGGTTCGACTTCTCCACAGGGTAGTGCACTACAACCAACGGACGGTGTAATTTAGCGCTGGGTGACTCTGCTCTTCACGCCAATCGATTTTACTACAATGCGTTCCTGAGATAACGGGAAAATAGACAGACCCAACTATAGGTAAATGTCCTTGCCATTGGTAGTCGTGTGGTACATCGCATCAAAGGTTTATCAAAGCGTCATCGCGGCATAACAGGCTTCACCGATCAATCATTGTCGTGATAAGAATAACTCTCCGAAAATAACCGTTCAAGCTCGTATTTTCATTGATAGACAACAATTTTCTTGCTACAATACACATGTACTGTGACCAAAAGTACACTCTTAGCCAAAAAGGTTCTTTAGGAGTTCTTTGTGCCTTACCAGAGGAACTCCAAGGTTCAATATAGAACCTTCTGTAAAGAACCCAAAAGGGTTCCATATAGAACCTTTCTGTCGCCAACGAATCCATTAAGGTTCCAGATAGAACCCTTTTCTGAGGGAAAGGTTCTATTTGGAACCTCTAGGGGTTCTTAAACAACCCGAGGGTTCTTAAATCAAAGGGTTCTCCTGGTGTGGCACACCAAAGAACCTTTTCGGCTGATGCGGATGTCAGGTCGACCTTGCGATGGCACAGAACAGGCGCACGCTGACTCTTCCCGATCACTTTGCGTCTGAGGCACGACAGCGTGGAACAAATCAGTCGCCGATCTGGTGTGACATGACTGCAGTTGCGACTCACTTGCGGGATCAGTCGCCGATCAAAAAGATCGTGCGGGTGTCAGGTCACACTGCGATTGCCTGCGCCACGACGGAACAGTCGTCGGCATCAGCTGGATCGCAAGCACGGTCAGGTCACAAAAACGAAAAATGCGTACGATCATCCTGGAACAGGCAGCATTTGCGCGCAGCGAATCGTAACCGTGTTCAGGTCACCTGCGACTAGATCGTAGCACAGTGAAGTCATAAAAGTCATGTGACTTGTGATCATGTTACTTGTTCAAGATGGCAGCTTCCATGCTATCGGTAGGTACCATTTCATTTTTACCTCGTGCTGATTTGTCAGTTACTGGCACGTGACCGCTCGCTCATTGTTTTGGATAATCGCACGACGTCGTAACTCAAGTCAGGTCGACTGCGACTGGATTACGCCCGTCGGGATCATGATACGTGGCGCAAAAGTTCAACATGTTGAACTCTTGCGATCTCTGATCTTTTTGGTCGGCGACTGATCCCGATCGTCGCAAGTGAGTCGCAACTGCAGTCATGTCGCACCATATCGGCGACTGATTTGTCCCACGCTGTCGTGCCTCAGACAAAGTGATCCAGAAAAGTCAGCCTGCGCCTGTTCTGTGTCATCGCAAGGCCGACCTGACATCCGCAAGTTGAACCTATTCAATTTCTGTGTCATCCCGACGGGCGTAATCCATTCGCAGGTGACCTGAACACGGTTACGAGTCCCTGCGCGTGTGATGCTGCTTGTTCCACGATGATCGTACACATTTTCGTTTTTGTGACCTGACCGTGCTTGCGACACCTGATGCCGACTGTTCCGTCGTAGCGCAAGCAATCGCAGTGTGACCTGACATCCGCAAGAGTGTTTGTCAGTGTTTCGGTTATGCCTGGTCAATAAAGATAGAACACTAAGATTCTTTAATTCACAAATAAAACAGATTAAGATAGCAGTAATAATGTTGTAACTACACAGACGGTAATGCCATCGGCAAAAAGTAAACCGATATTACATGACAGCGAAGATATGACAGTGAAAAATCGTTCTGTCAATGACAAAGATTAACGACAAAATAACCACACTAAAGAAGTGGATGCGAGCTATGGTACACATTAATAACCGTCTTGATTATCAGACGGAAAAGAGACCCACGCCGACAAGTCGGATTTATACTCCATGACCATTAGCCATACTGCAGTGGCTCCCAGAAAGAACGGTCTGAGAGAAGTAAAATGGAACAAAACGGTCAGATGGATCATCGATGGTTAATATGGGTTAATTCATTGGTAAAGCAACGTGTTCAAAGCCCAGGTAGTAACCACTGTACAGCTGGACAATACGACCACTCAACTCACGCCTGAACTGTTGCCCTAAAGCTAGACTAGTACGTGATCCTACCAACATGCGCGCTGCAGTCGTGGCTTGTTTGGTAGGACCAGTATTGGCCGCCATTTTTGGAGGAATTCTGCCAGTGACGTCACTTGGAACTTTCATGTAAATTATGTAAATTGATTCAATTCTCAATACTCAATACGGCTGACGTACCGGAATGCAGATAGAAGGTGACCTCCATTTGACCCAGGCAACCCACCAATCACCAATCACGAAGGTGTTAAAAATAGAAATGCATCAACATAATAGTTCCTATACTTATCACCTGCGCCGGCACCGGCCAATCAGATTCACGAACGCGATAGGCACGACCGGTCCTAACATATGAAAGTCCGATGTAATAAAATTGTTAGGACCGGGTACCAGTCTACCCTAAAGCCACGATGTCCACTTCAACGACCCGGGGCTGTGAGTTACATAGGCATCAGCTAAATAGCCTAAGGCCTGATTTCCGAGTTCATCGGACATTCTGTGAGGGAGGTACATAGCTATTACGAGAAGAGCGGTGACGATTGATAACCCTCCGAGGGCCAGCTACTAACCGTTTAATTACATTTTGATTCTCTGTTCCTTCGGAGACATGCTATTAGGTAAGGGACCCTCCACAATCATTACGTGAGGACGGTCAGACTACTGATGCAGCGTCCCGCCTCGATCCTTAAACAAATCCCTCAGAGAATTCTGCCAGATCTTTCCAATGCCTTCAACACATCTTTTCTTAAACCTCTTCGTTTGGGAGAATCTTATCGAGCAGGTGTCCATCTTTAATCCCTCGTATCTTTTTTATGTTCATCTTCATCAGCATCCGTCGTTTGGATAGCATCGTCTTCCTCATCAGATACTCATCGTAATACTCATCATCCAAACTCTCATACCTATTCTGCCTCCGCATTTGAATCAACACAAGTACGCATATTATGATGACGTAGGCACCGAGGACCGCAAAAATGTACAGTAACTGAGTTGGGTCGCTGTTGTACGTTCCAATGTTCCAGTTGTCTGCCCCTTCAGTAGAGTCTGTATCGGTGAATGTCCAGTTATAGTCACCGGTTCCATTGATATTCCATACGTCTTGACTAATTGTTTTATTGACCGTGCCATAAATCGTCGGGTTTGGAGTCGGACTGTTTACCGTAGCGTTCGTAATCATGTTCCCAATGCTTCTGAAGGTTGAATTCCCAGCGTGTTCCACAGAAACGGTAGACATATTCGGGAACCAATTTACAGACTTGTCCATGGGAGCTAGAGTTTCATCCTTTTGCGTACTTTCAAGTGAATCACTCACTGAAGTCGAGCTGCCTTGTTTCGTCGTCATTTCGCCAAGGAAGGAAACAGTTGATGAAATTGTTTCTTTCACGCCCGCGAGGAAAGAACTTGTCATGTTCTGAAATGTCTGATACGTCGAATTGGTAATATTTTCTCTGAAACTTTCA
>NMRB01000047.1:61451-79155 GCA_002633025.1 Notospermus geniculatus
CCACCAAAAGGCAAAATTTTGAACTTTGACCTCTGTGACCTTGAAAAGTAGGTCAAATAAAAAACCCGTTATATATGTAATGTACCCTCAGTAGATACACCTATGACAAAAATTTGGAGGTGATCCAGTCATTAGTTCAGGAGTTATTGCACTTTTCGTGTTTTTGGTTTCCGCCACCTGGTGGCCAAGCTAAGAGTTGAATCGGACCGAAACTTGGTGTCATAGGTCATCTGACATAGGGGTATATATGTACAGTCTTTCAAATAAGTAAATGGACAGCGTGTTTTTCAAATATCTCCGAGATAAAACAAGATAATTTGATGCGGTTTTCAACATAGTGTGGTATACTTACTTGGTCATATACCTCATGTATTTGGGTCAACCTAATTTTAACCCTTTGTTAATATGTAACAGGCAATTTAAAAAAGGTCCATAAATCAACTTTTTTATTTCTAATTTTTTTCAACAGATTTGGCACCGATGTGATCAGGTGATTGACATTAAAGACTCTTTGCCAAAAAAATTGGTGAAATCTGTTGTCTTTTTCGTGATACATGTATCTCAAAATATCAAAATATGGGATTTTTGATATTTTGAGATATTGAATATTTTTTTGCTGCTATTCACTGCCAGATGTGATAACAAGATGGCTACGAAATTTTCCACGTGTTTTCATTACCGAATCAGCTGAAAATATGATGTGAAATTTGGAGGCTGCTATAAAGAGGCTGAATATCATGACATTTAAGTGGCAAAAAGCATTAAAAAATTGCATAAATTATCACCAGGGAATGAATGTTACCAAATGACTTTGAAAAATGATCGAATATATCAAAATTTCAAAAATCTCAAATTTTGATATTTTGAGATATTACGGAAACGGAAAAACATTTTCAATATTTTTTTTTCGCAAAAACTCTCATTGTCAATCACCTCATCACAACACTGTGAATTCTGCTGAAAAAAACATGAAACAAAAAAGTTGACTTTTCACTTTTTAAAATTGCATGTTACATAACAAAGGGTTAAAATTAGGTTGACCCAAATACATGAGATACATGTATATGACCAGGTAAGTACACCACACTATGTTGAAAACCGCATCCAATTATCTTGTTTTATCTCGGAGATATTTGAAAAAACGCTGTCCATTTACTTATTTGAAAGACTGTACCACGTTTCGGGTCAATAGCACCTGCGGTTACGAAATGTGCCACCAAAAGGCAAAATTTTGAACTTTGACCTCTGTGATCTTGGAAAGTAGGTCAAATCAAAAACCCGTTAAATATGTAATGTACCCTCTGTAGATACACCTATGATAAAAATTTGGAGGTCATCCAGTGATTAGTTCAGGAGTTATTGCACTTTTTGTGTTTTTCGTTTCCACCACCTGGTGGCCAAGCTAAGAGTCGAACCGGACCGAAACTTGGTGTCGTAGGTCATCTGACCTACGGGTATATATGTGCCAAGTTTCAGATCAATAGCTCCAGCGGTTACGAAACGTGCCCTGCTAACGGACGACGACGACGACGACGGACGCAGACCCACTCACCAGGTGAGCTAAAAATGAGTTTATAGCAGGTGAAATTGATGAAAACAGCACTATTTGTTTTGTCCTCCCTGTGAATTTTCTGATTTCTACATATATGTTCCATTATTCATAAATTTGAAAAATCCACAATATGACAGTTTTTAAACTGTCAAAAAATTAAAATTACAACTATTTACAGCTTTGGAAATCCTAATTTTGTAACATATCCGTCCAGCAATTTCCAGCTGGTGCCAACTATTTCCAGTTATTGCCTACTATTTCCATATATTGCCTACTATTCCAGCATTTGATGCCAACTATTTCCAGCTAGTGCCAACTATTTCCAGTTAGTGCCAACTATTTCCAGCTATGGAAATCCTCATATTGAGAAAACTGTGGACATTTTCCAACTATTTCCAAAGCTGGCAACTAATCCTAGCTAATGTCAGCTAGGCTGGAAGTTCTGGAATTACTAATACCATAATATTCCCAGTTGCCAACTCTGGAATAGTTGAAATTTCCAACTATTTCCAACTGTTTCAGGAGGAAAATTTGAGTGGAAAAAGTTGGAAATTGTCGACAATTTTCCCGTTTAATTTCACAGAGGCACGCCTGCCAGGGAACAATCATTCCCAGATTGCATTGTGTATTCTGACCGTATGACAAAATACCACCAATGTGACACTATCTGCAAGAAATGGAACTTACCACTTCATAGGCCTACCTACCCATGTTTTGAAGTGTACCACACCAGGACTGACTTCGAGGTTGTTTAATGTAGGCCCTACATCCGACCGGCGCTTCATGCAAACCCATTCAAATGGAATATAGTGACTTTCAAAGGGTAGGTTTTGAATTTGTGTGACACTTGACGCCAAATGGCATCGGTGGACATTGGTGGAGGCCGAGTTTGTCCACTGTAGGCCTATCCAAGAATTGTGCCGCTAGTATGATGAGTAGGGCTATCAGTATTCTAGCTATTCACAGAAAAAAGTGGTTCCCTGGAATAGTAGTTGCGGATTCAGTCAAGAAACATGGCGTCAGTCCTATCCCCCACGCCCAGGCGGCCCTACAGTGCTCCGCCATATCCTGTCCATCCTGTCTTGTCCTCCCCGCTCTGTCTTGTCCACTCTCACCAGCACTGTCTCCCCAGTCTCCCGTGCCCTCTCCGCTCTGTCTTGTCCGCCTTAACCGCCCATTTACCCCATTCCGTCCTGTCTTCGCTGTTTGTCTTGTCCGCCTTGACCAGCCGTGTCTCCCCTTTCTGTCCTACCTTCGCCGGTTTTTCTTGAATGTCCGCCTTGACCAGCCATGTCTCTCCATTCCGTCCTGTCTTCGCCGGTTTTCTTGTCCGCCTTGACCAGCCATGTCTCTCCATCCCGTCCTGTCGTCACCGGTTTGTCTTGTCCGCCTTGACCAGCCATGTCTCTCCATTCCGTCCTGTCTTGGCCGGTTTTCTTGTCCACCTTGACCAGCTGTGTCTCCCCTGTACTGACCTCCCTTAAATTTCAAGAACAGAACTCCAATCTCCAAGCCCACTGCTCTTAATTTCAGAATTTTCATGGGGAATGCTGCAACTCTGTTGATCAGGCCTGAGGAACGTTCTCCTGTAGATGTAGTTTAAAACAACGGTAAGGGAATGTCCTGCAGTGAGCGGTACATAAGTAACCTTTCCCAAGAGAACTTGCTTAAATGATTTCTTTTGTCACCAAACACATTGAATAGCCCATCATTCTTTTGCCGAATATCGATAGGAAAACGTAAACTAAGATGCATGATAAGTTTAAAGTGAACGTCCGTTCCCAGAAGCAATACAACAGATGCGCCAAGAGGCCAAATTATCAGGGAGAAACTTTAATTCTTGCTAAGGTGTCAAACATTCTTAGAAGATGCATTTTGAATGCAGGTAGTGATTATAGGTTGCTTCTCACCCGATTGTCAGGCAAAATCCGTGCCAGAACTTCTGAAATTCTTCATACCACTGTTGTTGCATGGGGTGGATATCTCGAGTGGTCGCTCTGACTCGAAAGAATGTCTCAGTATTTCGCAACTTATCGTTTTCAGTTGTACAGGATACCCCCCTCTTCAGGTGTTCGGGCGTCAGCATCTCGCCATTCCCTTGATCGTGAACCTTCTCAGCCAATATATACAGGTCTGAGCATTCATACCCAAACGCGGTATAGGAAACTGGTCGCAATGCTGTACGAAATGGGTCTCTCAGTGAGTTATCACAGGGTACTTCAGATCGAACAACAGTTGTCTTCTGCAGTCATCAAGCGTATGTTGGATACAGGCGTTGTTTGTCCCCCTCAGCTTTGCTTTGGTATCTTCACTGTTGGCGCGATAGACAACATTGATCACAATCCGTCGAGCACAACCTCGACTCAGTCATTCCACGGAACTGCGATTAGCATGTTTCAATACCCCACGGAATCTAATCCAGGACAGCCACAGAGCAAGCTGACAATACCCCCACCACCTGACGCATATGATCTGTCGCTTCCTAAGAGCTACACTGATGTCCCTAACATCAGCTTCAATTTGAAGACCTCATCTGTCCCTGCAATGCCGTTACAGCACTCATGAAGACCTCATCTGTCCCTGTAATGCCGTTACAGCACTCATCACATGTCTTCACAGAAAAACTTGAAATTGCTAGGACCGAGGAACAAAGTTGGTTGCAGCATGCTATTGTCGCACTTGGAAAGGATGAAATAGGTCCAGAAGAAGTCCTTGCGTGGTCAGCCTACCATGCATTGACATTGCGTTCCAAAAATCCGCAGCCCCAGCCTGTGCTTACGCAACTCTTGCCACTGTTTTATATGAGAAAGCTGCCTCCGTCGCAATGATCAAGCACGGGATGGATGTTTTGCACAAGGCAACGGACTACTTAAACACTCGCCAAAATCCCTGTTATTGCTATGGATGCGCCATTGTATGCCTTAGCGAAATGCATCCAACGGCACTGGCCAGAAACGTACGGGGAAGACAAATATGTTGTCATGTTTGGTGGGCTTCATATCGAAATGGCAATGTGGAGAACTTTTGGTGACTATCTGGAAAAGTCAGGATGGGACAACATGATCAATCAGGCAGGAATCGCTTCCTCTGGCACATCTAACTCGTTCTTGAAGGCATCCCACTTGACTAGAACAAGGCATGCCCATCAAGTCTCAGCATTAGCGCTTGCTTGCCTTCAGGACGAGGCTTACACCGGACAGCAAACATCTACTTCTGGAGAGGTCCTCAGCAAAGAGGCTTGGATTGAGAAAATGCGGAAGGAAAGCCCCACTTTCTTGTACTGGGACACTATTCTCAACATGCAGTTGCTATGACTTATTCTCATTCGATCCCATAGAGTGGCTGACTTTCAGATGTATGTTGAGTCTCTCCGAGCTCTGGTTCCATGGTTCTTCGCCCTCGATCATCAAAATTATGCAAGATGGTTACCTGTCCATATCAGGGACATGGAAAATCTTCCAGAGACAGTTTGACCAGAGTTCCTAGATGGGAGATGGGTTGTAAACAAGACAACAAACCGGTACTCATCGATGCCAATTGATCAGGCACACAAACAGAACAACGAGAAGATCAAGGGAACTGGAGGTGCCATCGGACTCATGGACAACCCCACACTGTGGGGTTGTCCATGAGTAGCTGAAAAATTGGATCACCTCTGGGTCGGAGCAGGTTCGACTCCTGATGGAATTGAGTGAATTGAGACCGAATTGAGTGGCTGTGACGATGCTTCGCAGACAAGGCATCATGAGGAAGGAATGGCAACACAAGCTGCATTCAAACGCCAAGTTCAAAACCTTGTAGATGTCATCAGTGAAGTTGGTTACCCATTTGCAGTCATCTCAGAGGACCTGCTGACACTCGACTCTGGCGACATTATGAGTGATGAGGTAACGAAGACGGTGCAGACTATAGAATCCCTCGGCAAAGAACAGTGACCAGAATTATGTCAACAGTGTGCTGAAGGAAGGAACACGATCGATCCATGACCCTATAAAGAACTAGTGCTTTTCAGGACGGGCACAAAGAAAATAGTAAAGAAATCATCTAGTCAGGCTGCAGTACTGAAACATGATGTAAACTTCTTCTCTAAAATGTACATTGTCCTCCAGTACCGAGATGCTGATATGGATTCATTCTTTGCCCATGAAAATCACCTCGAACCAGTCTCGCTTGCAGAGGATGGCAAGCTCTGCACAGGAAAGAAGTTAAAATTTTACTTTTTGCTTACAGGGCGGTGCACGGCGCCGGCCCTGCCTATCTCCGGCTGCCTCTCAACTTGGCACAAAGAGAAACCCGGGCAAGTTCTGCTCCTAGACTTCAGGCCCGGGTAGCTCGTAAGAGGTCTGCCGGGGATAGATCATTCAGGGTCGGTGCCCCGCAGCTCTGGAATGCATTACCTCTGGCCCTTAGAGCCACTGATGATTATTTGTTCTTTAAGTCTGATTTAAAAACATTTCTTTTTACCTCTTATTTCACTTATCAATTGTCTTACTTATCAATGCTTTACTTTTTATGGTTAATTTCCCCTGTGATAATTGTTTTAATAGGAATTTTAATATTGTAAAGCGCCACTGACGATTTCAAAGTGGCGCTATATTAAGTAATAAATATTATTGTTATTTATTATTATTATTATTACTAAAATATACATGTACATGTACATCATTGCTCAAATCATCAGTAACACAATCTTTTACAAAAAATTATTATGTGTGCTGTGTTTGATCCAAGTCAGCTTGAAGGTTCACATGATTTTCTCACTCCAGAACCTTGTTTTACTTCAAGGTCCTTCTCTACCTGATACATGTCGCTGGAAAAGTGAAAGACAATTATTCAGCACATGAAGTGCTTGCTGTTGGTGGGGGAGGCCCCAAGTGAAGGAATTCATTGGGATGGAGGAACCCGGATCCAAACCAAAGCAGATTACCATACCAGACAAACATCCTATACATGTACTTGAGAAGGGAGGCCAGGCCTTTCGATTACATGCTTTTCACACCGTTATACGGTGTAGGAATTTTTGATGTCCCCAAATTAAAGGCCTTCAAAATGTCCCCAAAATACCATAAATGTCCCACAAAATTACCCCAGATGTCAATGAATAAAAGTTCCTGCAAATAAAATGACTTCAATTGGTATCTTTCCCCATGCTCACCTAAAATAAGCCTATGCCCATATCAAATTCCCACCGGCAACTTCCCCCATCAGCCCAGCAGACCGCATGGTCAGCAGTGGAAAATCAATAATTTATGAATGGTGACTCATGTGCGAACACGGCGCCACAACCACTTCATGTGGCGGTACTGAGAACTAAATCTTTGAGGCTGAATGGGACAGTTTATATGGGCTTGCATTTGAATTTTTATCTCAGGGAAGATATTTCTTGGACATTTTACTCAATGATAATCCCAGCCCTCGGCTTACTCACCATGTAGGCACAGCTGGTTGTTGAGTTTAAGGTCCAGTCTGGTGGATTAACCCTCTACATGCCAAGGCTATTGCTAGTATGGGAAGGATTGAGCTCTCCATGCTGCTGATTTAAATAGCATGGATTCTTGTTGGGATCCAATGTTCACCTTTACAAGAGCAGACTGCATCCGACCGATGGCACTCATTTTGAAAATGGAAATGATTACTGTGCCTACCACTGACTGCCAGAAAAGTCCTTTTTACTTTTATAACTTCCCAGTCAGTCTCAGTCACGCAATGTCCCCAAAATGCAACAATGAACAAAAAAGAGTGTCCCCAAAATAAGCTGGAAGGCCGTCCCCAAAATGGACCGAAAAAATAGAGGGTGTAAAGGTTACCATGCAATTGAAAGGCCTGGAGGCGAAGGCAGAATTTGAAGACAAAGTACTGATGGGCCTTCTGAACCAATACAGTTGGGCCAGACTTTTTATACCTTGTTTTAAGCGCACTTCGATTTCCAGAGATTTGTAGAGGTGCTCGGCAAAAAAAATAACAAATTATTTTCTCCATTCACAATAAAAGCATTCTGTAAAACAAACAGAGCGGAGGAAGAACTAAAAATAAAATTTTATTTCAAAATAAATATTTATTGCTGTATCTACGACAGACCACGCATAAGACGGTAATTGTGATTGGGTTTCACGGATGCATAGTGTGGTTCCTATTCACGCCGCTAGATGCCGCGAGATGATTAGATTTTTTGGGCAGGAAGGACGGCGGACGGAATAAAAATAAAAACAGAAATAAAAATTTCTTTTTCTGTTCTATTTTGAGCGATTTTCAACATCAGTGGGTTGCTAAATGGTCAAAAATAAATTTTTTCTTTATTTTGTTCTTAGGAATTTCAGGCATCGGCGGGTTCGCCAAACAAGGTATAAATGAAATGGTCCATGGACCATGTGCTCACTCGTTTGGACATAACAGTGTATTTGACAGAGAGAGGTAGGCCTACATGTCAGTTCTGGGTCAGGTCATTCCCAACATGCCCAAGTTGCAGGACTTCAATGATTGTTGGGTCATGCCACCTGGCGGCCATATTGGATGTTCGATCGGGCCAAAACTTATGCACATAAAGGTCATCTAGAGGGAGCCACATAGCACATTTGAGCGCTCTGGGTCAAGTCGTTCCTGAGTTATAGCACATTTCATGATTTTTGGGTTACGCCACCTGGCGGCCATATTGGAAGTTTAATCAGGCCGAAATTTGACGTGCTTGTAAAGGTCACCTAGAGAGAGGTAAATATCAAGTTCGAGAACTCTGGGTCAAGCCATTCCTAAGTTATAGCACTTGGATGATTTTCAGGTTACGCCACCTCGTGGCCATATTGGATGTCCGATCGGACCGAACTCGGTAGTTTTGAAGGTACCCCTCCAATACATGTTTATGCAAGATATGAAGATGCTCAGTGAAATAATGAGGACCTGTGGCAGGTTCGTCACTTTTGTAGAACTTTGACCTCTGTGACCTTGAAAAGTACGTCAAATCCAAAACCCGTTATATATGTTATGTATCCTAATTAGATACACCTATGATAACAATTTGGAGACGATCCAGTCATTAGTTCAGGAGTTATTGCACTTTTTGTGTTTTTGGTTTTGGCCACCTGGAGGCCAAGCCAAGAATCATTGTGTTTCACAGGTCGGCGCTAGGCGGCGTTATGGACGCACCAACCTGTGTCCGCACGAGCCGCATCACGCTGAATTTGGCGTAAAAAGTAATACGCGGACACATCACCGCCTCAACTCAGTAATCACGTGATCTACTACGCCCCGAAAGTAAATCCTAAGAAAATAGCGATATGAGGCTTATTTCTTGCAGACTTTGCAAATAATTGACGGATTTGTCATTTTTGATGAGAAATTGTCACAGACATGACATTGCTGAGAAGAAAAGGATGCTATTTGGGTTTTCACCTCGGCAGCTAACTGTCACTGTCCTGTAACGTAGTGTAAACGTAATGTGACGACGTACCAACTAGCTGCCAGTGGCTAACATGACATGTACAGCATATCTCACACAAAATAGGCCTATGTATGTCATAATCATGACGGATAATGTTATGCCCACACACGGAGACATCCTAGGTAGGCCTATTTGACGAGATTCTGCGATTTATAAACCCGAAGCGAGGAATTCCCGCCATCTTGAAAATGCAACAAGTAGTCCCAAAATTTCCCATGACGCGTTGCGCGCGCGGTGACAGGTCAGTGCGAGGTAGGAGCGCTACCTGTCGTGACAATGAGCCAAGAATCGAATCGGACCGAAACTTGGTGTCATAGGTCATCTGACCTAGGGGTATATACTCTAACCTCTTAGATGTAAGACCGGTTCATTAACTTGGTTCAAGACCGCCTCCAATTATTATGCAGTGAGAAGGGAACATGCATTGCTCTCTGATTGGCCGGATATTGTGTTGGCCAAGTCATGAACTTCTGCTTGCTCATTCAAGACATATTGTTTGGGTTGACGTGGCTCTTTTATAGGAAAATGGAGTTCCTGATGCAAGAAATTTGAAGAAACTGACCACAGTTGTGACCTTGATGGCACATCTTACGTCACCAAGCTGTACAATTACCAATGACACACAATGNTCATATCTCTAAAGTATGCAGCACACTGGCCGCCAACTTCGGCGTCCAGAGGCGTTTCCTCGACGCCAATGTCCGAACGCCAGAAAAATCCCCAATGTGCTACGAATGGAATCTGGAGAACGTCGCCGGACGCCACTGAACTCCACATATCAAACATGTTCGATTTTGGAAGCCTGTGGACGCCAGTGAACTCCCGAAGCAGCCAAGTGCGCTACCGATGGAAGCCAAACTTGGAGTCGGCGGCGAGGCTTTGGCCAATCAGCTTGCGTCTTGACGTCCAATGATTTCAAATTGGAAGCCTGAAGTGGCCCGAAAATATGTTACTGAACGCCAAGTCTGGACAGGTGTGCTTTCACTAGGGTCAACTGGCAGCCAACGCTGGCGTCCACAGGCGTTCATTCGCAAGCTTCTGACGCCACATTTGGCGGTCAGTGTGCTGCTACATGTAGCTTAAGCCCCCTAAACCTAAACCAACACTGGTTCCAATTCCTCTGGATGATGGAACATTCGGTCAGAAACAGAAAAGATCTGATCAAATCACTTCGGCCAAATAAAACTGAAAAAGTTCATCCCCCGCTGACAAGTCACGCCAGTTTGGTTTCCATTGACATGTTTGAGAGACTTGACTCTTGTATTTTGAAATTACAAGATGTTGACATTATTAAATGCCAAAACGAGGGAATTTTGAAATTGCTTTAGACCAAAATAAAGAAGAGAAGCTATAGTCAACGTGAAGGGCAAGTTGATGGCAAACCCACTGCATACTATTTGGCAGCACAAATTTTAATACTTCTGTAAATATCAAGATTGTTGAAAAAACTGCCAACTACATTTTTAGAATTAATTCCGTGTTAAAAACCTGAGTCTCTTCTACCTCATTATTCCCTGTAAATTTATTTTATTCTACTATTTGGTTATACCTCTATGACTTTATATCTTGTTCTGTTGTACTTCAGCTATCATTTAGTTCTGCCTTTCTTGTACATTTTTTGTTCTGTTAACCAGGGCTAATAATATATGCTAATTTTCTAACTCCAGCCCTGGACTCCTATTCTGTATACTGACTATTTTAACTTAACCCACTGCAGCTGTCCAAGAGCTGCAAGGACAACAAGAAGCTACGTTTGATTGTACTAAGCTCAAACCAGCGAGCGACACGAAGCATAACAAAGGCACTGAAAGAATATTTGGGATCCTTGACTTCCTTGTGAATCAACGTCCCAATGTAAGTGCCCTGACCAATGAGGCGTACCTGATGTATTCACACAAGCTACGTCTACACGGAGCATTTTAGCTCCAGTTAACCGTCCGATACACGAGGCCTTGTCTCGAGCTGTGTAATTGTCTCGAGACAACTTTGTCTCAGGTTAACTTGACCCCAGTAGGGTAGGGGGTTAAGTCAACCCGAGTCAAATTTTGTCTCGAGACAGATGTCGTGTAGACGCAGTCGCCCGTTTGTCTCGGGACAAAGGCCTATATTGGGGCATGTACGGCTCATTTCGCTGCGCCTCTGCAGAAAGTGTACTCCAGTGTTGGCGACTTGTGACATCATATTCAAAGCCAGAACTATAATCCATGTAGACGCTCCGTTACTTGTCTCGGGTTATTTTGTCTCGAGACAAAGTTGACCCGAGGCAAATTAGTCTATTGTGTAGATGTAGCTACAATCTCGCATCAACCTGTGTGCATGCAGTTCTGAAGAGCTCAAGCCACTGACAGACAGTGTACGGAGGTCTACGGAGTTCTGATAAGTGGTGGCGTCATATGAAGAAACGTCATGAGGACCTCACACTGAGGAAACCCGAGGCACAAGCTGCCATCAGACAACGTTGCATCAACCCCGTCAAAGTGGCAAAATACTTTGCTGCTCTCAAGTCTGTGCTGGAGGAGCATGCAGAGGCCTCATGCAGATGCCGGACTGCCAATGGAACATGGATGATAGTGGCCTCCAACTAGAGCACAAACCATCCACAGTGAGGATTGTGCATACAGTTGCCCTCCTGACATGCCTGAGCTCCAAATTTACTTTATGGCCCGTATTTTAGAATGGCCACTCCTCAACGTTAAGGAGTTCCTCAAGGCAATTGTTCTGCTGTTGAGGATCCCTCAAGTTATTTCAGAACGTGCCTAAAGTTGACTGCAAAGGCCTCCTTTCCTCAAGCTGAAGGTGCCACGTATTTTAGAATGCTCCTTTGGGAAAAGAAGCTTAGCTGAGGATCTCCCTTATTCCAAAGGTTGGTCCGGACGCAAAAAGAAGAATCGGGTGACTTCATCCTCGAAAACATGAAAGCCAAGTTGAAACTCTTCATCCCTGCACGACCACAGTTGATTCACTGGAGAAGAAGTTGCAACAACCAAGACAAACTCAGTCAGGTATGGTTTCAAGTAAACTTTTTATTTTTCCCAGTTCAACTTTTCTTTTTCTTTGTCAGGTGTGTCGGGCACCAATGTACACATCTCTGTGATTTCTCTGCTCACAACCTTAATGCGGATGTCAGGTCGACCTTGCGATGGCACAGAACAGCCGCAGACTGACTTTTCCGGATCACTTTGCGTCTGAGGCACGACAGCGTGGAACAAATCAGTCGCCGATCTGGTGTGACATGACTGCAGCTGCGTCTCAGTTACGACGATCGGGATCAGTCGCCGATCAAAAAGATCACGAATTGCAAGAGTTGAACTATTCAACTTCTGTGTCATCCCGACGGGCGTAATCAATTCGCAGCTGACTGAACACGGTTACAATTCTCCGCGCGCTGATGCTGCTTGTTCCACGATGATCGTACACATCTTCGTGACCTGACCATGATTGCGACACCTGATGCCGAATGTTCCGTCGTAGCGCAGGCAATCGCAGACTGTGTGACCTGACATCCGCATAAGGTTCTTAGCCACTTTGACCAGAAGACCAAGACAACGCAGGTGTCCCCAACTTGCATCCTCTTTTCGCACCTTAAATGCATGGCAAGAGAAGTGGACTGTCGGCTGCAGCATGGGCAATAAGAAAGAAACAAACCCTTTTGAAGCTTGTGGGGTGTTCACAAAGCTAAAGAAGCTGAGACAGTAGAGGGAAAACAATCCTGTTATTCAGTGCGTGCCGATAATATGGAACGCTGGCATTGCATTCCTAAACTTTGGTACGGCTTGAAGTGTTTTTTTTCTTTTTGAATTGTAAACTTTATTTCCTTCTACAATTATCATACATACATTATATATCCATATACATATACACATTTTTTTTACATTTTTACATGTCTTTTTACATTTGTACGGCTTGAAGTTTAACGTCTTGATACAGTCAGCGCCCTCAGCCTCTACACTCATAGAGTACTGAAGAAACGGAACGTCCAGAAAAGTCGGACGCTTTTTAGGCCAAAAGGTAAACATTGTATCAAGACTGAATGGGACATGGCAATAAACGAAGAATAGATGGGAAAGAAAGCAGACCCTTCTAAAGAAAGCTTGGGAACTGATTAAAATTGCAGAGAGGTTAGTTTTTATAAAGTACGTCCCTCTTAGGAGTAGCAAAACATCATGCTACTCCAATGATGAGTCGATGAAACTGGGGTACGTTGAGGGGCAATTTCACCCAAATCCATCACTGGAGGAAGAAAGGATTACCCTTAATGATGAGGGAGAAATAATTGGCACAACACGAATGTTACAATTAATGTACATCAGCAAACACCAAGCAGCAGCAAGTTAGCCAACCTTGCCAAATCTACCCCCAAAAAGTGAAGCCATTGCAGCCAACCCCATCGAAAACGTCACCTGATTCACACTTTCGTGTGAGAGGCATAGAGAAAGGCGGGTCAAAAGAACTGAACAGAGGAAATAAGAAAGACAAGAAGTTAGGGGCAGTACGACCAAAAAGATATTATATGCGAGGAGGAAAGAAGATTGAAAACTGCCTGATGAATATTCTCAGTGGCGGACAGCATGCTGTCGGGAATCTCACTCGGTGTCAAGGTCCTGACTCATGCTGAGAAGAAATCCATCGCAGAATCCAGCTTGAGTTGCAAAAAGTTGAATGGTCAACTTAAATTCAACTTCCGTTGGAAATACAACAGGATTCAACTCAGTTGCAAAAAGTTGAATGGTCAACATAATTCAAGTTCTGAAGTTAAATGAAAGTTGCAAAGTTCAAACCAGAATTTTCAATTTCTGTTTCTCAGGGGATATGAATCATATTGGTGTTGTGCATGGAAGGCATTATGGTGTCGACCTAGCAGCTTTTATGGCTATATGACACTCTCCTGAAGAAGACGCCACAAGGCCCATCCAGGGATATTGTGGTGACTACACTACACCAAACGTCATGGCTATGACACTCTCCTGAAGAAGATGCCCCAAGGCCCATCCAGGGTTATTGTTGGTGACTACACTACACCAAACGTCATGGCTATGACACTCTCCTGAAGAAGATGCCCCAAGGCCCATCCAGGGTTATTGTTGGTGACTACACTACACCAAACGTCATGGCTATGACACTCTCCTGAAGAAGACGCCACAAGGACCATCCAGGGTTATTGTTGGTGACTACACTACACCAAACGTTATAACAGGCGGAATGGTAACTAGTGGCCAGGCTGTCAATGGGTCGTATGAATAAAAATTAGTATTTACTACCAAGTAAAAGTAAAAAGTAAAAGCAAATTCTTCCAAGTATTTAGTAAAAGCATAAGGTTTTACTTGATTTCGTATGAATAAGAGTTACCTTTTACTTCAAAGCATATACTTTGACGCAGCAAGCAAATGCTTCCCCAAAAATGACTCGCAACCATTCAAGTGAGGGACAGTCTTATGTAATCAGTTAGAAAAACCTTGTACTTATTGGCCCGTATGAATAAAAATGAAGCATTTGCTTTGACTTGATAATCGAAGTCTCTAACCCCCAGTACAAAGCCAAAAATTATTTAATCAGTAAACAACACTTTCACATCATCAAACCTGTTCACACGTCTTGCCAGACATCCTGACGTCTTTGCCGTGGCATACACACCAACATCCGTCACGGAAACCGCATAAATGTAGCCATACTCGCTTGGACATCCTTTGTCTTTGAATTCCAAGGTAGGTCCGGAGCTACCTTGAAAATTTGAAGTATATGCTATTCACTTTTGACCTTTTACTCCATTTTATTCATATGCATTGAAGCAAACACTACTTGTGGAGTAAATGCGTCATAGCAAATAGTACATACTTTTAGGATAAAGTAGACTAGCATTTAGTAAAAGATTTTACTTCAGTTTTATTCATATGAACGGTGCTAAATACTTCGATTTTCAAGTAAAAGTTTATGCTTGGCTTTTATTCATACAGCCCAATGATCCATGTCCTGAAGTTGGTTGTGACAGGACTTTCAGGTCAGGAGAACCGGATGACTCCATGACCTGGGCCCGTATGCATAAAACATCTTAAGTGTAAAATTTCCCTTAAACTATTGTTCTAAACAAAAGATAAGGGAAATTTTACACTTAAGATGTTTTATGCATACGGCCCCTGGTGGATGATGTTGAAAAGAGAAGGCTGACAGACAAGTGATGTTAATTTCCCACCCAGAAGTTATTGTTGAGAAAAGCACTTGTGATTTCTTCCTGAAATCAATGCTGAAGTGACAAGAGAGGAGTTATCGCCGTGGATGAGGCCCATTGCATTCTCTACCAGGGCCATGATTTTTAGACCAGCATAAAAAGTTGTCGAAACTATGTTGTTTTAATCAAGGTCAGAGACTTAGCGTCTGTAAATATTGCCCTCAAAGGTAAAAAAATTACTTTTGCAATTCAGTGAACATATTTCATCTTCTTCATTTCAAGATTGATGACAGACGCGATCATGGTCCTCCAGAGGGGTTTTCGGAAGACCATTTTGAAAGAAATCATGGGGCCATATGAAAACAAATACAATATTGCCAAAACAAACTGGAGACAAGAGCAACGCAAAGCGTGGCATATGCCCCCGCGTGTATGTTGAGTTGGGCGAACCTCCGGTCAAGTTATGTTGAAATCAGATTCCGTCGATATCAGGGAACATGCATACCAAAAACCCATATCACCGGACAAACAGTACATTCCTGAAATTGACGGAATCTGATTTCAAGATGCCAGCTCTGGCGGCCATATTGTAAATTGAAATGCAGCCATTTTCATAAGGAACCTTACTTGAGTCGTCCTCAACATACATACAAAAAGTCAATAGGATCAGACAAACGCGGCCCTGAAATTGACGGAATCTGATTTCAAGATGGTGGTTCTTGTGGCCATATTGTAAATCGCAGCACGGCCGTTTTCGAAAGGAACCTTCCTCTAGTCACCTCCAACATACATGCAGAAAATCAATATGATCAGACAAACGGTTTTCCCTGAAATTGACGGAATACGATTTCAAGATGGCGGCTCTGGCGGCCATACTGTAAATCAGAACGCGGCCATTTTCGAAAGGAACCTTCCTCTAGTCACTCCCAACATACACACAAAACATCAATAAGATCGAACATATGGTTCTCCCTGAAATTGACGGAATCTGATTTCAAGATTGCGGCTCTGGCGGCCATATTGTAAATCGCAGCACGGCCATTTTCGAAAGGAACCTTCCTCTAGTCACCCCCAACACACATACAAGAAATCAATATGATCAGACAAACGGTTTTCCCTGAAATTGACGGAATATGATTTCAAGATGGCGGCTCTGGCGGCCATACTGTAAATCAGAACGCGGCCATTTTCGAAAGGAACCTTCCTCTAGTCACCCCCAACATGCATACCAAAAATCAATTTGATCGGACGAACAGTTCTCTTTTAAATGAACGGAAACAATAAACGGACGACGGACGACGACGACGACGGACGACGGACGACGACGGACGTAACGGGTGACGACATAATGCCCCCGACTGCGTTGCAGCGGGGGCATAAAAAGTAGAGATTCAGCATACTCCTTTGCAAACAATTCAATCCCGTCACATGTTATCAGCCATGTCAGTGGAGAGTACTTCAAGGACGGAGGTGCATGGTAAATATCATTGTAACATTCACGGTGGCAGTACGGTTCGGGCAGTGGTGGTCAGGTTGCCCCCAGTGCAACAATGTGCTACTTATCCTCTCAAATCCGTGCTCAGAAGAACAATGTCACTGACTACCTAGATGGACTTGCAGTTGGTATGAATACTAAAAGCAGGGTAGGACGTTCCCAAAAGATCGAAAAACTCAAGAGACAGGTGGTCATAAAACAAGAGATTTCGAAACGATTGGCCAGCAAAGTTCAGAAGAAAGAGACAGTGGAGCACAGCAAACTGGAACCTGTCCTCAAGAAATGTGACTCTAAGTCATCAGAAATAAATCAGGAGCCAGAGTTCAGGGATATTGAACCAAATGTTCTGGAGACTGTCAAGGACATCTTGTCCGGTAAAGTCGTTGGGCGCCAGATTTTGCATGTCTGGTATGATAAGGCCACACGAACAGGCAAAGACTGTGTACAGTGCACTCTACTGGTTTTGGCTTTCATAATCATGGTGATCATTATCTTGTCTTCATCAAAAGCAGTACACACTCAGTGGACCAGAAGCAACTAGACCCAGTGCCCAACATGTAAGAAGAAGGCATCAAAGGTGTCAGCAGCATCAAACAGAGCAAGAAGCAGCAAAGCACACCGTGAATAAGAAAGTTGTCGCAACCGAAGCTTAGCCAGTGAAAGTGACAGAAACAAAATCGAGTTATCGAGTTTTTTATTAGCAACAAGAAAATGGAAAGGCCTGTGTAGACAAAGGAATCCGCTCACCAAAACAAGCGATATCACAGGTACACTTCAAGTGGCAACAGAATTGGACGCACACAATAACACTACAACAAGAGGCCCATGGGCCTGGCGCTCAGCTGACATTTGACGCCTCAGTTTGATAGGCTAAGGCATAAGAGGTACTGCAGTCTTAGGAAGGTTCGTGGATGGTGACAAATTTTATTCACCAAGTGTGCCTGTTTGGATGGGATAAAGTCTGCTAATTATGATTAGAGACTCAGTCCAATACAATTTTGCCCAGAATGAATCACATTTATTTTGGAAAGCCTTCGGTTTGCATACATGTGTAAGAGAATA
>NMRB01000047.1:83498-104498 GCA_002633025.1 Notospermus geniculatus
AAGGAAGGCATACTTCAATTCCAGGCTCTGAGCCAAAATGGTTGTGCTGAAGGAAGGCACACTTCAATTCCAGGCTCTGAGCCGAAACGGTTGTGCTGAAGGAAGGCATACTTCCATTCCGGGCTCTGAGCTGAAACGGTTGTGCTGAAGGAAGGCATACTTCAATTCCAGGCTCTGAGCCAAAATGGTTGTGCTGAAGGAAGGCACACTTCAATTCCAGGCTCTGAGCCGAAACGGTTGTGCTGAAGGAAGGCATACTTCCATTCCGGGCTCTGAGCTGAAACGGTTGTGCTGAAGGAAGGCATACTTCAATTCCAGGCTCTGAGCCAAAATGGTTGTGCTGAAGGAAGGCACACTTCAATTCCAGGCTCTGAGCCGAAACGGTTGTGCTGAAGGAAGGCATACTTCCATTCCGGGCTCTGAGCTGAAACGGTTGTGCTGAAGGAAGGCATACTTCAATTCCAGGCTCCGAGCTGAAATGGAAGCTGAAGGAAGGCATACTTCAATTCCAGGCTCCGAGCTGAAACGGTTGTGCTGAACGAAGGCATACTTCAATTCCAGGCTCCAAGCCAAAGCGGTTGTGCTGAAGGCAAACTATGTATGTAATTATAGTTATATAAATTGGATGTAGGCATGTGAGAAGAATAAATGAAGAAACTAACTTTTGATTTTTTACTTTGTTAATTCACCACTTCCAGCAAATTCTATGCAATGAACTGTTCAGCAGACAATGGGGACAGGCAAAAATACAGGAACGCCATGACGAACAAAATAACCGCAAATAGATGCAGTGCAAAGTCGAAGAGAGTGAGAAAAGAATAAATTGGATGTAGGCATGTGAGGCAAATAAATGAAGAAACTTTATGTATAGAACCTGTTCTTGTGTTTTCATTTGTCTACTTCATGACTACTATTTTTGATTTTCTGAAACTGCTGCTTCTGTCATGGGGTGGTATACTGACTTTGGATTTGAAACCTCAGGTTCAAATGTTTGCTTGTCTTCCTTTCATGACTGTAACAGTTCACTTTACTCAGATTTAATTAGTCATGATAGGTAGTCCAGAGAAACAGACATTTTCAGGGCAAAAACGTTTTGGAGATAGGGACCTGAAAGAGTCGCAAAGGAACTGGGCACCAATTTACTGGAGATGGGTGGCGTTTCTGCAACAAGCCAAAGTTCAGAATGAAGGCATCATTGTTCAAGAGCAATCACATCCATCAAATCACCACTGAACTACCACCAGATCACCACTGAACTACCACCAGATCACCACTGAACTACCACCAAATCACCACTGAACTACCACCAAATCGCCACTGAATGACTACCAGTGCTATGGTGAAGAATATAGTCGTAGCACTGTTGAGACAATGAAACTGGCGATCTGACTATATGGCATTTGACGCTACAACCCAGGTACATGTAAGGAGGGGACTCATGTCAACGAGATGCACGTAACATCACCAGAATGCAATGGTCCATGGACCATGTGCTCACTGGGTTGGACATAATAGTCTAATGACAGAGGGAGGTACATATCAGTTATGAGCAATCTAGGTCAAGTCAGTAGTGTTGAAGCTGTTCCTTCTTTGGTTTGTTGACCTATTTGAATTTCCCTCCTAGTCACTTTTAAGAGTACTGCAATCTGATTGGTCAGTTTTTAGCCCTTTGTGTGTGTTTGGTGGTGCACACATATTGTACTTTTTGAGCCCCACCCTACTCACACTTTCCTTTATGACTGTACAGCATAGACATGTTTTTTATCAAGTTTTAAAATTCCTTCTTCAATTCAAGTTTATGATGTTTGGCAGTATGTTTTGGCCTTTAGTTGTTTGTCAGGGTCTAGGAATATGGGGACAAATCTTTTGGTAAGTTACTTTTTGTATTTGGCCATATGAGCCCTTTTTGCAACATGATTTTAGAATCACATGATTCAGGTTTCTCTTTGTATGCGGTGTACATGTTTATGTGTGATAGCCTTTGGCCCGTGTTCTGGAGGCTTGTTTAGCTCTAGGGTTTACCTTGAGTGTTGTTTGCAGTGCAAGGCCTATAGGGCTGGGTGAACCTTGGAGTTGGAGAAGCTTCTGGAATGCGGACCGGGGTCTTTCTTGGATTGAGACTGTATCTTATGGTCTTAAATTCACAGTCAAATTGCAGTTAGCCTACTTACCCAGTTTTTGTAGAGTTTGTGCTCTTGTTGGCACCTTGCCAGTTAGTCTTGGGCTGTTTCACTAGTGAGGTTTGAGTCAATCCTTTGCGTGATAGGTGCTGTTTTGGACTCGTTGGACTTTAGTTCCGGTTTTAGCCCATTTTTATCCTGACTTCGGATAGTCAGGTATTCTAGAGCACAATATTCGTTCAATAGCTGAGTATAAGACTGTGATGTCAGTAAGTTTGGTGCTTTGAAGTTTTCGTTTAATGTTTTACTTTTGGTCTTACTTTGTATCTTATTGTTGTTTTTATTGTTTCAGTAAACCACGTTAATACAAGAGTTCGTTTCGTGCGTTTCCTACCCCATCGACCCTACAAGTAGGACTTTGATGATTTTTGTGTTATGCCACCTGGCGGTCATATTGGATGTCTGATCAGGCCGGAACTTCACATGTACATAAAGGTCATCTGCAGGGGCCACATAGCACATTGGAGTGCTTTGGGTTAAGTTGTTCCTGAGTTAACACTCAACTTATTAACAGCACTTTACCTGCATGTCGTAACCCCGAAAATCATCAAAGGCCATGATCTAGTGGGAGGTAAATATCAAATTTGAGCACTCTGCGTCAAGTCGTTCCCGAGTAATAGCACTTAGTTTATTTTCATGTTACGCCACCTGGCGGCCATACTGGATGTCCAATCGGACTGAAACTTGGTGTTTTTAAAGGTACCCCTCCAATGCATGTTTGTGCAAGATATGAATAAAGTCGCTCGGTGAAATAATGACAAACTGTGGCAGGTTCGTTACTTTTGTCGAACTTTGACCTCTGTGACCTTGAAAAGTAGGTCAAATCATAACCCGTTACATATGTTATGTATCCTTATTAGATACACCCATCATGCCTATGATAAAAATTTGGAGATGATAGTCATTAGTTCAGGAGTTATTGCACTTTTTGTGTTTTTGGTTTTGGCCACCTGGTGGCCAAGCCAACAATCGAATCGGACCGAAACTTGGTGTCATTGGTCATCTGACCTAGGGCTATGTATGTACCAAGTTTCAGATCCATAGCCCCAGTGGTTACGAAACGTGCCCTGCTAACGGAACACGACGACGCCGACGCCGGACGCTTCACCATCGTAATAGCTCACCCCGGTGAGCTAAAACTGCATGGTTCTAGCTCTTGACCAGCTGCCAGGTGGTACTGCCATTGACTACGCCAATCATATCATGAAAACAGTCGAGCATTAGGCCCAAACTTACAGTATATTGTGAAGGAATGTGAACAAGCACCTGCAGTCTCATATCAAGTTCACCCTGAGCAACCGTGTGGCTGCTAACCATGCAGCAATACCACTTTGAGATACGAGATAATGGATGACAATTTAANTTGTATCTTATTGTTGTTTTTATTGTTTCAGTAAACCACGTTAATACAAGAGTTCGTTTCGTGCGTTTCCTACCCCATCGACCCTACATCGTGCAACCACAAAATCATTATCTAATTCAACTTCAGCCCTCGTCCAATAGGAGCCGTAAGTCAGTTGGCCAATAGGTGTCACTACGGTTCAATTCATTGCCTCACGGACCCATTCATTGTTGATTGAGCACCAATTGGGAGAATGTTCTTTTGTGTTGGTCCGCTAAATTGCTGCCCTCTTTTGGCAATAAGCGCGGCTGACTGCTCCTAACGGACTGCGGTAAACATACGTACGTAGTTTGACTTTCTTATGCTTGTTAACTGCCGCACACACAACCTTAGTATATGGTATAGATTTTGTCTTCAGTTTGGCCACCTTGTCTACAGCAAAGATATGGGTCTTGGTTGGGGTAGACGCCAGTTTATTGAGTTGTTTCGTTGACGACACTGCGACTCCAACGACGAATAATTCAACTCCTGTCTTTTTAGTCGCCGAGGCTTCGGTCAAAGTCTGTTGAAATCCATAGGGTATACCGCTGCTGATTAGGATTGCCATGTTATGAACCCCTGGTCTGTCGCCATTTTTAGGTGTGAAGCCGCTAAAACGAGAAGGAAAGTAGTGTATAGAGAATAATTCGCCGTTCGAATTTCTCAGCAAAGAAGACGTAGTTGCGACAAGTTTGAGCAGATCTTGGTGTCTTCTTTCTTCTAGAAGGGTTCTCCATCCCATATTATCAGCAGTTTTAGCCTCTGGGTGGTAGAAGTATGCTTGTGCTTAGGCCCTTGTCAACACGTAAATATTACAGCTTCGCCACTGGCTGAAAGGCACTGTCACACTTAGCTCGTTCTCAAAACAACCTGTCCCGCCTTTAAAAAACGTAAAACGGGCTAGGACGTGTAACGTTGACCAAATAATGTCTCGAGGTGCTGGAGCACCCTTCCCGTCCGAGCCCGTCCGTGAAGTTCGTAAAAAGACTGTAAAACGTTGCCACTACGTTCGCCCACAGTTTGAGCCCGTTCGGCAACATTTTCAAGAACGTACTGAGAACTATAGTTCAGTGTGATAGTTCAGTGTGATAGTTCAGCCTACCAAAACCTTACATCGTCCTGACTGCCTTCAAAGCATCGAATATGCTACACCCTCCACCAGTGAACTTAACGCTTTTAACAGCAGCTGTCAATTTCGAACTCGTGTAGTACTTATTCAAGGGGAACATCAACTTCGCAGTGGCATCGTACACGATGAGCCCAACCCTGACTTTGCTGGACCCAATAGGAAGCGAACTGATGACGCGGTTCACGAAGGCCAACACTTTGGGGAAGTTTACTTTTTGGAGGTTTTCAGAGGCGTCGACGATGAAGTATAGGTCAACCTTGCGATTTTGCTTGCAGGCTGGAGAAAAGACAGTGGGAAAGTTCGTTGTCGTCAAAAAAATCAATAGTGAGGTTTCACAAATCTGACGAAACACGAAGTACGAAATGCGAAATTGGACTTCACTTCCATGACGTAATGTATTTCAGGAGATGGTTGGTACCACAAATATCGCCTGCTGCGAGAGCGTCTTTTAGCGTATGACGTTACACCGATAGAGTTGCGGTGTATTTTAAACTTTGAAATTTATCTTGAAAATTCAAGATGCACCGTAACTCGATTTTCTGTCTCACATGACATGCTAAAAGATGCATGGCAGCAGGGACATTTGTGGTACCAACCCCCTCCAGAAATACACTAGGTCCTGAAGATGAAGTTGAATTTCGTATTTCGTACTTCGTTTTTCGTCAGATTTGCGAAACCTCACTAATTAAAAATTCAAGATGCGCCATAACGCTCTCGGTCTTACATGATATGCTAAAAGACGCACTGGCAACAGGGACATTTGTGGTACCAGCCATCTCCAGAAATACATTACGTCATGGAGTTGAAGTCCAATTTCGTATTTCGTACTTCGTGTTTCGCCAGATTTGCGAAACCTCACTATTACCATATATTACTTATTCCAAGGGCTGTCTTTTGTGGACATGTAACTCGTTGAACTCACACGATTTTAGGAGATAAGTACAAAACAGGTTCTTAGAGCGGAAACGTTCCAATGTAAAGTCACCCATACGATGCATATCTTTCTTCCATACTTAACAAGGCCAGTAATGCTTTGGCTTCGGCCCTGATTGAAAAACCCAACAGAAAACTAAAAGGATGGAGATTAAATTACATGTAATAGGCCTACTACGTAGGCCCTCCTTAGCTCATGATACTCATTAGTCCAGGAGCCAAGGGGTGTTTGCATCCAAAAAAGGGCCACAAAATCACCCACTTGATTTTGATAAAGGATCACCTGGGACACATTTTGAGCGTGGGTGGACATTCTGAAACCCGGCAGTAAGTGAGATATTCACGGTTTTGTCAGAAATGCTCTAACGCAAAACCACTCCAAAAATTAGCGGTAGGGGAAATTAAAATTGATATAACATTGCAAAGAATCAACCTATGGCATTGTATTAGCACTCAAATTGAAGCTTATTGGATCAGCTACAGAATGAGTGCAAATGCAATGTGATTGGATAAAGGTNAGGTCACCAGAGGTCAAAGTATGACGTAATTCGACGTATGCCTCAAATTCGGACTCCGTAAAGTTTAAACGACTACCAAACTTCTCAGAACGATTGGATTTTTTATTTGTTGGTGTGTTCCAGTAGAGTACAACGTGGGGAAGTTTTTAAAACAAGTTGGGAGAATCTAACACGTGTATTAACCCCTTGGCGTCCAATTAAAAAATAGTCAAAATCGGCAAAATCAGTCAAATACGATACTACCTCAAACTCAATAGGTACGGTACCAACATGAGTGGGGTGCTGGTGAGGGAGGCGGGCAAAGGCTCTATCATTGACATTTAACTAGTCGGTCATCGTTATGATAGAGGGTGTTTACAGCCTTTGTTGGTCGCCTGGCAGCTGCAATAGGGACAACATTTAATGTCAATATGTCTGCAAGGGCAGCGCTTTGGTAGCACAAGCTGTACATCTGCATGGCATTGGAAAGTCATCAAGAAGCAATACCTGCTTTCGGTCAGGCAGCAGAGCACCACCGTCCTGATAAAACTCAAACTTCTGTGGGTTTAGTTCTGCATTGTCAAGGCAGTGTAATAATAATAACGGTGAGTTCTTAGGCCCTATGTAGCGCTTCATAGCGTATTATGCTCTCTAAGCGCTTCACACATTATTACCCCAGCCTATGATTCAGAAACCTTTCTGTAGAATCTAAAGGGCAGCCACAATATAGCGCACACGATGGACATTTCAGGCCAGTTGAGAGTTACAGAGTGGCACGGCTGGGGATCGAACCCGCGATCTTCCGATCACGAGTCCACAGCCCCAACCATTGGGCTGAATTTATAAAACATAGCAAAAGCTTACAAGCCAAAGCCCTAAGGCCAAGCTTTTGCTTGTCAAGGAGAAGCACAAGCCAAAGAATTTGATCACAAACATATTCATAATCAATTGCGTAACTTAATGACCTTTTCTTATAAAGCCAAGCAAGATTTTGTATCTGATGAAGCTAATGCTCGGAAGACAAAGCTTCTGCTAATTCTTAAAGGGAGTTGCTTGTTCTATGAAGCAAAAGCAAAACTTTATAAATACCTCTTCAAGAAAAAGCCCAGAAAAAGCAAATGCTAGTTTTTATGAATTCGGCCCATGCCACCGCGCTCCCCGTGTAACTGCAAGTATGTCCCATAGAACGCCCGAAGTTCCTCTAATTGAACGACTGGTTGGAGGAAGGTCCACAGTTGCCTTTTTGCTGTGGTGATAGAGGTGGTAGCCTACCTCGGCTTATCCATTGATTCACACGGTGTCCCTGGTTTTAAAACGTTCACAAGGTACCCCTCAACTCCTGCAAACTATGGGCTGCAGTGACCCATTGACCAGTTTCTTAGGGCACTTTGGCCCATCTACGATTCCTACCCTTGGGGTGTTGGCACCCATGAGTTTTTCCTTTCATATGCAACAAACCGCATTAAATTTGGTTCGGTGGTATTTGAAATATTCAAGATACAAAGTGTAGATAAACATCTGTCAATACCTGTACATGTACTACGTAGCCTGTCTGGCAAGGATTTTTGGGCCTTTCCCGCATATCAAATAAAGTTATCTTTATTTTATTTTGCAGACTATGCAGTCCAGCTTCAGCGTCGTCTGCCTGGCAGTCCTTGTTGGCATGGCAACTTCATGTTGTCTGCCAGATCAAGGATCGTTTGATTTCGCAGTCCAACTGACTACCAATGTTACCTATGGGGGACGTTCCAAATCTGACAACCAGTCGTTTGGTGGAAGGTAAGTAGACATTTTATTTCAATTTCTCATGGAATTCAAGGAGCAGCTCGTTTGGCACATCATTTTAGCCTTATGTAGATCAACAACGAGTCTTACAAAGGCCCGAAATCGAACAAATCCTCTCTAATGGTTGGTGTCCACTAGAGCGCCGACAACATTAGGAAGTGTTCGGGAAGCAAATGTGTCATTTCGGCATTGCTTCCGCATCAAGTCCTATTGGTCGTTTTACCCTTTTCGGAACGTGCAGAAATGCCGCGAACTGTTCAGCAATGATAAAGACAGTGAACGGAACCTTTCAAGAATATGCGGAGAGGTTGCCGAATGAATGCGGATTCACTAAATTTGCATTCCCCGTCTTGTCCGCGCCCTAGTGGACGCTAGGTTTAAAGCAAGGTTCATTGGCACACGGAATTGGTCCGATTCTGGACCCATGTTCTCGAAGCCGTCGTAAGGCTTACCTTAGGCTGCTTTTCCACGAGATGTTTGCGGGCGCGGAATAGGAGGCGGGCGCGGATGCGGGTGAAACAGCTAAAGGGAAATGCGTTGGATCGATCTTTTCTACCCGCGTCCGCCTCCTATTCCGCGCCCGCAAACGTCTCGTGGAAAAGCGTTTGATTTCTAAATCTCCGTATTATCACTGTGTAATACATGTAGTGCCCCACATTATTCTGCATTTACATTTTATTTTACGAAGTGACTATTTACCCGGCTGCCGGTCGAATTCACCCGGCTGCCGGTCAAGCAGTGGACAAAAAATGCTTTGTTTAACCGGCTGCTGTTTCACCGAAGGTTGCCGGATTCCTCTTTTTTTTAATATTATGTATTCACATCAGCGGGAAAATGGCGGCCGGAGAGGCGATGCAATTTATCTGGGACAAAGATTTCATTGGCAGATCCTAACGAGACACTTCAAATCAGGAGAGTACATGTACTATCGGGTCCTTTTTATTTACCGAAANGTTATTGCACTTTTGTGTTTTTGGTTTTCGCCACCTGGTGGCCAAACTGAGAGTCGAATGGGACCGAAACTTGGTGCCGTGGGTCATCTGACCTAGGGGTATATATGTACCAAGTTTCAGATCATTAGTGATGTTCCGCAACGTCTCCAAATTCCGAATTACGAATATCTTTGATTATGACGTCATCATTTTGACGTATGACGTTGCATCACATTCCTGACGTCGTGCAAATTTGTTGCGTCTTGACGAGGATAGCCGCAAATCTTCGTAGGTGGTTTACGAATTCCGAATTGATAATTTTCATTTACAAGAAACGTTTTCTTGTGCTTTTCTGAGCATAGAGGTGACAATTGGATATACCTGGCACACTTTAGCGATGAAATAAATGCTTAAAATGTTAGTGTAAGATAACGGCGTGGTGTTAAAGAGAGGTTGTCACATCGTTCACAAGGCCAAAGGTCGGACCACCGCAGATTTTCGACGAAGAAACGACGTCATGACGTAACGTCACCCAGGCCTGAAATCGTTTCGGAATTCGGAGCTTTGCGGAACCTCCCTATCAGCTCCAGCGGTTACGAAACGTGCCCTGCTAACGTAACCCGACGACGGACGCTGCACCATTGTAATAGCTCACCCCAGTGAGCTAAAAATTGTCAACATCTTGAGAGATTTTTCTCAGAAGATTTTAGACGTACATGTATTTTCAGTGTTGGCACATGTTTGAAAATGTTGTCAATGTTTTTGAAAGTTGACACGTTTAAAAAATTTTTGTCGGGTATTTCGTTGTGTTGACATGTTTTTCTCAAACGTTGTCATGTATTTCACAGGGTAAAATAAATTCCACTTTGGCGTGCCATAATATACACTCACCAAAGATCAAGAAAGATTCATCACAAAATAAAGGCGGACGGACTTACGCACGACAGACCACCATTCAATGACCCCAACCACAGCATAAGCTCTACCGGGCCTTGCAGCCAAGCGGGCTGTATCAATCCCTTTTAATATGAACGGGATTCAACGAATATTTGAAGGGCTACCTGCAAATAACATTGTATCTACTCAGTTATAACCGCAGTTAATTAAATATTCACAGATCAGCGGACCGCCTTTTTCACCACGTGACTGTGGTAATCGTACTCACGAGCTCCATAACAATGATCCCACTTAAACTAATCCGAATAATGAATATGAGTAGGATTACGTCAGCATATAAAATTCATGTTTTCAAAAGTGCTTTTAAAACGCTGTTCTTACTGAAACGTTTTTTCAGCCAGCGTTTTATATGTTAAAATGTGTTTCAACATGCTTCGTGGTAAAGATGTACTGCGTAAACACCGCTGTTGGTATTAAATGTGAGATGATTAATTTCTTGCGGCAGTGTCATAAGCCTGCAAGTGCTAGAATAAAATGCATTTTAGCGTTAAAACTGCTTTGAAAATATGGGCCCTGAGTCTGTCAGCGCTGTGACAAGCCAAACCAACAGGAAGTTAGATATGCCTCTATCTTGCTCTAGCTGAAACGCCTTTTAAGGGAGGTTTTAATATGTTTTAGCGTTAAAACCCTTTCGAAAATATGACAGTAAAACTGCGTTTTACTAAACTAAAACAACTTCCAAAATATGACTTTTCCCCAAAACGTTGTTTTATCTTTCTAAAATGCATTTTAGCGTTAAAATAGCTTTGAAAATATGGGCCCTGAGTCTGAGTATAACTCGGACTGTTTTGCATTGCAGCCTTCATCTTCTGTTTTATTGTTGACAGTGAATTCTAGAAATGTGTGATTTCTATACTATAATGGGTGTTGTGGCCGCGAAAAAGGAGGTGGATTTGGTTTCAAGTTGTGGCCTCGGAAATGCGTTGAATGTGTGAAACCAATGACTTTGTACGTGTGGATCATATTGTAGAATGCCCGTAACGGATTCTTTTTTGATATTTCCCCCGTTTTTTTGTAAAAACGCCTTTTTGTGCCATAATCGGAACACAGGAGAGTTCCAACACTGCCGCCCGACAGTATAGCGCCTAGCGGCAATGAGAGCAACTACGTAAATACCAGTAAGGCTGTTAACGTATTAATATGCATGCGCGATATAGTTCGTAATGTACCGGTACTTTATAGGGCGTTAGAGCATTTCAGGGCGTTAGAGCAAATCTCTCATCAGGAATCAGCTTTTAAGTCATTCAAACTGTCTGTTCGGCTGTCGCATTTCAAGGACTTATTTGACGAAGAATTATTGTGGCCCGGAGGTGTTCGTATCCGTAAGTTTATCCTTCCAAAGTGAGTGAATGTTTCGACTTGCAACGGTGTGGAGGACCTGTTTACTAACTCTTTTAATTACCACTGTGACGGGTTATATTACATTGCCGTCTTACAACAGTCACGGTCTTGGCCCTGGGCGCAAAGAACACATTAGTGATAGCCTAAAGAATTGTAATTTTTTATGCATCCAAGAACATTGGTTATTAGAACAACAGTTTCCGCAATTTAAACGCAATCTGTGAAATCTTGGCTGTTTGGTTAATCTCCATGGTGTGTCTGACCATATGGAGGTTGTGCCATCCTATGAAGGTCAGACCTTAGAGCTAGTGTCACACCCGTTACATCTGACTCGAGGCGTGTTTCTGCTGTTTCCGTCGATTGTGGTAATCAAGGTAGTTTGCTATTAATAAACGTTTATATGCCTACTGATTGTGCAGAGAAAGTTGAAGAAATGAAGGAAGTATTGAATGAGATATATATGATATGTGACAGAAACGAATCTAAATACATCGTCATTGGTGGTGACTGTAACACAGATTTCAGTAGGTTACTCTCAGGTCATACGAGAGAATTACAAAGGTTTATTGAAGCAGAGTGTCTTAAATGTGGTTTAATCCATGCTAGTGACAATGTTGCCTTTACGTACGAAAGCACGATTTCCGGGTCTATATCTACTCTAGATCACTTTATAGTGTCTCAGAATGTTTTTTGACTTCATAGAAGAATACAAAGTGGTTCACTGTGGTACAAACCTTTCTGATCATTCCAGCCTGTATATGTCGTTGAATATTCCTGTGGAAAGTGTTGGACATATTGACATTGAATCTAATGAACAGAATCTTTGTTGGGTAAAGGCTACAACAGAAAACCTAGACAACTACATGTATATAGTAACGTACTTGATGGATATCTGGATAATATCTAAATTCCTTTTAGTGCAATAAGTTGTCGAACTTTTATGTGTACCGCTCACGCAGCTGAAATAGAGATCTTTCACGACAGCATTATCAATGCCTGCCTGGCTGCTGGTGAGGAAGCTATTCCTTTGACTTCACGTAACGACAGTAGAAAACCCAACGGCATTGCAGGTTGGAATGACCAAGTCCGTGAGTTATGGAAAGTTATGGACGGTAAATTATTATTATCATTATTATTATTATTATTATTAATTATTATTTACTGTATTTTTAAGTGCCCAATACATAAAACATGCTCTAAGGCACTTTACATAAAACATTATTAAAAATTAAGACAAAACATTAAAGTACATTGCTGCTAAAACGTTCAATAATTGCACTGTTAATACTCAGAGTCTCTGAAAGAGGAGAGAGGAGCAAAAACCTGAAGACAGGCCTACTGGTCCAGGTAAACCTGGCGAAAAAAATGTGTCTTCAAGCCCTTTCCAAACGTTCCTATCCTCTCTTCACTCCTTAGGCTTTCAGGTAGGGCATTCCACAATTTTTGTCCAGATGCCCGGAATGACCTGTCTCCCAAAGTTCCCTTGGTTTTTTTCACTCTGAGCAAGTTCGAGGTACTGGACCTCAGACTACGAGAAGGCTGATATTCTGATACGAGCTCCTTTAGATAAGATGACGCCATGTCATGAAGGATGCGAAATGTGTGCATCAGTATTTTATAATTGATACGGCCCTTAACAGGTAACCAATGGAGCTCTTTTAAGACTGGACTAATGTGATCCCTAGGCTTTGCTCTTGTTATAATTCTGGCCGCTCGATTCTGTACACGTTGTAGCTGCCCTAATGCAGATTCTGGGATCCCATAAAGCAGAGCATTGCAATATGGGCAGGGAATGTCTCCCACTGCTTAGGAATTGGGAAAGGTTGAGATTGGTAATCTGTTTTCCGAAATATTTGTGTCTTGTACAATTCCCTTTCATACGAGGTAGAAGAGCTACAAAAATTACAAGACGACATCGCAAGCGATATAGAACATAAGTGTCTCAATGGTGGCTGTGAAGCTCCCCGTTCAATTGAAGTAACTGATGTAACATCAGCAATGAGAAGATTGGATGACTGGATGACTCTCCAGTCCAGACGTAGAGAGAAAAAGCTGTTGTTGATGTATGAATTTGAGAACAATATGCTCCCGTCCTATGTCCACAACGCTTTTTCCTCTTTCCTTAACCCTGTTCGTGATCAACGCTTACGGAATATTCAAACCTACAGATTGCCCTCCACTATATCCAATAAACTTCAGAAATTTACCATTCCCAGTTCTATCAAGCAGTGGGAGACATTCCCTGCTGCGATAAAATCCAAATTTTCTAGAAACTCATTCAAATATAATACCCGTGTCTTTCAGAACGGTAGAAAAAGCAACTTGTTACTCCTAAGTTAAATCTGCCAAGATCTAATGAGGTTAATCTCAATAAAACACGCTTCAGAGCCCATTTGTATAGTCATAATTACACAGGAATACTTGACTCTTCTTGCCGTTGTGGACATAGGTCGCAAACCAGCAAGCACCTTTTCTTTCAGCGCCCTCTCCTTATTGAATCCCGTCATCAGTTTTTCAGTGACCTCTGTGAGCTGCCAAAATTCAATGATTTGTATTACCAAATTGCGAATGTGGATGACAAACTCAAAATGTTACTTCATGGTCATAGCTTACTCCCTTTGTCCGTCAATAGGAATGTCATCCACATAACTGCTGCTTTCATTGGTACAATTAAGCATGCTGACCTCTAACGGTCGGCCCTACATCCCCCTCCGGTACTCAATACCTATGTTTTGTCTCACTTTACTATCTATCCATCTTGTGTATGCTTATTCTTTGTTTTGTAATTCGTTTGCTTTCTTTATTCCGTCCTTTATGTTTAGTTTGTAACATTTTCCCAGGGCTAATAATGCTCATGCTTTAAGCTGCCCATACACGATCAATATTATTGCACAATATGAGGATCACAATGGGCAATCTTATTGTCAATCTTTCTTGTAATTATCATGCTAGAAGCACACGACCACCCATTTGGGCCCCATATTGTGCAATAATATTGCGCCGTGTATGGGCGGCTTTAGCCCTGGCCCCGTATTCATAAAACTACTTAAGTCTAAGTATGACACTTATCCTTTGTTCAACACAAAAGATAAGTATCATACTTAGACTTAAGTAGCTTTATGAATGCGGGGCCTGGTACTTATACCTTATTTCTGGGCGTAATGAATAAACATCACTGAAAACCCAGAGTTTGTCAAAGCGAGTAATTTACATTACTAACCTGAAATCTGAGCCCATCTGAGTAATGCATAACTCAGTGCGAGAAAGCATTGAGTAATCAAAGTTCGTCATCCTGGGCTATCTGAGTAATATACAACTCATAGGCCTACCCTGACAGCATGGCGACGTCTTAAAGCTGACAGGTCAGATATACTCTCCGACTTGTATGCAAATTTTTTTTACGCTCAACTTCGGCAGACCACGAGGCTGCCGAAGTCGAGCGTTCGGTAATGTTCGTAATGTGCACTAAGCTTCCTACCTTGAAACACCCATTACACCCTGCGCATTCCAACTACGTCATCATTCACTCGCCTGATAACTGGAAGTGAAGGATCGAGGGCTCTCTAAAGATCCAACACTCGAAACATCAAAATGGACGAAGGACAATTTCACGGGAATTAGAGATAATTACCGCCATAGTAAGAAGAGCATATCGCATCGAATCCAAACACATTGAATAAACAAAACATCCGATTAGTTATCAATGACCGCGGATGCTTTACAAAAACAAGTAGTCACCACACAGTTTGGTGTATCAAGAGACGTCTGCTTGTGCAGGTCGCCATGGCCGTGCATACGCAATGCCACATACACCTGGGCCTAGCAGTTTGTTACCTAACATGGGGAACGTAAGGAGTTCGGTTGCCCAAAGGCCTACTACAGCTATTATTCAGGCCTATTGTTAGTCCATTGTCATTGAATAAATGGCTTGGCAATGTGGTTTACAGGCCTATCTCCTTTGAATAACAGAACTCATAATTCCCCTTTCGGTTCTCCATTGTGTCACGCGATTACAACTTTGGGCGAGGCCGAGCAGTACATAGGCCTACATGCATGAATTCATGGCGAACACCTCCAGTGTAGAGGCGTTGCAGCGGGCGTGGTTGGACCCGCTAATATCAAGACCGGAGCTGATATTTATTTTGAGGACAAATCGCGTATTTGCATGTGTTCTCGAATTGACATGTTACGTAGGCCCTATTACTGGCAGTCGGAATTCGTTTTAGTTTGGACTTTCAGCATTTTTGACGCAGATTCCATGCAATTTTTTGGATACGTACATGTACACTGTATATTTGGAGCCTACCTCTGTCCCCGTGCAGAGCTTTCGATCCTTCACTTCCGGTTATCAGGCGAGTGAATGATGACGTAGTTGGAATGCGCAGGGTGTAATGGGTGTTTCAAGGTAGGAAGCTTAGTGCACATTACGAACATTACCGAACGCTCGACTTCGGCGGCCTCGTGGTCTGCCGAAGTTGAGCGTAAAAATTTTTGCATACAAGTCGGAGAGTATATCTGACCTGTCAGCTTTAAAGACGTGGAACATGTAATTAATCAGCATAATGACAAATGTGGCTCATAAACTATCCTCATAATTTAAATGAGTGTTAAAATATTAGGAAATGATGCATGACCTACACCACATAAATTATCAAGAAATTTGAATTTATGCCTCATCATCAACTCCCATTATGTTGTAGCAACTTCACCGTTGCGGCCTACTCGGTCTAACAGAGTCCCCTGATCAGGGTTTTTTGATCATGAGGAGCTCTTTGGTGGCTCCTCCCGGCAAGGAGGCATTTTGGCTGCCCGCACGTTGAGGAGAGCATTACTCAAAGTGAGAACCCATCTACTACAAAGTTGTTACTCGCAGTGAGTTGTGTCTTACTCAAATCTTGAGGGGAGCATTACTCAGTACATGCAGTATGACGAAGGCACGTTACTCACAGTGAGTGTAGTCTCTCTCAAATTGACGAATCCAACATTACTTATTCTGATGAATAAACTACTTATTCTGGGGATCGGGGGGTTAGTAATCTAAATTACTTGCTTTGACGTACCCTGGGCTTTCAGTGTATATATAATGAGAAGATTAAAAAAAGGAAAACAGGATACCATCCCAAGCTCATCTTGTAACAAGAAAAGGACATCGGAGCGATGTCAATGGTTTCCGATGAGAAGTTTACTACTCTAGAGCTAATAAACTGTGACCTCTGACCTTGAGAAGTATTGCGTAACTGGAACAGGCATACTTGATGAAACTTATAGGAGATGGTTAATTCAGGCTTCTAATTCGTTTTCTCCTGAAATCCCAAGGAGATTTGCACTGTAGAACTGTTTAACATTGACCTTGACCTCTAACCTTCAAGGTCATTGCGTAATCTGAAAGCTCATATCCTTGATAACCTAGGTGTAGATGAAGTTTTTAGGCTTCCACCATCACCATGCAGGTTCTGTCTCATGTTATTTGTGATGGTTGACTGTGAACTTGACCTCTGACCTTGAGAAGTATTGCGTAACTGGAACAGGATCCCTGATATAAGCCTATCGGGGATGGTTAATTCAGGCTTCTAATTCGTTTTCTCCTGAAATTGCGAGGAGATTTGCGCTTTAGAACTGTTTGACCTTGACCTTGACCTCTGACCTTCAAGGTCATTGCGTAATCTGAAAGCAGCTCATCCTTGATGACCTAGGTGTAGATGAAGTTTTTAGGCTTCCACCATCACCATGCAGGTTCTGCCTCATGTTATTTGTGATGGTTGACTGTGACCTTGACCTCTGACCTTGAGAAGTATTGCGTAACTGGAACAGGATCCCTGATATAAGCCTATCGGGGATGGTTAATTAAGGCTTCTAATTCGTTTTCTCCTGAAATTCGGAGGAGATTTGCGCTTTAGAACTGTTTGACCTTGACCTTGACCTCTGACCTTCAAGGTCATTGCGTAATCTGAAAGCGCGTCCTTGATAACCTAGGTATAGGTGAAGGTTTTAGGCTTCTACCATCACGAGATTCTGACTTACGTCATGTTATCAAATTTGAATGTCAAATCTCACCATGATATCAGCAAATATCATGCGACCGAGCAGGTGCAAACTGAAAATTTCAGTTGCAATAACATCCGTGGATGAGCTATGTGGACGGACGGACAGCCGGACGGACAGCCGGACTGACGGCGGAGGGTAAAACAATATCTCCCCGACTTTTTTCAAAAAGCGGGGAGATAATGAGAAGATTAAAAAAAGGAAAACAGGATACCATCCCAAGCTCATCTTGTAATCACTACATATATGCCAGTCATAAACTACATGTTTATCTCTCACTCCTGTTGAATGCAATGCTATCTCACAGTTGTTGTCCAAAGGACTTCTGTAGGTCTACTATCATACCTATTCCGAAAAAAAATGTAGAAAGTCATTAAATTGTTCTGATAACTATCGTGGTATCTCTCTCAGTAGTATTATTGGTAAATTGCTTGATTACATTATTTTAGGCAAATGCAGTTCAGTTCTCGCATCAAGTGGTGCTCAATTGGGCTTTAGAAAAGGCGTTTCTACCATGTCTTGTAGTTTCGTCGTTGAGGAAGTTTTTCGGTATTTCAATAATAACGACACTCCAGTTTTTTGTGTCATGTTGGACGCAAGTAAAGCGTTTGATTTTATTAGCTTTACAAAACTCGTCAGAACCCCATTGCGAAAGGGCCTGTGTCCTTTGATATCACGACTTTTGGCTACCCTATATACATCTCAGGAAATGTGTGTCAAATGGGAAGATTATACTTCTGCTCCGTTTACCGTGAGAAATGGGGTCAAAGAAGGTGGCGTATTATCGCCAGTCTTGTTTAATGTGTATTTAGATGAGCTACTATGTAAATTGAGTAAGTCGAAACTTGGTTGACATATTGGCCACTTTTTTGCTGGAGCCTTTGCTTATGCGGATGATGTCATAATTTGATCACCAACGCTCTCAGCGCTTAGAAAGATGCTTGCGATCTGCCAAGATTTTTCTCGTTAACCTGGTTCCCTGGGCTCCAAACGACGGTAGGGGCCCAGGTATCCACAACCGTCTATAAATAGCAGTGACGTCATCACTGGGAAAGCCGTGTCCAAAAGCGAAGTGCAAAACAGATGTGATGTGTGTATTACCTGTCAGCAATGACTTCTCTGCTGCACGTTGTCAACAATGTCTGTGGAAAATGTACTCACAATCGATAACTCAAATGTATCGTTGATATACTTGTAGTTTTCCATGATTTTAATGTCTGAACTGGCCCAAAGCGAAGACGCCATCTTTAAATTTGAAATTTGACTCTGTATGCGATTCAGGAAATTTGTGTCAAATGGGAAGACTATACTTCTGCTCCGTTTACCGTGAGAAATGGGGTCAAACAAGGTGGCGTATTATCGCCAGTCTTGTTTAATGTGTATTTAGATGAGCTACTATGTAAATTGAGTAAGTCGAAACTTGGTTGATATATTGGCCACTTTTTTTGCTGGAGCCTTTGCTTATGCGGATGATGTCATAATTTGATCACCAACGCTCTCAGCGCTTAGAAAGATGCTTGCGATCTGCCAAGATTTTTCTCGTTAACCTGGTTCCCTGGGCTCCAACCGACGGTAGGAGCCCAGGTATCCACAGCCGTCTATAAATAGCAGTGACGTCATCACTGGGAAAGCCGTGTCCAAAAGCGAAGTGCAAAACAGATGTGATGTGTGTATTACCTGTCAGTAATGACTGCTGCACGTTGTCAACAATGTCTGTAGAAAATGTACTCACAATCGATAACTCAAATGTACCGTCGATATACTTGTAGTTTTCCATGATTTTAATGTCTGAACTGGCCCAAAGCGAAGACGCCATCTTTAAATTTGAAATTTGACTCTGTATGCGATTCATTCCGGCACTCGATTCACTCCAAAATTCGTCAGAGCTTAACCGTTAATTATAAATTTCAATTTCCACGTTATTAGAAATGTTACAACTATTCTAAAACGTGCTAATGATAACAAAATTTTTATATCCCAATCAACCTGATTTGCACGACGTTTAATCGACGCTGAGAATCAACGGCTTCCCACCTGCCGGAATTCCGGCAGGTAGTCTGAGTTGCGGATACCTGGGCTCCGACACGAATCGTCAGCCAGCGCCACCGTCGGACGCCCAGGGGACCAGGTTATTTTCTCGTTAGTTTAAAGTTAATTTCAATGCAACGAAATGTGAAGTACTTGTTTTTGGTGTCCACGACGTTAAAGGGGTTGAGATAGTGTTTAATGACATCATAATGAGGCCCACAACCAGTGAACTACATCTCGGCCTTATCTTGGGGCCGAGAATAATTAAGCTGCGGATTGAGAATGGGGTAAAGGACTTGTATCGAAGGACTAATATTCTGCGCAGTTTCATCATGCATGATGTAAGGTAATATGCTCTGTTTAGAAGTTACTGCACGGCTCTATATGGATGTGTAATGTGGGATATATCCAAACTGTATGTGCAAGCATTGTATACAGCCTGGAGAAAATGTGTTTGTCGTGTACTGGGAATCCCAGCAAGAACTCACAATAACTTGATCTCATCTATTGTTGAAGATTTAGACATTCAAACACTAACGGTAAAGCGTATTTTGAAGTTTCTTTCCGGTACAGTAAACTCGACTAATTCCTACGTGAAAATATGTACCGGTATGCGATTGTCTATGGACGGAAGTCAATCTCATCTTAGTAACAGTATTAATTTGATTTGGCACATGTGTAGCGGAGTGGCCGCTCATTCCCTACTAAAAAAATCTCTGTAGGGTGTGACAGGGTGTTCTTGGGTGCTCTAGGGTATTCTTGGGTGTTCTTGGGTAGACTGTTTCAAAATACCCATTGAGCAAAGGGTGTTCTAGGGTATCTTTAGGGTGTTCTAGGGTATCTCTGGAGTACCCGGACAACCCTACAGGTACCCTAGAACACCCTAAAGATACCCTAGAACACCTTTCACTCAATGGGTATTTTGAAACAGTCTACCCAAGAACACCCAAGAATACCCTACAGCACCCAAGAACACCCTGTCACACCCTACAGAGATTTTTTTAGTAGGGTTGTGTAATGTGACATGGGTGATCATTCTGAATTTGGTGTAATGTGACATAAGTTGGTGGTGGCCGCTCATTGTGTAATGTGACATGGGTGATCATTCTAAATTTGGTGTAATGTGACATACAGGAATTTAGTTGTTTACAGGAATGTTGATCCATTGCTGTGCTTGGAATTTTCTCTCTTGTGCGCCATGTTCTGCTTTGTGGATGGTTGATTGGATGAGGTAAACTAAGGGTATAAATTTGGGAGTGTCTTTTGTACTTTGTCCAGTGTCAGTGAAAACTTCCCTGGGTAAGGGTGCCGTATTTTCTGTTCTTATAATGGCTAAGTAGGCCTTCTGGGAGCCTCGTCCTTCAACCCTCCGCATGGCAGAGCATGGCCAACTACGACGTTTTATACTGTGAGTTTCTCCAATTTATGGTTTTGTGTTTGAGTTATGAATTTGGTGCCCTGTCGCTAAACTTTACCTCATGTAGATAATTTTTAGTGTGCGGTTCACTAGTTTGCCCGAGACTTGCTTTGACTTGGTCACCCTGTTCTGTTGAATACTTGACTCTGAGCAACTTTGGTAAATTGGACCTAGTGGAAATTCTTGTAGTAAGTGGTGGAGCGCTACATTTGGTTCGGCCTGGTGTGGTACCCGGAACAGCCCCGTAACCCACACATGCGAGTGGTTGGCTGGTGCTGTGGGCCGAGCGGAATGTGGGTGCTTTTCCCGTTAAAGCTGACGTGAATGAACAAAAACCACAGCGCCACAGTATGGTAGTCTGCAGAAGTGCGAACGCCC
>NMRB01000047.1:120178-147194 GCA_002633025.1 Notospermus geniculatus
TGGTTTGGAGATATTCAAGAAAAACTGCTGTCCATTTACTTTTTTCCATGAGTGTACATGTATCAAAGAACATGTAAAGGGCCTCATTCACTCAGTGGTAGTAATTGTTAATTCTTCAGGCATTCATAAACTTTGCTGATCCATATATGCATCACCGGCCATTACATGATTAGGCATTATGTACATACCATGTATTACGCAATAGCACTAATGCATTGTGAGTGGTGGTCAAAATGCCAGGTTGGCTACAATGAAGCAATGTAAACAATCCAAGTTGTTAAACTAGTTGTGTAGTTAGTAGTGTTTTATTTTCCTATCATTTATTACTGCATTGCACAGCTAGACTACGTTGGTGGCCTTGGTCAATGCACTTTGTTCTGCGTGGACATGTGCTGACGGAGTTTAGAGGGTTAATTGCAGCTGTAGAATACATGTAGTTTATTCTCATTGATTTGTTTGTTTTGCATGACTAGTGTGTGTTCAAAGGTTAATTGAAATGAATCATCTAATTAAAAGCACTTTTAGTGTGGTCAGTTACATCGATTTTTTTTCCTGTAGTGGCCAGTGATGCACCGGTGGATCATTTGCAAAATGTAGGTCAAGGAGGTCAAAGTTCAAATCTCGCAGTGAAATGTACGCAGAAAATCGGGTCATTCGCCGAAACGTAGTTAGTCCCTCGGGTTGGATACCCTTTATGGATGTCATTCTTTTTACTATGATCGAAAGTTAAAGGAGCACGGTATTGCCGCTTTTTCTCGACAGCCGGCGCCACTGCGCCACTCTCCAACCCGAGGGACTAACTACGTTTCGGCGAATGACCCGATTTTCTGCGTACGTTTTGTAATGCATTTTTGTAGTTCGTCGTACAGCCGCTAGGTGGCTCCCTCTACGTCGGCAGTCAAATAACGCATTTGAGATCCAATACCGTGCTCCTTTAAGAGGCGCCGAGTTAACATCTGACCATGGTCAGATGGTAATTACGCTTTTAGCCACTTTTGATAGTGACTTAATAATATAAACTGTTTGTAAATTATTATTCATTATTTGAGTGATCATTGAGAATTTGGGACATTCGGATGTCGGTAGTTGGCACTTTTTTGGCTGTATGATTGTTCCAAATCAAATTTTCAAGCGGATGTCCTGATTGTCTTAACTGCCGTTTGACGTGCTTTGCTGATTATGCCTACTATCAAAAAAGTCGATTTTATCTATTTTTGCTATTATATTTAAAGAATGTATATATGCTGGGAGTTGTAAGAATAGAGATAAGTTTTGAGTCCACTTTGGTCTTTCGTTTCATTCAAACCGTGGTAAGCCCACGTAACCTGGAAATACAAACTAAGTTATTCTGAAAAGACAGCCGAACTTTTCAGTTAGACAGAGGACTTTACAAATGTGCACGTGTAAACGGCGGTCCTCTGTGCGTTTTGCAGTTTGTCCGGCGCGGAGTGACTGCCGTGAGTAGGCCTACACCTACTACTATTTGTTGTGGCGCAAGTGTGCGACTGAAAAAAACTGCAATAATGATAGGCGAAGTGGGCTCAAAATCCGCCACTGTGATAAGCTGCTGCTTGCCAATGATAATCGACGAGTTGTGGCATAGGCCAGGGTGCATAGAGGCATTGCGCAATATACTGGTAGATCTATCGGCTTACAGGCCAATATCGCAGCCTGCTTTAGCACACCTCTATCAGTGTCGCAGAGCGTCATGTCTCCCGCTGGAGGCGACGTTACTGGAATACGACGTTACGTCAGTCATGGAAAAAATCACCGTGCCGTGACGTTCAAGTCGACGCAAATCGACGTGACGTCACGTAATGTTACCCTCGGGGGTAACATTACCAGGGTAACATTACGATACGAGGGCAACATTACGTCGCTGACGTCATTGACGTCGCTAACGTGAGGTCGCTGGCGAAATGACGCGACGTCATGCATGTCATGTAGGCCTGTAGATCCGACAGGAGATTTTCACAATTCGGAGTCCGAATATCAGCGAAATCTCTGTTATTATCACCTTAAACTGACTGTAATTGCCTCCAATAAGACTTGTTCACATTGAGAAGAGGTGTGCTAAAGCAATTGGCGCCCGGTCGGTCGGGTGACATGACGTTTTGCGTCACCCTCGGTGATGATGGTTCCCTCGGCTTTGCCTCGGGAACCATCACCACCTCGGGTGACGCAAAACGTCATGTCACCCGACCGACCGGGCGCCAATTGTTTAATGGGGCGCCATCGTAATGTCGTCATCCAAGATCATGCTTTAGGAATGTTCATATAGGCCCTACATTTTGTAAGGTTACTGTACAAGACAGGAGCTCGAAACGACGACCGCTGTCAGAATTTCTATGCTAAATAATTCCTACTCCGCACGAGTAGGGCCGCAAAGACGATAAATCAGTCTAGTCATCATCATTTTACAAATAATGTTCGCTCCCTTTGGCGGAACGATTCCGCCTGTTCCGTTCCGTTCCGCTTTTTCCAGTAAGCCGTCTGTGGTAGCAGTAGAGGTTTGATAACACCCATATTTATGTTATTTAGGATGCCAATTTCGATTATGCAAAGACCCTGATGATCATATGTCAAGGTCAAGGTCAGAGGTCTAGGTCAAACTTCCCAAAGAACTGATAAACATTGAAATTCACTGAACAGGAAGTGGATAGTATAACCTATAGTACAGTAGAGACCCCTATTATTGAGAGGTGGAACCATATTCTGGATTGCCCCATTGGAGAAATAAGTTACGCACACGAAGCAATGGGCTCTTGAAAATATTAGCGATTGGGAAAAGATTCTTGCTTTCCACTAAATTGCTAGCAATAAGGAAGAAAAATTCCCTGGTGTGCTGCGTGTTCGATAGAAAACATTCGCCTACTAGGCTGCTGACCCAAGGTTTGCCTCTTCTTAACATCATGGATTTTATGTTCTTAGAGGTGGAAGACATTGCGGCACAATTCCTTCTTTCTAAAAACCGTATTATGTCATCTGACTTCCTGTACACCATATACATGTAATATGTGAGCCGCTCTTGCAAAAGTCGGCGCTTGTCGAAAGTGTTCATCATTGTTCATCAGTTTACTCAACTGTTATAAGAGCTGTCCAGTATTATTGTAAACCTGCAGCGACGTACATTTCACCTATTGTGTTCTAAGCATTACCCCTTTCCTCAGTTGCGATAAGTGCCTTCGTTTGCCGGTGTCCTCACATATACATGTACTTTTGATACAACCGTGCATGCTGTTACATCCTCCCACAGCAGGGCTTTGGTCTCGCTCCTCTTCACACGCTCCCAGTGTGGGAGCATATGAAGAGGGACGTGAAGTTGTTACCGCTTCTCTTTAAGGAACACAACACATTCACGCTCGACGCATACCAACGTGAGTAATGACAGCTGATATGTTTTTTTTATTCGTGAACGTAGTTGACCTCTTATTTTCTTGCCTGTCCTCCTCCCCAATAAAGAATGTCCCCCAACAAATACATTTATGGATTTAGCACCACTGAAATGGGAAATGGGACTCCAGACAAATGCTAGCGAGACCAAGTCAATTATTCCTGTGACAATCATGGGACATTACAGTCCAGTAAATCTGAGCAAAAAATCGGGCGAACAGGTGTGACAGGAATCAGCGTCCTAGGAATGCAGATCCGCCAAACAATAGCCCGCTATTGTGGGGTTATATTCGAATTGGTCATGGTCTCTCTAGCCATATTATATTCTAATCCCTCACTGAACAATAAGACCGGAATTTGATTCCACGGGGACGTGGGTTCCTTTAACACTGGCAACAAATTGCAACAGAAGTTGTTTTTTGCTTTAAATCTTTGATTAGGTCACCTTGGACATCATACCCAAAAAGCGGACTCCGGGAACCTGCTTAATTTGCATATTCAATTTTGTGAACTCACTTCAACCTTGGACGCTGATGGACGCAGCAACTGAGCTGTGTACAGGAGAATGGGACCCTCTGCACAGCTAACTTTTGAACGGTTGGATTTACAGCATATAGGCCTATGTGTTACCAACAGATAGAAATATGGGTCATTCTCCTGAATTTGGGACAATTCCCAAAAAACTATGTCTTTTGGTCGAGAATCCTCTGTGTAACAGCCAATACCATCAAAACCTTCACCATTTGAGAGATCTTTTTGAATCGAATCTGGTGATATATAGTTTTCGATATATCCTACGATGTTTTGTCAGGGTATTTTTGCTCCGAATGGCTGAAAAAGGACTCAATTTGCATGTCCACTGTCATATGTTCTGACTTAAAATAAGTGTGAAATCTTTGCAGATAGATAATTTCGTCACAGCTTATGGTTTTATATCGGAGGATGCATTTATAGAATTGCGTAACAGCGTTTTTCCTGTCATCTCGGGATGAAAAGCGCCGGGTTTTGCTCAAAATACACTGTCCGAGGAAACATGGTTTATTACGTTATCGGGTTTAGCCACCAATACAGCATGCCTAGGTTCGGCTTCAATAGATTTTCTGGCTGTCAGACGAAGTCACAATATATATATTTAATTGGACTGCGACGTTTGGAAGCATCGGTGAGTAATTTTTCCCGATGTAAGTTTTCAACAGACGAAAAGTGGTGCGTCCTCGTTAAGAATGTTTATTACGTTACCCAGATTTCTCTTAAATAGACGATGTCACATCGGTGAGACATATAGGCCAGTGTAGCATGTAAATGCCTCATCCAAACAGCACAGAAGCAAACTCTGCTATCCATCCGTTCAGCAGCAGGAGGACCGCGAATGTCAGAAATGTTTATTACGTTATCAGTTTATTACGTTATCAAAAGGTTGGTTCACGTAAAGGCCGATAGATGTCATAGCAGTTCAGCGCGCTGCCATCTCGCGTTGGCGACGTAAACTACACATCGAGCACGTGCTGTGTAGACCGCAGTTCTTCGCCGTGGGCGTGCCTCTGTTGGTGGCGGCCTGAATGTTTCAACTTTTGAACATTTCGACTCTTTAGTCGTTATTTCTTGCAATGCGTGCTTGACAGTGGGTATGTACATTTACCTAAGAATCCGATGAATATGTCACTGGGAAGTGTTATGATGAGAATCTCATCCATAATTAATTTTATACCCAGCCTGCAAATGCAAGTGGCCGCGATACAGAGACGGATAACGTAATCAACAGGATAACGTAGGGAAACAAGGGGTCTGCTAAAATGCTCTCCAGCTGAAAAAAAAGGTTGCGGAGATGCTAGAAATGTGTTGTCTGCACATCTGCCGAGATAGACCATTCAAAGTACGTCATATTGTGCCATGAATATCGTAATAGGTTGCAAAATCGCTATCTAAATTTATCCAATTTAGGTTAGGGGAATGCTTAAACAAACCATACAGCGAAGTATGGCATTGTTTGCTACAATTTTCGTCTCTAACACGACTGTATGCCTTTTTCAGATGTCACATTGGCACTTTCATAATGGAAATACCATTAATTGGATATAAATCATGAAATAGATAACTACTTTAGCAGGATAACGTAATAAACAATCACAGGCCTATTTCAATATTGGGGCTTGACTGATAAATTCCAATGCCGTTTTGCTTTAAAGGGACTCTACAGAAGTCAGTCTAAGGCATCAAGTATTAAACTGCGTGCTTTTCTTCATTATTTACGGCAATAGGGGCCTAATCATGGGACGAAATAGCGCAGAGAATCAACGCCGTTACAGAGAGAAAAAGAAGAAAGAGGATCCCGAATACCTAGCCAAAGAAGTTAAGAGAGTTCAGAAGTATTACAAGCCAACGTGCGACCTCTCTGCAGCTAACAATCACAGGCCTATTTCAATACTGGGGCTTGACTGATAAATTCCAATGCCGTTTTGCTTTAAAGGGACTCTACAGAAGGCATCACGTATAATATTCAAGATGGCGGCACAACTCTAACTCAGGAACGTTTGCTCCTGGTTTTTTTTGCGGATTGTCGCATCAGCACTTGGACTAAACAATATTTTCACTATGTAACAGCCACGGCAACTCATACCGGAGCAGGTGAGATGTGGTCTATTTGTTCAGAGGACTGGATAACGATTGAAATTGCGATTTGTTTATCGTGATCCTCGGCCGCCGGAGTTCTTGGTTAGTCGTTGTGACTCCTAGCACACATACATACACAGTATACATGTACATTCTTAATCTGTGCATTGTCTACGGCATTTAAGAATGCAGGATTACCCGTGCAGTGAATAATAGTGTGTTATGGTGCGCAAGAGAAAACACTGTCAACAACGACTAAGTTCGGGATCACAGTCAAGTACTCCTTCCAGCACGAGCAGTCCAATTGATAAACGCACAAAAACTATGACGAGTCCCAGCTCTCCCATTTTGGGAGAGGAGCCAGTTTTTACTGAAGAAAACATTAAGGGTACGTTGCTGGACCTTCTGTTGTCCCCCAAAGTTAAAGACCTTATACAAACACTCGTTAAAGAGGCTCTTTTGAGTTTTAAAGATGAACTGATGAAATCATATCAGTTTGAATTTATCATTAGTATTCTTTCCATTTATATTACGTAAATCTATGAAATTAGTATCTGGGAAGTGTTAATTTTACCTTTCGAAACGGGTCAAGACAGTTATGTTAGCATTAAACTCGGGCGCGTGCGAGGGAAGAATCTTCCTATATCCAGATCCGTGCATTTCCCTATTACTATTGGGTTTCGTGCGACGGTTGCGAGAGGTGGTTTCATCAGATATGTCTTGGCATAGCTGACCCATCTGAAATCCACGATGGAGATCCTTACACTTGCCCCATGTGCAGTTAGAAATGTACGGACAACGCAATGGAATTAGGATATACGATATACGGGGTCGCGGAGACCAATCAACCCGAGGATTGTATCAGCTTAGCTCTTGATTTATTCAAAAACAAGCTTGGTATAAGTCTTCCTCGCAATGAGATCAGCAGAGCACATCGTGTGGGGAAACCCATGCGAGATCCTCGTCGGAAACGACCAGTTATCCTTAAATTCATTCGCCATGACGTAAAAATGGAAATAATTAGCGCCCGACGTAAGCTGAAGAACACCGGAATAGTCATACGTGAAGATCTGACTAGTCACAGGCAGGCTCTCGTTAGTGCTGCTCGGTCAATTACGGGGTGACATCGGTATGGACAAACGACGGAAGGATCACAGCGCTTTTCAACTCGCAGAAATATAACATCGCGGATGAACAGGTTCATAGTGCTGCTCTTTAATGTCTGCCCTTATTGACTGGCTCTAATCCACATTTAGACTCATCGTATTGGGTTTTTTTTCCGCTTTTGTGCGCAAATCGTTGGACTGCCATGTAGGCTAAATTAATAGACTCGTTGTCGCATCCCACCTTGCTAGGTGGCTTCAAAATGTATGTCTTTCTTGTACATGTACGTTAAACTGCGTTCGTGCAAACGTTCATTCTCAAGTTGTCCAATAACAAGAATAGTCCGGGGGCTAGGTGGCCTCACCTTGCACCCCCCCTTAAAATTGACGAAACAACATGCATGATGTAGTATTCTACCTATATTTACAATTTTTGGATGTTAACAGTGAAATAACAGGGATGAAATGTCCTTGCTGGGCAGTTGAACATAGCTGTGATACTAAATTTCTGTGACGTCATTTTTGGGGTAGGGGAAATTCAAATTGCTGTAACTCAGCAACCCTTAAAGCGAATGGCTCGCGGGGTTTGTTTACATTTTTGGTGGTACCTTCCATAGAGAGTGAATCCAGGCAAAGCCGTGCGCCAGCCATATGCAACACCTGTGCAAATATGCGAATGTAAACACTGGGGACGAGGTTCAATTAAAAATTTGTTAAAATGGGTTAATGACGTTTTCAAATTCAGTAGGTCAAGATGTATATTTTGTACTATTCCCATTGATTTTGAAGCGGCAGATTTTGCAGAATATGCCTCCGAAGTTTGGCTGTCTAATGCATTTCCCATTAAACTAAAATCCTTCTTTTGCCTTTTTCTCAAAATGGTGCTTGATATCGATGACCAACTGTCATGGCGCCACAACAAACCACGCGAGCCATTCGCTTTAAGGGTATGAAACTCAAATACCCCTTAAAATAAAGGTCTTGAAACGTGCTTTCAGGTGATATATAAGATATGCAAATTGAATCCAAATCTAGGTCACCAGAGGTCAAAAGGTCACGAAAATACGGCTCTGCTTAAAATCTGACATGTGGGCATTGATATTTTTTCGACTTGTCATGCTTCTGCATGGTCATATGGCATTGGCAAGGACAATCTCGTCTTCAGGTGCTGTATCCAATCCTCGGTATACTTTTTTAGATCGAACTATACCCAGGGTATAGTTTTGTGGACGACATTGAACCTGGGTATATTTCTGTTATACCCAGGACGACATTAACCGATTCGGCGTTAATAGGGTGGTTCTGCATCGTCACGAATTACGAATGACGAAACGATTTCAGGACGTTCGTACGTCATGACACTGTTTCTTCGTCTACAATCGGTGGTGGTCCTACTTCCGGTCTTGTGAACGATGTGACAACCTCTACATGTATAAAAGCACGTCATTACTTCACACTGACATTTCAAGCATTTATTCCACCGCTCAAGTGCGCCAGGTATAACCAATTGTCACCTCTATGCTCAGACAGGCCCAAGAAAACATTTCTTGTAAATGAACATTTCCAATTCGGCCATCCTCGTCAAGACGAAACGAATTTACACGACGTCAGGAAAACGACGCAACGTCATACGTCATAGAGATGACGTCATAATCAAAGCATATATTCGAAAATCGTAATTTGGATGGGTTGCGGAAACTCCCTAATTTACGAATTACGAATTGTTAATTTTCATTTACAAGAAATATGTTTTGGGGTTTTTCTGAGCAGGCGGGTGATAATTGTGTATACTTGGCACACTTTGGTGGTGGACTAAATGCTTGAAATATCTGCGTAAGGTTGTCACATCGTTGGCAAGGCTGAAGATCGTACCACAATGGATTTAGACGAAGAAACCGAATCATGACGTAACGTCATCAACTTCCTGAAATCATTTCGTGACTCGTAATTCGTGACGATGCGGGACCTCCCTGCACCAATTGAACTTAAGAGGATTACATCGCTGGTTATTGCATGTATGTTCTCTGTAAATGCTGTATGAAGGCCAGGAAATAACACATTTGCGATCCTTCGCAAACGGCGCGATAACTGCATAATAGCGAATTGCTTGCGCAGTCATTGCGAAGCTTTCGCAAATACCAACAATCGCTAAGTTATCGCACTCGCAAAGCTTCCGCAAAGCCCTCGCATCGCTAACATTTAGCGAGGCTTTCGTAAATCTGGTCCCTGGGCCGCAAGTCATAACAGAAGATGAAACTCTGATTCAAAAAGGTGACGAAAAGGGCTTGAAACTCCAGTTTCACCAGAGGATTAGCATTCATCATGTTCATGCCAACAAAATGACGAAAACAGGATGTGTCCCAAACCACACGTTTATTATGTTACTACGTTTATTACGTTATCCAGCCCAAAACAAGGATTGTACTGCAAAAGTACAGAATAAAAGAAAAGTGTTCATCAGATATTGTTTCATTTACTGGCATCTGGAGCAGTAGATGACAAAAAATAATGCCCTTGCCGATGAGAGTGAATACCAACACTGACAGATCATTTAAGAGGAAGTTTTTTCTCCAATGTGAAACGGTCGTTAGCACAGCTGAAGTCTATTCCCGGGAAATGTGGTCAGAAAGACCAGAAAACATATATATGTCTTTGAAAAAAAGTATTTTTGGTGATATTTCTCGTCAGCATATCTTCTGAGTCGATGTCAATTCACTCTGCATTGACTGGCTTCCCTCGTTTATTACGTTATCCATTTCACACGCTTTTTGAATGATCCAAACGATCTACACCACGCGATATTCCTTACCCTTATAAGTGAAAATACCTTGCTATGATGGTGCACTTTGCTTTGAACACATCAGTGATTAGACTGCGGTCGAATTGCCAGATATGGAGGTTTTAAAGTATGTGGTCATACTTTGTTGGGGCAGTTTGGGGCGTCAACCCAAAGGGAAGACAGTAACAAAAGTCTTCCAGCAACAAGGTTGAGCAAAGCATTGTAAGTAAATCACCTCAAATCGACCGGGAGATCATTCAGCATTAATACAGAGGCACACTTCTGGCGAATTTACCATATTTAGACCTGCAATCTCATATTAGTGATCATTGTGCTTGAAAGATCTGACAAAATGGGCGATTTTGAGGAAAATATACCTCAAAGTTCAAAGTGCCGCTAAAAATTTGTTTTCAGGGACTGAGTGATGAAAATTTAGCTCCAAAATCTCTAACATGTGAACGTTCAGAAATAATCGTCCTCAGCAAAAAAACAAGAACTTCATTTTTCGTCAAACTGCAGCCGTAATTGTCCCAAATTCAGGAGAATGACCCATATGAAAATGTAAACAACAGCTTGCCCTTAATTGAAAAAAGCTGTGGTCGTAATATGGTTCCCTGTCTTTTTCGATCAGACTGAATATCAGTACCGTAATAAATATTAATAATTATTGATCTCTCATTGATTCATCAAAGTTAATGGCAGCATTGTGCGTGACATCATTCATGCAGTGATTGTTTTGTTCGGCAGCACTAGGCTTACTTCCACTTCTACAACACGTCATGCAGACGAAAGGAGGAGGTTCGTTGATTGAAATATTCTGGAAGGATCTTCAGAATTTTTAAATGGTCCTGTATAATGAATACATCAAACTTTGCTCTGAAAGTACGTAGAAGAGCACTCGACGTCAAAAATAAGGCTTGAAGATTTTACGACCAGCCGTTCATCATAAGCGTAAGATTCACCCGAGTGTGGTCGATTTTCACAACCAAACCGGCACACTAGATTACATTCGGCGAGTCTACAGCCTAGCTTGGGTAGTTCTGTCAGGAATATTATAAGCATCCGAAAAATTGTTTCTATGAACCCATCTAGGTGAACAGAGAAATCGGTATCGGTGAACAGAGAAATCGAAAACTACCAACATCGAGTAGTTATGAGTTTCTTGCTACTCGCTATGATTACCTTTCTACTCACTATGAGTACGTTCAAAAATAGATAAAGACCAAAAATGTACCACTCTCAACGTTGAAAAGCATAAAATTGGCAGCTATCTCCCTAAAAACTTGGACGATCTGAAAGTTACTGCACCAAGTCAAAGAATTAGACACTGGCTACAAGCAGTATAAAATTCAATCAAATCCATCTACTAGTTTCAGAGATATCAATCTTTAAATAGATGACTATCCCTCAGAATGGCATGGACCAGCACGTTGAGTTCATTGTTTTAAATATAGGTGGCGCAGGACCCTTTAATTGCTAATTACTCATTAGGGAATGCACGGATTTACAAACAACGTTGTGATTAGTATTCCTTGTGCCCCTGCCTATATTTTGGTGCCAAAAGTTTTTAGATTTTTGCAACTTTTTTGATCATGCGCCACCTATTATTTAAAAAAATAACTAAAACCCTTGGGCTGGGCCGGTTTCAGAGTGGTATATTTTTGGTCTTTATCTATTTTTGGTAAGTTTCTACTCAATATGAGTACCTTTCTACTCATCCCAGGGATAATATGAGTACCCCGAAAGTATTCAGCATGATTAGGATTTTTTTTGAGTGTAGCACGGCTCATTTTTTGCATCAATACTTTCACAATCGAAAATCGAGCGTCAAATGCCCTCATGGGAACTTATTTTTAATCATCTATATGTGCGTAAAATGCATTCATGTCATTTTCGCTTTACTTATAATTCCAAAGGGGAACGATTTTGAAATACAACTAACATCAACTCAAGAAGTCGGGTAACATAAATCTAGAACATGTATTACAAAGGCGCAAACGATCTCTAACTAACATCCTGGGATTACTGAATCTGTGAAAAAAATATTAGTCCTGTAAATGACAGGAAGTCCTGTAAAATGACAGTATATCAACAGTACAGCCCGTAAATTTATTGTTAAAATTAAGAAGCTACCGTTAAACTACAGAAGCTCGGTCATTTTACAAAAGCACTTGTCAATATATCACGAAACCTGTTATTCAACAGAAATATCTGTTTAACAAGAGATTTTTTTGAGTATTTATGAATGACGATTTTGTAAAACAGTTTCTGTATAAAATCTTCTGTTTTTTCTAACAGTGTATTCACATTGAGTTGATAGATGTATTCAATGCGAGTAGAAAGGTACTCATAGCGAGTAGCAAGGAACTCCAAATGCAGCTCCTTGGCCCGATGAGTACCCGATGAGTACCTTCTACTCACCTCAGGGACAAAATGACTGATGAGTAGTCCAAAGTACTCAGCATGAGCGGATTTTTTTTCAGTCAAATATGCTGCAGAAATACACCTTCACACATTGACTCCTTTTACATAATCTTACATCATCTGATTGCGTTTCCTCTGAAACGCGTTTCACAGGTGTCCGATGGGTCGGAGGAGCCTAAGGGATGTAAATGTAATGGGTGAAAAAAGACAGTCATTCCTGATACACGCAGGTCTAACGTATTCCCAGTGGCGCGAATCTAAGACGAAATAGACAGCTATGTTAACATGTCGAAACCCTGAGTTCGAGGGACTGGCTAAACTACCCTGTACCTTCAAGGTGAATGCGAATGAAGTTTTTTCTGAAACATTTAAAGACATCAAGGCGACTATCTTTGATTCGTCGCTTTACTACAACGTTTCGCTCTCGCCCTCGTTAAGGCGTTGTGCCTGTCTTTGTTTCTCCCTCGACTTGCTCGGTTTCATATACCTTCCAAGATCCAGGACCTGTCTTTGTCACTTCACAAGGTCGCGATGCCGCCAGAGAAAATACGAGAAGCTGGCGCCTGCTGGAAAGCTGATGGTGGGGAAGGTTTGTATGAAATACCCTTCATATACGATCGCATTAGAGTTGTTGCTTATTGGGGACTGTCTGGACCCTGTACTGTCCAGGGGTAACATTAGATAACACATCACAATAACCCCTTTCAGTCAGGGCCCATGTCTCATCTCGTCAACAAAAGCCCACGTCAGGGTTTTCCAGTATTGTTCTGTTGCTGTAATGTTCCTTTGTATTTGCGTTTCCCGACAATCAAACTGTTTGTAAGAGGCAATGCTATCTCATTCATTGAGCATAATGTCATCGAGGTTTCTGACAAAATAGGCCTATCACGATTTGTGTACTGAAGAATTATTTTGTGCATGGCCTACATGAAGGTGTAAAAATGGACAACCCAGCACTTCTCATGCTTTTGTATGAAGTGAACCACCAGGAACTTCGTCGTCTTCGAATTGGTTTGCTAATCGCTTTCATGAACGAGGATAGGATTGGGGACATCTATGATGGACTATTCCGTTATTTTCACGAGCAAGCACAGGGAAAGGATGTTTATGCAGATTTAGTTTTGCGCCCAGGCCTGTTTTTCACCCTGACTGGAGTGACCATTCAGGACTTTCCGTTCATCTACAATGATGTGCGAGGAGCCTTGTTGACAAGGACAAGGCCAGGTGTCTTGACCCCCACGAACAAGTTGCTGCTGTTTTTTATCTGGGCTCGACAGTACCCGTCATACGCCATGCTATCATACATCTTTGGGGTAAATGAACCGATTATTTCCAAGCTGCTGACCACGCTCATACCATACATGTCACTTACCATCCATCGACGGCACGTGCGCTGGCCCAATGCGCAGGAGTGGGCCAGGATGAGGACGCTACCAGGCAATAGTGTTGGAATACTTGACGGATCACCGCAATTAATCAGACGCCCTTACAGAGGAAACTTGCAACAATTTTTTTATTCTGGACATCGCCACACCCATGTGATGAATGCGCAAGTACTTGTCGACTCCGAAAACTACATCATTCGATGCAGACCTGGGTTCCAGGGATCAACGACCGATGCCCTCTGCTATAGGTAAAGCATGGCGCACACCTCCGATTTTTCGAGCGATTTTCTAGACGACCGGTGTAGCGTTTTTGAATGTTCACCATCTGTGAGTGTTCCCCTACTATTGTCTGACGGAACAAGCGGCAACTTGACAATAGGGGACACACACAGAAAACTGTCGATCTATCTGTGAACGTTTCGCAAACAATAGGGAGGTTTCGCAAGCACCCGGTTAGTCCATACGACGACGTTTATCTATTGTTTGGGTATACCCACACAATAGATAAACGTCGTCGTATGGCCTAACCGGGCGCTTGCGAAGGGGAACACTGACATACGGAAACACTGGCTGATGTTACACCTGCCTTGCGACCACAGTATCTTGAATCCGGTAGACCTGCCCCTGCGACACAGTAATCTGTGCACCACATGCTTTGGCAAACAAAGCACGCTGACTACTCGTACATAATATCATGGACTCATTCATTGCCACACTGCATTATATTTGCTTTTTCCTGATTTTTTTGCAGGATTATTGAAGAACCAGCCCTACCACATGGTATGAACATTCTGGCCGACCGAGGATACCCAGATGAAGCGCCAATAATGGTTACCCAGGGACGAGGAAGGGAGTTCCGAGCAGCAAGAGTACGCATTGAGCATGCCCTTCACGACATTAAGATTTTCCGAGCTGCAGGTGTTCGTTCACGCCATCGAAGAAGGACTATCCCAGCAATATTTGCTTTGGCAGGTGGAATGAGAAATATGCGTCGTGCTAGTTTCAGGAGAAGCAATGTGCTTATAGGGTGAATCTGATTGTATGAGAAAAAAACATCAGACTATGGAAGTAATTGATATGAATAAAATTTGTTCGTATCTTTAGAGAGGCGTTAACTGTCTATTCGTCATCCCGACGGACATTCTGCCGCAGGTACTGAAGCATATATCCCCTCAGGTCATCCTCTTCAGCTTCCCTTGCCCTCATCCTTTGTAACCAATCCCGGATCATCAACTGATTTTCCACTTGCCGCTGCCGAAGTCCTCCCCTGAGATTTAAAAAAAAATAGGGTCATTCCATGCCAAATCAACCAAGAATCCGACGACATCTCTCAGAATTTTGTGAAACTTTGTGGGCAGGTTGGGAGTCATGAGTAACCCCCAGATCTCAGATATTTTTGATCATGGCCTCTTAATTAGTGAGATATTCGCTAACGAAGTTTTGGCTAATTAGCCCACCCTCGCAACTTTGAATACATATATCTTTTGAATCATAGCAGCTACAGAGTTGGTTTTGGTGTCATTTTAAAGCTCTTATTATGGCCTACAAATTCTTCCTGTGAGGTTTTTATACAGGACGTCCCCCAAAAAAGTTACGCCAAATCATAAACTTCAAACATTAATATAAAAAAAATATATTCTTCAATGTTTTTCATATTCTGGTGATCAGTAGTTTATAATGTCAACCAGCTTCCCTGTGAATTCGGAGGTGGGCACTCTGAGAGTTTCTGAGTAATGCACAAATATATATGACATGGTCACCTGTAATTTGCCTTTACGCAACATATTTCATTGGTACATTTTACTTTCAGTTTCAAGTTGGAAATTACAAAGTCCTCTGCAGTCAATTTTATCCCAAGGGGTTTTCCATTTCGAGATTCTGCCTGGGAATTCCTATCAGTTACTCCAAGAGCTTTTTGGAAGCAGTAATATAGGCCTGGTGCTATCAAATGACTGGCATTACCAAACCTGAAGTCACTTGAACAACGATGTCAAGTTCAAAGGCTAAGGCAGAGTTTTTGCTGAGGCAGAAATCTTGTTGCAACCCTTTCAGGGTTCATGAGAAGCCAAAGAAGTCCGGCTTGAGACCTGTAACTGACAGAGCCATTGCCGATTTTCCAAGCCTGCAACTGAAGAGAGGACAGAAACTTTGCACTCAGTGTCGTAAAAAGCTGGGAAAGTTAAGTAAAGAAGTGGTGGAGAGTGATGCTGATACTGCTGGACATGAATCTTTACCACAAGCCAGCACAAGTAGTAGCGAAGATACTTGTGGTGATGGAGGATTGCCCAGAGCTTCATGTTCCGGTGATATGGACTTCTATTCAAGTGAGACGGAACTGAAAACCTTAAACGCATCTCTGCAATTGATGGGGCAATTTCCTGTCAAGAAAACTAGAACAGATGCAGAAAAATATTTGAAATCCAAAACCAAGAAAATCTGTGACAATGTGAGAAAAAGAGTTTCGCTTGCAACGGGAAAGTCGGAGTCCAAATTCAAGGATGCTGGGCAAGAGATGATTATGCAACTCAAAGAAAAATTCGAATCGGCAGAGAAAAAAAGTGAAAAAGTGCAGGTACTGACAGTCCTCCCAAGGAGCTGGACTACTTTAGAAATTCAGGAGGAATTCAATGCTTCCAATTACATGGTTAGGAAAGCAAAGGCTTTGGTGAAGGAAAAGGGGATACTCTCCATGCCGAACCCTAAGATGGGGAAGTCCATATCAAAAGAAACTGAAGAAGCTGTTAACGAATTTTATTTGTCCGAAACCGTCAGCAGAGAAATGCCAGGAAAGAAGGACTTCGTATCTGTCAATACGGATCACAACAAAGCAGCATCTACAAAAACATTTAGTGCTTTGCAATTTGAAGGAAGCTTACAATCTTTTTAAAGAAAATCATCCAGACGTTACGATCGGATTTTCAAAATTTGCAGAACTCCGCCCGAGGCAGTGTGTGTATTGGCAGGATCTAGTGGTACCCACTCAGTGTGCGTTTGCACAACTCATCAAAATCTAAAACTGATGTTCAGTGGAGCAAACTTGGATTCTATCACGAATGGAGAGTTCACACATTATCGTCACTGTCTTGCAGCCATTCAGTGCAATCCACCACGTGTCGTGTGCTTTCTTGGTGACTGTTCCGAGTGTCCTGGAACTGACTGCCTCCGTGAAAAACTCGAAAATTACATGCAGGACCACATGATTGATCAGGTGCAGTACAAGCAATGGGTTTCAACAGATCGCTCAAATCTTGAGACCAAAGTTCAGGCCGTTTCAGACTTTCTGGACTCATTCGAAAACTGTCTTCAGAAACTGTTGCTCCATGATTTTATAGCCAAACAGCAAGCACGCTACCTTCAGGATGTTAAGAATTCCCTTAAACCTGGGGAGTTCCTGGTTATTGCAGACTTTGCAGAGAACTACAGTTTTGTGGTTCAGGATGCTTCTCAGTCATTTCACTGGAACAATCTACAGGCGACAATACATCCCTTTGTTTGTTATTATCGAAGTGATGGTACTGAAGAGATGATACCAGAACACACAAACTTGGTCATCATATCAGAATGTAACATTCATGATACTGTAGCAGTGCATCTGTTCCAAAAGCTCCTCATTCAGTACCTAACCAATAAGCTGGGATAAAAGCCAAGAAAGGTATATTATTTCTCTGATGGGTGTGCAGCCCAATACAAGAACAAGAGGAATTTCGTGAATTTATGCCTTCATGAAGTTGACTTTGGTGTTCCAGCTGAATGGCACTTTTTTGCCACCTCACACGGAAAGGGGCCGTCAGATGGTATTGGAGGGACGATCAAGCGATTGGCAGCAAGGGCAAGCCTGCAGCGACCCTACGAGAATCAGATCACCACACCACGGCAGCTTTTTGAGTTTGCAGACATTCAGATTGAGAATGTGAATTGTGTGTTTGTGACATCTGAAGACTATGAGCAAGAAGCAAAACTGTTGAAAGAGAGGCTTGACAATGCACGTACGATTCCTGGGACGCAGAAGCTACATTCAGTTATCCCACTTTCAACACACAAAGTGACAGTTCGAACATTTTCTTCATCTTCGTCGACTAGGCATGAAAAAGTCAACCTGGATACCAGCAATCAAACCAATTCTGCAGTGAGTGGATACGTGACAGTTGCATATGATAGCCACTGGTGGGTTTCTTGCGTAAAGGAAAGCCACCCTGACAAGCAAGAAGTGGACATTACGTTTCTCCACCCACATGGACCATCTCCTTCATACACATTCCCAGATCCTGCAGACGATCTCACTGTTGATTTGCAAGATATACTAACAGCCATTCAGCCAGTTACTGCAACAGGAAGGACATATTCGATTTCAAGAAAAGAAACCTGTGCTGTGGAAGCTGTTTTAAAGAAGAAACTGAAAGGCTGATGGATTCCTGCCCACTCGAGAGCGTTATATATTTTCTCATTACTCAGAAACTGTCAGAGTGCCCACTTCCGAATTCACAGGGAAGCTTGTTGACATTATGAACTACTGATCACCAGAAATTTAAAAAAAATAAACGATATAATTTTTTTATATTAATGTTTGAAGTTTATGATTTGGCGTAACTTCTTTATGGGACGTCCTGTATAAAAACCTTACAGGAGGAATTTGTAGGCCATAATAAGAGCTTTAAAATGACACCAAATCCAACTACATGTATGTAGCTGCTATGATTCAAAAGATATATGTATTCAAAGTTGCCAGGGTGGGCTAATTAGCCAAAACTTCGTTAGCGAATATCTCACTAATTAAGAGGCCATGAACAAAAATATCTGAGATCTGGGGGTTACTGATGAATCCCAACCTGCCCACAAAGTTCCACAAAATTCTGAGAGATGTCATCGGATTCTTGGTTGATTTGGCATGGAATAACCCAATAGCATAATCTACACCAGTTATTTTTTGCTCTTCTAAGTCCCTGCAACGTGGCAGTCGGGTAATTAGTGCAAAATATACTTCATTTTTGACTGACAGACCATTGCAAAGTTATAACGTCTGGAACAGTGCAGGGTCTCCAAAGATGGATCAATAATATGCTCAAGGGACTTTTAGAAAACTCCTGAATAACAAATTAATTTCATACCTGGGAAGTTCATTCTCATTCTCTGGATGCTCAGCCGCAGCGTCGTCCCCATCATCCATCCTAGCAACCGGGTCAGCAGCTTCATTGGCTTCGGCTTGGTTCATCTGAGTGCCTTAAAATATAGAAACGAATGGAAAATTAACACTCATGATGGCACTGTTTTATCATGTTTATCCCGCAGATTTACAACATTGTTAATTACTTAAAGCCTGGCCCACACGGCCGATTTTTCGAGCGATTTTCTAGGCGACCGGCCTTGCGCCCACAGCAACGACTGAACATATTTTTAGTTTTCAATGACTCGTTTGCGACAAATGCTTCATTGGAAGATCAGTGATGTCGTGGATGACATCACTGATCGACCTCAAAGGTAATTATCGCATGCGACGTAGTAGTCGCATCGGTAGTCGCCCCCATTTTAGTCGCAGGTGTGCGGCGCCCTTACATGGCTTATGTTACAAATTCAATGACTCGCTGGGCTGGTCAGTCAGTCACTGGGGTACTTACAGCTAACTCATCAGCATTCTGTAATCTGTCAAAATCGAAAACAAACCGATCATCCCTTCTATCAGGGTCTGGTGGGAGGTGTCCATCAACACGATTCTGCCTCTGTATTCTCCTCCGGACAACGCGCAAACGATTTACGATGCCGTTTCGCCCCCCAGCGTAAATACCTCTAGCATGGGGAGTGAGGTCCTCCCGTCTAGCCATGAACGCGCCAATTCGATCATTGTCATTGCCGAACTGGTGCTGGGCCTCTCTGTACGCTTGGACCTCCTCATCAGTTACGGCATCGAGAGCGTTATATATTTTCTCATTACTCAGAAACTGTCAGAGTGCCCACTTCCGAATTCACAGGGAAGCTTGTTGACATTATGAACTACTGTTCACCAGAAATTTTAAAAAAATAAACGATATAATTTTTTTATATTAATGTTTGAAGTTTATGATTTGGCGTAACTTCTTTATGGGACGTCCTGTATAAAAACCTTACGGGAGGAATTTGTAGGCCATAATAAGAGCTTTAAAATGACACCAAATCCAACTATGTAGCTGCTATGATTCAAAAGATATATGTATTCAAAGTTGCCAGGGTGGGCTAATTAGCCAAAACTTCGTTAGCGAATATCTCACTAATTAAGAGGCCATGAACAAAAATATCTGAGATCTGGGGGTTACTGATGAATCCCAACCTGCCCACAAAGTTTCACAAAATTCTGAGAGATGTCATCGGATTCTTGGTTGATTTGGCATGGAATGACCCAATAGCAAAATCTACACCAGTTATTTTTTGCTCTTCTTAGTCCCTGCAACGTGGCAGTTGGGTAATTAGTGCAAAATATACTTCATTTTTGACTGACAGACCATTGCAAAGTTATAACGTCTGGAACAGTGCAGGGTCTCCAAAGATGGATCAATAATATGCTCAAGGGTCTTTTAGAAAACTCCTGAATAACAAATTAATTTCATACCTGGGAAGTTCATTCTCATCCCTTACGAAAAATTCCCATGTCTTATTTCTTTTTTTCACATGTGGGAATTATTTCACATATGTGAAAATAAGGCCATGTGTGAAATTTGCCGTGTGAAAAATTCCCATGTGGGATTTTTGTTGAAATCCCCACATGTGAATCCTACATGTAAATCTTATATTGGTCATAATCTTAGTTCACAGTTTTTTGCTATTTTCTTCATCACCTGACTTGTGTCAGATGTAGAAGGAGAAGGCCACCATCAGGTGCAGCCTTTCATTATAAACAGCTTTCATCTTAGCCAATAGGCCGAGAAGGTTAACAGTTCTAGATGGTTGGGTGATATCAATGAATAGAAAAGTATCTTTTCTTTGGTACAGACAAAACCAATGTTATAAAACTATTGCCTTGACAATTCTGAAACATGAACATTCACAACTTCAATTTTTTGTCTTATATTTCAAATGGTAGTTAGGTAATTTTCTTATGCATTTTTTTTCATAAAAAAATGGCATTGTTTATTAAATATTTGCAAATTATAACATAATTGCCATCCCCCCAGTTGTTCGCCGGTAAAAGCTTCATGTTTGACCTTGTAAATAAAACAAACTCGTCTACCTGCTTACCTGTCTATCTGTAGATTAACCAACACACTTATTAGGAAAGTTTGTCATATATTGCTTGTTATTTTCGTTTTCAAAAGTAACTCCATAATCACATGTGTGATTTTCTTGACAAACAGAAGTATTATGTGTGAAAAAAATCACGCATGGTAATTTTAAGATTCCCATTTGTGAAAATGTAATTTTAAAATTCCCATGTGTGAAAATAAAAATAACACATGTAAAAAAATCACATGTGGTAATTTCGTAAGTAAAAAAGAAATTCCCACATGTGAAAAAAAATTCCCATGTGTGAAATAATCCCATAGAAATTTCACATGTGGTAAATGAAAATTAACATATGGGAATCTGAAAATCACATGTGGGAAAATAAAATTCACATAATGCAAATGTTTTACATATGTGAAGAGCCGTTTCACATATGGGAATAGTCATTTCACATATGTGAAAACAAAATCACACATGAGACTTTTTCGTAAGGGATTCTCTGGATGCTCAGCCGCAGCGTCGTCCCCATCATCCATCCTAGCAACCGGGTCAGCAGCTTCATTGGCTTCGGCTTGGTTCATCTGAGCCTTAAAATATAGAAACGAATGGAAAATTAACACTCATGATGGCACTGTTTTATCATGTTTATCCCGCAGATTTACAACATTGTTAATTACTTAAAGCCTGGCCCACACGGCCGATTTTTCGAGCGATTTTCTAGGCGACCGGCCTTGCGCCCACAGCAACGACTGAACATATTTTTAGTTTTCAATGACTCGTTTGCGACAAATGCTTCATTGGAAGATCAGTGATGTCGTGGATGACATCACTGATCGACCTCAAAGGTAATTATCGCATGCGACGTAGTAGTCGCATCGGTAGTCGCCCCCATTTTAGTCGCAGGTGTGCGGCGCCCTTACATGGCTTATCTTACAAATTCAATGACTCGCTGGGCTGTCAGTCAGTCAGTCACTGGGGTACTTACAGCTAACTCATCAGCATTCTGTAATCTGTCAAAATCGAAAACAAACCGATCATCCCTTCTATCAGGGTCTGGTGGGAGCTGTCCATCAACACGATTCTGCCTCTGTATTCTCCTCCGGACAACGCGCAAACGATTTACGATGCCGTTTCGCCCCCCAGCGTAAATACCTCTAGCATGGGGAGTGAGGTCCTCCCGTCTAGCCATGAACGCGCCAATTCGATCATTGTCATTGCCGAACTGGTGCTGGGCCTCTCTGTACGCTTGGACCTCCTCATCAGTTACGGCATCTGGTCGCACTCTGCGGTTTGGACGTGCTGCCATGCTGAAAGCCTAATGTCCTGTGAACTGTCCCTCAGACAGTGATTCCAGACAGTACAGGGCCAATACAATAGCTGGACCATGACCCGGTATTGTCCTCTAAAATTGGTTCTGCAATAGCCAAGTAGGCCTACCGGTACCATATGCCTTTGGTCAGTCGACATCGAATCGGAGAGTGGAACCATTCAAAATGAATGTAGGCCTATGAATTATGACTAAGAACCATTAACCACCATCATTTCCTTATTGTTATGTCACTTGAACGTCATACACATAAGCAATGCCAGAATACTTGTTCTCAAAGGGTTGTTATTTTTATTTTAGGACAGTGAAATGAGACATAGGCCCTGACCGAAAAGGGGTTATTGTGATGTGTTATCTAATATTACCCCCGGACAGTACAGGGTCAAGACAGTCGCGAATAAGCAACAACTCTATTGGGAGCAGTCAGCCGCGCTGATTGCCAAAAGATAGCAGCAAAGTTCTAATGGACCAATACAAAAGAAACTTCTCTTGGTTGGCGCTCAATCAAGCACGAATGGGTCTGCTGGCCATGGTGACACCTATTGGTCAACTCACTGACAGCTCCTGGTAGATGACATATTTTGTACGAAAACTGTACATAATTGCAATAGGCCAACAGTACATTCTGAACCTCAATGTACATGCTCTGGAAAACATTATTAGACCTCTGTTATTTCTATTCATTTCCCTTTAGACAATTCCCACGAAAAGTTTCATTCACCCATTTATGCCACATTTTATTCCAGTATGCTACAGCTGAATGGGTGAATGTCCAGTCCCGATCCTACACACTGATTCCTAGCCCAAGCCCCTAACCCTAACCCTAACCCTGACCCTCAACCCTTGTCACTGACCCCTGCCCTAATCCTAAACCTAGTCCTGACCGTAACCGACAACGCTAACCATCCTAACTCCGTAACCTGGGTACACTGGTTTAGACGATATTAACCGTTTGTGCCTTAGCTACACCTTGTACATGTAAAACTGGTCTTCACTCGTACTATAAACATAAAGGGCCGAATATTCGGGTCGGGCTTTAGCCTAAAGTATAGCTGAAGTTAGACTTTCTCTCATCTGCTTGAAGCATTGCGAAAAACCAAACTTTAACGAAAGTCTGGTTGCAGTCCGACCCGCACATCCGGCCCAAAGTCTTTACGGTGCTGCAAATGCTGCTCGATTAGAAGCCACACAGTGAATGTACTTCATGACCTTCATGCACTTCATGACCTTCCTTTCAGTGTGAACCTTTGACAAGTCATTCTAACAGCTTCATTGTTTCTTGATTATATGATGTCAGTTTCTATGTTTGATATTGTCTTGATGAACCATGACAATAAATCAGTATGTACACTCATCCCAAAAAATAAATGGACAGTGGTTTTTTAGCTCAGCTGACCAAAGGTCAGCGGAGCTAGTCAAATAGGTATTCAGTGGCGTCAGTGTGTCAGTCCAGCAGTCCATCTGTCAATCTATATCGTGAAATTATCACTGTTTCAAAATATCAAATTTCAAAATATCATTGAAAATGAGATTTTTGAAATCTTGAAGTTTTTCATAAAAAAACAAATTGATCATGAATCTATGAAGAGTTCTAAGACTCATGGTGAAGAAATTACTGAAAAATATTTGCCCTATTCTATGTTATTCAAGGAATTATGCATGAAAAATAGTGCCAATGGCACTGTGCCCGCTTGTCTTGACAGCATAGTTGTACGAATCATCAGCAATCTCACTTAAGCCATATCGTAAGTACAAACATGCCCAATTGCCATATAAAAGTATCATTGGGTAACAAGTTGATGAAGATCCGTTTTTAGTTTTGGCCCCCTAGTGGCAAAGTCAAGAACCAGATTTCGCCAAAATTTTGTGTGTGAGTTGCTATAGCCTAGGTAGATATGTGCAAAGTTTCAAAGGAATAGCTGAAACCATTACAAGAAGTGCCAATTTCGTAACTTCAGACAAACTTTGACCTCTGTGACCTTGAAAATTAGGTCAAATTAAAAACTGGGGTATAGTGTTATGTATCCTCATTAGATATACCCATGATAAAAATTTGATGAAGATCCGTCTCGTAGTTAGGGAGAAATGGCACTTTAGGTGATTTTGGTTTTGGCCCCCTGGTGGCAATGTCAAGAATCAGATTTCACCGAAATGCTATCTGTAAGTTGCTATAACCTTGAGGTACATGTGTACAAAGTTTCAACACGATAACTCAAACCATTATCAAAATATAGCCCTTTGTAATTTTTCACAAAACGCCCCCTGGAGGCCAAAATAGGAATCCAACCGTGCTCAAAATCGAACTCGACCTAGATCTTAGGCCCATATATACACCCACCAAAGGCCAAAAAGATTCGTCAAAAAATAAACGCGCTAGAGCGCTAACAAACCAAAGTTTACGGACGCACAAAACGCCCCCTGGAGGCCAAAATAGGAATCCAACCGTGCTCAAAATCGAACTCGACCTAGATCTTAGGCCCATATATACACCCACCAAAGGCCAAAAAGATTCGTCAAAAAATAAAGGCCCTAGAGCGCTAACAAACCAAAGTTTACGTACGTACGTACTGACGCACGACAGACCACCACTCAATGACCCCAACCACAGCATAAGCCCTGCTGGGCCTTGCGGCCAAGCGGGCTAAAAACGGGACACTTTTCAACACAATTTAAAGAAAAAGTTTAATTTCTCTGTGACCGATGGTAATATAGTTACCGAATCTTGCTCAGTCTTAATCTTTTAGCGAAGGTAAACACCTCAACCCAAAATTTCGTGAAAAATCTCAAATTTCAGATTTTTGATACTTTCGATAATCTCAAAGAGAAGAAAAGCACAAAAATTAACACACAATATATGATAAATAAAAAGGCAATTTCCAGAGTGTTCGCGAATGTTCGACCCCAACCGGGGTCTTCTTCAGGCTGGAACTTTACAATACGAAACTCTAGAACAGACTGAGCTGAAACCCAAATGTAGATTAGAAGTATCCCATCCAAACAGGACGTGACAGCAATTAAGGAAAGAAAAGAGTACAAGCCCCAAAAGGTGGTTGCTCAACCTAATAGAAATGTAATTAGTGAATGTAAGGCTTGAATAGGCCGAAGGGAAGGGTGTATAATATAGCTAGGAGGAATCAAACTAACAGTGTAATTATACTAACAGTACAATACCCCCAAGACTATAGTAAGAATAATTTATATTAAACAAATGTATGATGAAGTGATAACAAATTAGGCCTAGAAAAAGAAATGAAGAGCAAAATAATAAGAAATGAAGGGGCAACAGTAAAGAAAGGAAGCCTAGGTGAACAGCACCTACAAAACCTGACCAACGAAAATTTAGAAACAGACCATGGACGAAGACAAAGGCCTAAAAAAGAGGAACCCTGTCCTCCAAGGAAAAAGGTCTACTAACGGGAAAGGAGGGGTTGCAAAGCACTGACCAGCGAACAAAATAGGAGAAGAGCAATGGAAGACAAGGCCTAGTAAAAGGACCCCTGTCCCCCGGCCCGAGCTACAGTCTTCCAAAGCAACGACCCTATTAAAAGTAAAGAGGGGGGGGGAAAGGACCCCATCTGGGGCCCCATGCCAAAACTTTTTTGGCCCTGACACTAAGGGGCAGCTGCGAGGTTATCAGAAACTCAGCACCTAGTGTTGAGGCCTGAGGGGGTGATAGTTTTGAGGGTCCACATCCATTTCAACTCTGTACTGAGGAGGGTCGGCCCTCCTAGGTCTGTTTCTAAATTTTCGTTGGTCAGGTTTTGTAGGTGCTGTTCACCTAGGCTTCCTTTCTTTACTGTTTTGCCCTTTCATTTCTTATTATCTTGCTCTTCATTTCTTTTTCTAGGCCTAATTTGTTATCACTTCCTCATACATTTGTCTCATTGTTTAATATAAATTATTCTTACTATAGTCTTGGGGTATTGTATTGTTAGTATAATTATACTGTTAGTTTAATTCCTCCTAGCTATATTATACACCCCTTCCCTTCGGCCTATTCAAGCCTTACATTCACTAATTACATTTCTGTTAGGTTGAGCAACCACCTTTTGGGGCTTGTACTCTTTTCTTTCCTTAATTGCTGTCACGTCCTGTTTGGATGGGATACTTCTAATCTACATTTGGGTTTCAGCTCAGTCTGTTCTAGAGTTTCGGATTGTAAAGGTCCAGCCTGAAGAAGACCCCGGTTGGGGTCGAAAATTCGCAAACACTCTGGAAATTGCCTTCGATAATCTCAAATATCATCAAAGTAAGCCAAGATTTTCAAACACTTTCTTCACCATATTTCATAGAATTTTCCATAGTTTACTTGAAAAGTCATTTCTGGTAAAAAATGTTAAGATTTCCAAAATCTCAATCTTTATGATATTTTAAAATAGTGATATTTTCATGATAATTAATTTTTTTCCATGAAATTTCCTGTCTGACATACAGAGGAGATGTTCAAGGGCCAGGTATCAAAGCTGCAACCCCATCGTGTGCATACCTCAGCAACAGAAGATAAAAACTTTTGTCCATTTATTTTTTGGGATGAGTGTACAAAGGAAGACATCAGAGCACAATGGGCTTAAGTCTAATTTCTGCACTTTTGAGTTACACACATCAAATTGAAGCTTGTGCTGCCCTCTTTCGACTGGACACCTAATTACAACGTATATTTGTACATTTGAGTGGTAAAATCAGCCTGTAAGTGTACTGAGAGCACAAAGGGCAGAAGTCATAAAACAGCTGTAATTCCTTTGCAATACCAAGTTTGACATTGTCACTTTGTTGATAGTGCTGCCCTCTTTATACCTCACCACTTATC
>NMRB01000047.1:171402-183727 GCA_002633025.1 Notospermus geniculatus
ACTTCTAAGTTTACTCCCCAGGGCCATTTTGACTGTGGCAGTGCTAATGTTGTATACATGATTCGTTGCAAAAAGTGTGATGTTTTGTACATTGGTGAAACGAGTCAAACTTTAAGAGGCAGAATGAATGGTCATAGACAGACCATCAGAAACAATAACACACATCTTCCAGTGAGTGAACATTTCAATAGTGCAGGACACCATATAGATGACATGAGAATTACAGTTTTGAAAGGCCCCATCAAGGATATTAAACAAAGACATGTTGCGGAGCAAAAACTCATCAGCAAGTTTAATTCCATCAAGTGTGGGCTTAACAGGGATCAGGGTTTTCTAGCACATTACCAACTGACCAATTAATGTACTGTACACACCATTGTCATTCCAGCATTGTACTTTCTCTTCCCACCATCTGTAGGATAAGAGGTGTGAAGTCACCGTTTAATTCTTTCCATATGTTTTTACAGTTCATTTTGTGTATATTGGTATAGCTTTCCCTTATTTTCTCATACCTGATGAAGTCACAGTAAGTGACGAAAGCTTGTATCGGGTCTTCGGACCAAAATACACTCAGTTCATCATGAAAAAGGTGTCATCTCTATTTACTTTAATTTATGACAAAGATAAATTCATTGTTGACATAACGCCACCGTTTGTGACTGATGTTGTCTGCCAAAGGAAGCCGATTTATAATGATATTGAAAATGCGTTTCGATAAGAATGGAAAGTCGAAAAATGAAATATAAAAGTTGCAACGACTTCAAATCATCGAAAACTAATAACCGTCTTCATTCCGAACTTCTGAAGGCACCTGCTCGGCAATTTCCGTGACAACTCGCACTTCCCCTCGGACACAATAAATTCCAAGGCAGTCACCTTGAATGGGCAACGATTGCAACGGGTTTGTGAGAGTTAGGATGCGGTTAGCCTCATCATATCGGCAGCACGCTGCGCGCATGAACTAGGCCGCATAAAATGTTGCGTTTCGTCAACAATTTGCAGATGGGGTGATGTACCGGTAGGTTTATAAAATATATAATAAACCTCAACTTATCCAGTAAATCAGGTTGAACATCTTAACAGGCCAAAATTCAGGGAAATAATCCCAAGGTCCAAAAATACTAGTACCGGCACCACACAGGTAGACGGCTGTGTCAAGGAGGAGAGGTTACTCTCATTAAAATCTTGCAATATGTGCCCGTATGGGCAAGTATACATTAGGCCTCCACTGATATTGTAAAATTACGGCGCCCGTTACGGGACATGTATTTTTTTTAAAAATCTCGCACTGCGTGTTTTAATCTCGCACTGCGACTTTTTAAAGTCGCACTGCGACTTTTAATTACGCACTGCGACTTTTTAATCACACAATCTCACACTGCGACTTTTCATCTCGCACTGCGACTTTATAAACTCGCACTGCGTCTTTACAAACTCGCACTCCGACTTTATAAAGTCACAGTGCGACTTTTTAAACTCGCACTGCGACTTTATAATCTCGCACTGCGACTTTTTAAAAAGTCGCACTGCGACTTTATAAACTCGCAGTGCGACTTTATAAATGCAGTGCGGGTTTAAAAAGCCGCAGTGCGAGTTTATAAAGTCGCACTGCGAGTTTAAAAAGTCGCAGTGCGAGATTAAAAGTCGCAGGGTGAGATTGTGAGATTAAAAAGTCGCACTGCGAGATTAAAAGTCGCAGTGTGAGTTTATAAAGTCGCAGTGCGAGTTTATAAAGTCGCACTGCGAGATTAAAAGTCGCAGTGCGAGTTTATAAAGTCGCACTGCGAGTTTATAAAGACGCAGTGCGAGTTCAAAAAGTCGCAGTGCGAGTTTATAAAGTCGCAGTGCGACTTTTTAAAAAGTCGCAGTGCGAGTTTAAAAAGTCGCAGTGCGAGTTTAAAAAGTCGCAGTGCGAGTTTATAAAGTCGGAGTGCGAGTTTATAAAGACGCAGTGGGAGTTTATAAAGTCGCAGTGCTAGATTAAAAGTCGCAGTGTGAGATTGTGAGATTAAAAAGTCGCAGTGCGAGATTAAAAGTCGCAGTGCGACTTTAAAAAGTCGCAGTGCGAGATTTAAAAAAAATAATACATGTCCCGTAACGGGCGCCGTATAAAATAACTAAATCTGATACAAGAAATTATAATTTTGGGCCTCACTTGAGACTCTTCTTCATGGACCTTTTTTACTGTGCGCACTCTTTGGTGAGAAGACAAACCAAATCACATATTCTTGCAATTCAATATGGCTACCTTGGGCTTGTGTCCGAGGTGAAATGCGCCGCCCAGTAGACAGATCAGCAGTTCGCCTCAGGTCGTTCCGAATGATCCGTCTTTACTTCAGGTAAAGTGCAAGGTTTAATATCTTTGGAACTTGAGGGTGGTGTAGGTTGCAAATTGGTTCCTTTCAATTTTCAACCAGTGGTTAACATGTTGTGCGTGCGTATTGGTGGTACTCAACTATTGCAGGAATCTTGTGGTAATCCGAGGTTCTTTATGCTCGCCGAGGAAAGGAGCGAGCGTTAAGACCCTGATATTCCCAAAATGATATCAGACACCCCATTTATTCTTTTACGAAAGAATAACGAAAAAAAAGTTATTGCTCTTGCTTTGGGCTTGAAACCTGGGAATGTCATCATTGCTAAGAAGGCGATTTTCAGGTTCGGTCAGGCAAGTCGCTTCCAATCATGCCAAGCACCCTTGAACTTGCCCAACCGAAACTTACCGCATTCCCCTCCAAAATGTGATGTACATGTTGTTTACGTATTGCATCTTTCCTTTTATATGGGTGATGAACATTCTAAGTGAAGATGATAAATCTCGATGGCGTTCCTGATTACGCAAGCTATTGACTGAATCATCCTTAAATCGATAGATTTAAAATCAATTTTTACTATCACTTATTTCTAATCCTTTAGAATCTGGTACCGCTATATACATTGTTCACTTTTTTATCGCGCTTGGCCGCAACGCCCGGCATGGTTTATGCTGTGGTTGGGGTCATTGAGTGGTGGTCTGTCATGCGTTAGTACGTACAGTCTTTGACAAAAGTTTATCTCCACCTTTAATCGTCCATAACTTCCTTATAAAGTTAAGAAATTTGATGCGGTTTTCAGCAAATAATATTTCAATCTTTTTTGCATCTTCCATACACAAAGCTGCCTCTGCAGCATCACTCTGACATTACGTAATCAGACGCTGAAATAAAATCCAAAATCAATTTTTTAATTTCCACGCCAATTTGGATTTTTCACGTCCGAACAATTAGTAGCAACACTTGAAAACAATTCACAAAGATTACGCCATCAAATTCGGCCTCAGTGTCCCAAAAATGTGACTTTTGTTGGGTCTTGTCGGTAAAACAGTGGCGTGGGGCTTGAGATGGCCCCCTTTTAACTTGTTCAGCCATTCACTGATTATGGAAAATATAGGTATGTGAATAATGATTATGAAGGTGTGACTAGGCAAACCTAAGCCAACGAATAGATTTCGGCATTGTGATTGTAATGCATAAGTTTCCATTCATGAATATTTACAGCAAACATGTATGTCACAGTCATTTGAATCAAAGTAAGATTTGGTCCTTGTCCAGGGTTTCCAATGAACCGAAATAAAAGGTATCCCTTACAACTGCAGGCCTATTGACAGAACAAGTGAAACTTACAAGTGTCCAGAAACCGTAACTTACTGTGTTTGAGGGATTTGTGGTTTGTGGTTTGCGTCCCTATCCGAGTCCAATGATTGGTTGGGCAATGGCATTCACAAAATGTGGGGTCGCTCACAGGCAAAATAAGAGCATTTGAATCTACTCCAAATTTTTTGAGAAACTGAGGTGCAATTTGCGTAATCTTTGCGGATTGTTTTCAAGTTCGGACGTAAGAAAATCAAAATTGGCATGGAAATAAAAAGTTGATATTGGACTTTTTTCAGCGTCTGATTGCATATAATGTCCGAGTGATGCTGCAGACGCAGGTTTGTATACGGACGCTGCAGAAAAGATTGAAGTATTGTTTGCTGAAAACCTCATCAAATTTCTTCACTTTATTAAGGGTGTTATGGACAATTAACGGTGGTGATAAACTTTTGTCAAAGACTGTACGTAAGTCTTGTTCGTATTAACATCAACACCGATTATCTCAAATATCTCATAAACCACCAAACCAACTTAAATGCAGTTTTCTGCATAATGTCAGAAATCTTGTTGACTACAACTGAGCATCAATGTTTTTGCACAAGATTCACTTCTTCATTGCGTAATCTGTCATTGAAAAAATTGTCGGAAAAAAACTTTTTTTGTTTCTGGATTTTTCACCAAAATTCCTTTGCTCGAATGAAGTTATGCCAATATAAAGGTGATTTAGCAAGTTGCTGTCAAAATAGGTCGTTTAGTTTTCGAGAAATTGACGTTTTTGTGAAGCTCTATTAACACCAATTGTGTTCCACTACCAACACCTTATGAGACGGGACTATCGGGGTCGCACTGGAATGGATCGCGTCATATCCCGGAGACGTTTGTCAGAAGTAAAGCATACGCTCCCAAATCCAAGTCTGATCAAGTATGGGTGCTTCACAGGGTTTCATTCTTGGTCCTTTTATATTACCTGTTTATATCAATCCTATTGGTGATATCATCAAGGCAAAATGGTATTTCGAACCATTTCTACGCAGATGAGAAACAACTTTTCACAGACACTTGTCTGAAATGACGTCCACATGCGACTAATTTATGACTACCGGTGTTCGTGAGCTCAACAAATGGCTGATACGATAGGAAACGTGAACCCAGCTTTTCTTATAAACCGATTGGCTTTATTTGAAGCTTTCCACTGGCGGTTGTACATTTAATCGTTATTTGAAGTATATATAAAGAAATCATAATTCCTTTGCTGTGAAAGATCAACCTTAGGCCTATATGGCATGTGTAAGAGGGGATATGTAGACCATGATTTGCTAATAGATGGCGTGCTGCCTTGAGACATTCTGATCTAACTATCACAGTCCGACTGGCAGCTGTGCTTATGACGCAATATCAATATCAATATCCAGCAATGATGACACTAGACCACAGAGTAGGCCTAGTCTCTACATCGGACGATTTAAGAGACTACTGTCGCCCTCTTGATTCTGGCTGTGATTCGTCGGAATACGTCCAATCAGAATACGAATCTTCTCTGATGACGTATCGGCGGCAGGTATTCCCCAAAGAAGCCAAGTTTCCAAGATGGCGTCTGGCGTCCAACATTTCTCGCTTCGAACATTCAGCGAGGTAGTGCAACGAATGTCAGCGAGATAAACACTCAGTGACCTATCCCAGCGATGTTTTGTGTCATTAGATAAACATCCTGGGGATAGTCCGTTGAAGAAACCACCCTGCTATCTCATTTCGACTCCTATAGCTTGCCGTTAGAGTGCTGCACACAGATGTACACGATGTAGGCATGATGTACAGGTCTGCTAACTGATGCGCGCGCATCCTGCCTGGTAGGAATTCCGACCACACTTTCGAGACCCCGACACCAGTTCCTAACGTGCTGCACGGTGGAACTGGATACCGGTTTATGATGACACCTGCTGTCACCAGGCTGTGCGTCACCGTTATCAGTAGAGCAGTAAAAGAGGAGGCATCGGGTTTTAAACTATAATGATATTGAAATTATCTGGAATAAACTGTATCATCATGAAGGAATGTTATTGCTGACCACAACATTTTGTCATTCGCGGGCAGTTAATGTGTTATATGCACATTTTTTTGATAATTTTTCGATGGCTTAGCAATACATTTTAGGGCCCAGCCTGTTGATTATCCCAATGTCCCTGGAAAAACCGCTCCGTTTCTGCTCACCGCGGTGGATTTCGCTCGAGTAGAAATGGGCCTTGATATCGGTTTCACCTGTCAGACAGAGATGAGCCAAAAACCTGGCGAGAGTATCGATTTGGAACAAACAGTTGGGTGCCTTCGTAATTTGTTCCAGCAGGCTGAATTCATCATCGCAACAACGAGGACCTAGAAGAAGAGAATAAACCCGTGTCGTCGTGTCTGCAGATTCTGGCTGCCACATTTGGGTCATAAACAGCACGAGGCAAAGAAAATGAATACGACACTGGAAATTCCATCCATGCACTGGAGTGAACAAGAGTCTTCGATATTATTCCCTACTTGGGACTTCCAGTATGCATTACGTTTACACTGCCACAGCCCACAGGTTGATGAAATGGAGAGCCCCTAGTGCCAATAGTCTGAGTTACTCTATTCAGAGTTACTGGAGCGTGAGCCACAGAATTCCAGGAATTGGCTGTTCAACTTTGATTACCCCCTACATTTTGCTATTTTTAAGGTCATAAAATCGTTATTTTTCAACATATTTCAAAAATAAAAAGACTTTTTTGATAAAGTGAAGAAATTGCAGTTCAACTGTATGATTTTGAAGCTGTGCACGCATGGGGTTTTCGTTATTTCTGTCTTTAGCCAGAAAGCTGAATAAACATTCCAGGCCAATTATCTGGACTTCACACCTCTTAATTGCACCCCTTCGAAAGGCGTTTTGAAGGTTAGAAATGGATTTTTCCTCTGTGGGGTGTAAACGTAATGTGTAGAGAGGGGTTACCCTTTCCCTGCCAATGTGGCAGTACTTCGACATAAATATTCTCCATTCAAGCCATCGATAGTACATGTAGTTGTAGGCGCTGCCGTAAGATGGCGTGGCGTATGCTCTATCATTTGAGACAAATTTTGAGGCGCTGTATATTGGAGTTGGGATTGAATTTTGCCAATATCTTGAGGGGGCAGGAGGCAAACCCGGGGCCAAATTTTGGGAGAAATTATTTTGAAAAAATATAATTATGGTTGCCGATCATGAAGATCGGGAACCATGTTGTTTTTGGTCGTGGTGTCAGTGTGNGGGGGGGGGGTCTGTGTGTGTGTAGGTGTGTGTGTGTATGTCCGTCTGTCACGCCTCCATTTCTTATCTCCTTCAACAGCTGCAGCTCTGGCAACACATCCTACCCCTAGGTTTGTCAACCTGGGCAATCCAATGAGCTAATCATTTTCAACATCAGATGCCTCCATCATGATGTAATCAACATATCAGACTTGATATTTCGTCCGTCACGCTTTTATCTGATGCCATAACTCAGCTCCTTTAACACCTAGTGCAATGGAAATAGGTTCTACTCTTAGGTTTTCATACCCTACGAATCCAATGGACTGGTTACTTTTGATCTGAGATGTTGGGGTTATGGTATCACAAATTTGATATTTTGCGATAACTTGCCATATTGTCAACTGAGCAACATGAAACAAGTCTTAGTTCATGCCTGCTTATCCAAGGACTGGACTATGTTAAAATGCTCAGCCTCACGTGTCCGAGTGATTGAGATATCATGAGATTTTGATATCAAACTTGATAGTTTGAAATATCTCTGCCTGTGTTAGAGATAGAGGCATGATATCACCCATACTTAGGTTACAGAGGATGCCCATTTCGATTATGCAATGACCTTGATGATCAAAGGTCAAGGTCAAGGTCAAACTTGAGAATTTGAAATATCTATGCCCGTGATAGAGATAGAGACATAACATCACCCATACTTACATTATTGAGGCTGCCTATTTCGATTATGCAATGACCTTGATGATCAGAGGTCAACCCTTACGAAAAATTCCCATGTGTTATTTCTTTTTTCACATTTGTGAATTATTTCACATATGTGAAAATAAGTCAATGTGTGAAATTTGCCGCTTTTTCCATATGAGATTTTTGTTGAAACCCCACGTGTGAAAAATTCCCATATGGGATTTTTGCTGAAATCCCACATGTGAATCCTACATGTAAATTTTATATTGTTCATAATCTTAGTTCACCATTTTTCGCTATTTTCTTCATCACCTGACTGGTGTCAGATGTAGAAGGAAAAGGCCACCATCAGCCTTACATTATAAAAAAAACTTACATTATAAGTAGCTTTAATCTTAGCCAATAGGCCGAGAAGCTACGTGTATAACAGTTCTAGGTGGTTGGGGAATATCAATGAACAGAAAAGTATGTTTTCTTTGGTACAGACAAAACCAATGTTATACAACTATCGCCTTGACAATTCTGAAACATAAACATTCACAACATCCGTTTTTTGTCTCATATTTCAAATGGTAGTTAAGTAATTTTCTTATGCATTTCTATTCATAAAAGTTGGCGTTTTTTATTAAATATTTGCAATTTATAACATGATTGCCCTCTCCCCAGCCATCCGCCAGTAAAACCTTCATGTTTGACCTTGTAAATAAAACAAACTCGTCTACCTGCTTACCTGTCTGTCTGTAGATTAACCACCACACTTATAAGGACTGTTTGTCATATATTGCTTGTTATTTTCATTTTCAAAAGTCACTCCATTCTTAATGATTCATCTCACTTAAAGCTGACGTGAACGAATAAAAAGCCCCCATGCGACGAGCAAGAGAATTGCAAACGCCCTGCAAACACCTCAGACGAAGGCTCAGAACATGATAGACCCCACGAGGCCAGGAGGGCGCCATCTTATTTGCCTTCGTGCTTTCGAGGTGTCAACATCCTCTGGTGAGCTCCTGCTGAACACTTTTTTTGAAAGAAAAGAGTTTGACCCAGCTGGGAATCGAACCCACGCCTTCTTATCTTTGTTCCACCGTCTTCCCCACTCGACCACCGAACTTCTTGGAAGACTCATCATGTTTTCTCTTATTCGTAGTATTATTACGAAAGTCGAAGGCCAACGTCTATGACAAACACAAATCATGTCTCTGTCAGCTGGCCCATTGGCCTATTGGATTGAGTTGTGGGTTACAAATCAGAAGGCCGACGGTTCGAATCCCGTCTAAATGACTACAATTTTTTTTTCTTTGAGTATAGTGTAAGAGGTATCCGGAGATGTTGGCAGCTCTGTTGCCTGAAGGTAAATAAGGTGGCGCCCTCCTGGCGTCGTAGGGTCTATCATGTTCTGAGCCTTCGTCTGAGGTGTTTGCAGGGCGTTTGCAATTCTCTTGCTCATCGCATGGGGGCTTTTTGTTCGTTCACGTCAGCTTTAAATACCATGTGTGAAGAAAATCACATGTGTGATTTTTGTGAGAAAACAGAAATTTAGTACTATGTGTGAAAAAAATCACACATGGTAATTTTCAAATTCCCATGTGTGAAAATAAAAATAACACATGTAGAAAAATCACATGTGGTAATTTCGTAAGTTTCCCACATGTGAAAAAAAATTCCCACGTGTGAAATAATCCCATGTAAATTTTACATGTGGTAAATGAAAATTAACATATGGGAATCTGANTTATTGAGGCTGCCCATTTCGATTATGCAATGACGTTGATGATCAGATATCAAGGTCAAGGTCAACCATGAGATGAGTAATTGGCACGAGATCAAGTTCTGTGGGATTTATCGCCGTAGTTCATCAATCAATGTATCCTGATATCTGTCAATGGATCCTGATCTCTATCAATGTATCCGATCTCTATCAATGTATCCTGATCAATCTATCTTCATCTCTATCAATGTACAGTTCATGTATAAGTACCTGTACATCGGACGGGAACCATACGACATTTACAATGTCATCTTGTTTTTTCAAGTGTAAATGAGATTGCTTTTCATTGTTATCATTGTTTAGTATGTACCGTACTCAGAGTGATGGCATTCAAATATCTTTATTGCCAGGGTATCAAGACACACTTTGTTTTTTTTTAAATCAAAAAAATCCAAGATGGTGGCTCCTTAGACCATTCCCTACAAAGTTTTCCTGACTTTTTAATGCTAACAGTGCATGCTTTGTAGTAACAGATAATTATGGTTCCCGATCATCAAGATGGGGAACCATATTGTTTTTGGTCGTGGTATCAGTGTGTGTGTGTGTGTCCGTCTGTCACGCCTCCATATCTTATCCCCTTAAACAGCTGCAGCTCTGGTAACACATCCTACCCTTAGGTTTGTCAACCTGGGCAATCCAATGAGCTAATCATTTTCAACATCCTTTAACACCAAGTAGTCTTGAACGTTAGTTGTGGTGTTGATATTTTTGGTGACTGGGAGGGGAATGTGGATGGTAGTCAGCTGCCCTGCATTCAGAGAGACTTAGTGAAAAGTCTCTCTGAATGCAGGGCAGCTGACAGGGATCTGTGGTTATAAGTATTTATTATCAAATGCAGATTTGTAGGGAAACGGAAGGGCTGGGGAGATATTCATCCTGCGAAAAAACGTTTTCAGCCAAAAAAAATAAACAGAGAAACTGACACGTGAAAAAAAATTCCTATCGCAAGGCTCGAACCCGGCGCCCCGGATTCAGAGCCGGACGCTCTACCGATGCGCCAGCTGGCCACGTCATGACGGTGGCTGCTCAATAAATGTTTATAAACATATCCCAGCTACTCAACATATTTTTATGTTAATTAAAAATGACGTTGCAAATCAGAATAATCTTCCAAAAATCGCATTTTACAACATCCACAGAGCAAGTCCCCAGCAAATCTGTCAGCGTATCGCTACATAATGTACCCATCTACGTTCACAGTCACTAAAAACGTGAACCAACCGTCCGGTATATTCCATCTGGACATTCGGTGCATATTTCCTATGAGTCCAGTTCTATTGAATGACCCGTGACAAGTCTTTGGCTAGCTTCGCTGTTGGCCGCTACGCGGCGCGTTGGGCCCTTGCGTCTAGTGCAATGGAAATAGGTTCTACCCCTAGGTGTTCATACCCTAGGAATCGAAAGGACTGATTACTTTTGATCTGAGATGTTGGGGTCATGGTGATATATCACAAATTTGATATTTTGCGATAACTTGCCATATTGTCAACTGAGCAACATGAAACAAGTCTTAGTTCACGCCTGCTTATCCAAGGGCTGGGCTAGGTTAAAATTCTCAACCTCACGTGCCCGGGTGACTGAGATATCATGAGATTTTGATATACCGGTATCAATTTTGATAATTTGAAATGTCTCTGCCTGTGATAGAGATAGAGGCATGATATCACCCCTACTTTGGTGATCGAGGATCTCTGCCTGTGGTAGAGTTAGAGGTATGGTATCACCCATACCTAGGTTATTAAGAGTGCCCATTTCGATTGTGCAATGACCTTGATGATCAGAGGTCAAGGTCAAGGTCAAACATGATAATTTGAAATCTCTCTGCCTGTGGTAGAGGTAGAGATATGATATCACCACAAGATGCCCATTTCCATTATGCAGTGACCCTGATGATGTAACATATGACAAGTTCCATTCTTATCTAAGGGAACCATATGACATTTATAATGTGCTCTTGTTAGATTTCAGTGGCTAATTTCTGAAAAATCCTCTGGCACCGAAAGGGTTTTAGCAATTTGCCAGACAGGTGATTTAGGGCAGAGTGTATGATGTGCCTGCTTCAAAGTTTAAACAAAATATTGAGTTAAGGTCCAAGAGCCAAATAAGTCATAACTGGAATCGCCAAATCAAAGAAAGTCGCCCAATCCACTAAAGAAGAATGGGTCCTTCTTGGTATGCAACTTGCAAACTCAGCGGTTGAGCGGCACCGTTGTTTGTGATGCGGCACTACATGCGTGTAACTTCTAACTTTTCATATTTCACAACAACAACAAGATACATAACAACAAAAAACATACAGGCGAAGGGTCTATCTATCTATACTGAGGAATTGAAAAGTCATTTGCTACGCTCAACACACCTCGTGAATTCTGCTAAATATTGATTCTTGCAGGAAAAGCTTTGTGTTGATATCGACAGGAGGCGTTTTTGTTTCCCAGTTTTCCAACTCCACGTGCGTCTTGTCCATGATTCAATAAGAACCTCGTCCCAATTTGGCGTATTCCAGCTTATAAAAAGAGTATGCAGACAACGCTAAGGCTGACACCTTGATCTGTTGGGCCCCGGGGTCTAAGACATCAAATGCCGAAAGCAAGGAACGACAACTTTTCCATCCATTTCGAAAAGCTGAAAACAATAGTGACTAAATCATTGAAATGACCGGCAAGTGAATATTGCACAGTATCAGCAAGTGAATGAGGAATTGTAATGGTACTATTTACAGGCGGTTTACCTCTATTTTGCTGTTGTATGTTTCCACCTCGGACATCGGGAGGGGTGGGCAAGACCGGAAGAGCCTTATTATTCTATGCCTGACAATGCGAGCCTGAGACAGCAGTGCTAGTGTTTTACTGTACGTGTATGATGAAGAGAGTAAACTCTCAACTAGAAATGGTGTTCATGACTGGACACGGTCAGCACAGACGTGTACACCAACGGGTACTGACCTCTTTCCCGCCGTCAGTTGTATTTAGCGTTGCCCCCCCCCCC
>NMRB01000047.1:185382-203649 GCA_002633025.1 Notospermus geniculatus
TTTTTTTTTCTTTTAGGGTTGAGTCGATCAACTAACAGCCTGGTAGGCCGAATACAGAGTGTTGTCACTGAGTGGAGACGTGTCCGTAGTTTTCCCAGACTGGGACACATACACATGGATGGCTTAACTTGGGAACTTATAACAACAGGCTTTTTAGACAATTTAAAGGCCCAACGACGGTCCGCATCGTCAACATGGTCAATTGTGAATAAGATATTTCATGTGTTTTAATGACCAATGTACATGTCAGTGTCCTCGGTCATGATGTTCCCCAAATTAAATTAAGAGCACAGCATACAAAGTATACATTCAAAAAGCAAAAACATTAAAAAGTAGGGGACTTGAAATGATATCGGATGACCCCAAAAATTACCCCCTACAAAATTTGCACTAAATTTAAAACTCTTATAACCTGTGAAAATGTTTCAGTAAAAGTAAAGTATTATCAGCCTGAGATAAGATGTGAGCCCTTAAGAATTCCGTGAATGTTCTGTGTTATGTGTTAGTGTTACAGATCTGTCAGTTTCAACATTTACCACAGCCCCTTCAACACTGTTGAAAAGGGGCTGTCGTTAACAGCCTGTTTACAGGATGCTAACATCCTGTTAACAGGCTACTAACAGCCTGTTAACATGAACATCGTTCACCAACTCATCCAGCTGCTCCTGTGTGAGTCTTATGTGTCTCTCTGAAGGCTCATTACTTTTGGCAGGCTCTTGGACAAAGTTTTCATCCCTTTCCAGTGCAAATATATTCTTGAACACAGTTTGTCAGAACAAAGATGGTTGTAACAATAACATAACACTAACATGAGAAATTCTAACTTCTTGACGGTGTTACAGATTCTTAACCACTAAGTGGTTAAAATTTATAAAATGTAGGGAAATTTCTGCATATTTTAACCAGTGTGTTGGAAATGAAGAGGGCTCTCTTCTAAGCAATTCAGTAAAAAACCCAGCTTATTTCGCCAAGAATTACCAAGAATCAAACTAAAATTTGACAAGAGTTTGTTTGTTTGTGTGTTTGTTTGTTTGTTTGTTCGCGATTTTCTCCGAGACTAATGAACGGATCGCCGCCAAACTTGGTATGCTAATGCAGACGGGCCTGGGAAATGTCCTTACGAAGCCTGAATGCTGTTCAGGCCTTTTGACGTCATGACGTCACCGAGATTGCCGTCACGTCGTCCGTGACGTCGGCAACGTCATGTGCGGCGGAATGACGTCATTACGCCACTCGAACGGATACGACGTCATTACGTCCCCAAGCGCTCACACATTTTGGTTCCCGAAACCGCCGCTAGGGCTAGTAGGCTTCCGTACCGGTACTGGATCTTTGCGGCATAAAAGTTGTCACGGACCTATGTAGGTCCGTATAGATCATTATGTTGACATCACGGGTACTNCAGCGAGTGACGTCATGACGTCACGTCACAGCGTGAGCGTAGTGTCGGCCTGTACATCCGTGCATGCCAAAGCAACGTCACGGGGTGACGTCATGATGATTCTACGTTTTTATGTAAACATAGAAGTGCGAATTTTTTGTTTCCACGGCAGTCACGCAAAGACACCGCCAGGTAGTGATAAATACTAACATCCATTTTGATCTAGAAGCGCTGGGTTACACACTGATGTGCTTTGTTAAGCCATCCCGCCAGAAATAAATTCAGGGCGGCCCGTTAAAAAGAGGTTACCCTGGTCAAATCATGTAAACATGGTCCGCAATCAACGCAATCGATCTATAGTCATACTAAAATTTGACAAGAGTTTGTTTGTTTGTGTGTTTGTTTGTTCGCGATTTTCTCCGTGATTAATGAACGGATCGCCACCAAACTTGGTATGCAAATGCAGACGGGCCTGGGAAGTGTCCTTACGAAGACTGAATTTTTATATCACTTATAGTTTTCGAAATATTCAGAGATTAACGATAATAACAATACTGTTCAGGCCTTTTGACGTCATGACGCCACCGAGATTGCCGTCGCGTCATCCGTGACGTCGGCAACGTCATGTGCGGCGGAATGACGTCATTTCGCCACTCGAACGGATACGACGTCATTATGTCCCCAAGCGCTCGCACATTTTGGTTCCCAAAGCCGCCGCTAGGGCTAGAAGGCTTCGGTACTGGCTGCCATCTTTGCGGCATAAAAGTTGCCGCGGATCTATGTTGATATCACGGGTTATTTTTGGAATGGGCATGCCCGTAACCACGTGGATACTAATGTCATCGAACATGCCTTATCGCGCGGAATGGCAACAACAAGGAATTCTTGATGGGGATGTTTGTATGTGTTGCAGATCTATAACAAAAGCTCAAGATCAAAGTCGTTTTCTTAGACCAGGAGAATGAAATTTTACGGGAAATTGGAATCCTAAAATGACGTCAGCAACAAAATCGCAGCCAATACCGAAGCTTCCTAGCCCAAGCGGCGGCTGCGGCAACCAACATGGCGCTCACATGAATTTAGCATTTCCCCCATGCCCCCCCCCCCACACACACACACACTGAACGTGTATTGCCTAGTATAAAGAAATTTGGTTTAACAGATATCAGATTTCAGTCCACCTTGATTGAATTAACACCGCCTGTTACACGCGTGTAACAGTTCTGTTAGACTTAACATGTCCTGTAACAGGAGGTGTTAAAATATATCTATTTAAACAGATCTGTAACACTAACAGCCGTGTTACATGGCTGTTTGTTGCAAGGTCAGAATTGGTGGTAAATGTTACAGATCTGTAACAGACCTGTAACAATGACACATAACACATAACATACATGGAATTCTGACCTCACCCATAGCTTCCTACCGGAATCGAACCCACGGACAAGGCATCAACCGCCAGCACTCAGAGGCAGCACGCCTCAACCACCAGGCCAAATCCCCATCTTCGTAAAACATGGTTCAATGACCCATGTTAAACGATGGGTCCCTGAGCACCTTGCGAGCAGTCCAATCTCGGAACCCAAACAGCCCCATGCCATACAAGGGGTCACACGCAGAGGAGATACAATTAAAAACGGCATGAGATAATAACAGGTTTTTAAAGGTGAAAGACATAGCTTCCTACCGGACTCGAACCCACGGACGCCTTAGTGCTTAGGGACGCCTCGTTTAACATGGGGCATTGAACCATCTTTTTGAAGAACTGGATGTACAGTTCATCAGTGTTGAATCGTTTTGAACCCACTAACTGATGTCTACAGTGGACGTATAGGGAAATTTACGAATTTTTTTTTTGCAAAATGACGCATATTTTCGGTGATCTAAGGGAGGGAGACACCTTTTCATATCACATAACACATATTGTAGAAGTTTCAGTACTTTTCATTCACTATGTACAGGGCGTTCGAAATGAAACAAACCAGTATGAGGCCGGGTAGGTGGGCGGTACTATGTAGTACATGTATCATGATAAACACATCCACGGTATCGTTCATTGGTCAACGCATTTGATGTACATGTACAGTAGTTCATAAATTATGTTTCTATAGTATCAGGATTTATCATCTGAGGTTGTACAATGTGCTCTAATGCCATTGCTACAGTATAGGCTGGTCAATCAATACTTCCAAGTCCATGCCTCAATTCCTGTACGTTATGCCAACACATTATAACATTCGCTCTATAACCATAATAGGCCTATTTTTTATCGTGAATCAGATTTCGATGTGCTCGACTGACTTTGTGTTGGAATGACAGATTAGGCGACGTACGTACACAACATATAACTATCCGCCACCAGATTTCTATCATAAGCGTGCAGTACAAATGTCGACATTTATTTTTCAAATCAAATGATTTACAATGACGGCTTTGTTAGAAAGCGGAATATGTATGTTTATATTGAGTCATGGTCTTCTATCGTTCATTTGCATTACATTGGCCGCCCTCGATTTGGACGATGAAATGCTTTGAATCAGGCCGTCAAACATTTATAATAGACAGGATTAGCACCTTTCCGACTCCGACTCCGACTACAACTACGAGAACGAATTGCAGTCCGCTGTCGTCATCCTTGATAAAAACGATTTGATAGACGTTTGCAAATCGTAAAATGCCATAACTTTGTGGCAGAATAATTTTGACTCGTAATCGGAAGTGCACCTAAATCGCAAATATTATAGTCGTATTTCAAGTCGTAACGACTAGGATTACGAGTTCAATATTCATAATTTATCCGTATTTCCGATTTATAAGGCCAGATTTTTCTGCCTTCAATATATGGTGTTTGATGAATTGAAAACGTCTACCAACTCGTTTTTATCAAGGATGTCCACAGCGGACTGCAATTCCTTCTCGTAGTTGAAGTCGGAGTCGGAGTCGGAAAGGTGCTAATCCTGTCTAATGATTCATAACGTCGAAAGCTTTTGCCACATTCACTGAGAAATACTGTTCGGACTCTGCCTACAACGTTAAAAGAAACGATAATGTATGACCTGTAAAAATGACATTGGAATGAAGAGAAATGCAGCTAAAGAATAGTACATGTACAAATAAACAGAGTATGGCGTCAGAATAAAATGAATAGATATAGAAAGAAAGACTAGGAGACCGGCAAAAGCAAATCACTGACCAATGAACAGAATAGGGGAAGGGAAAAGGCCTAAACCAGAAAGGCTAACTGGAAATAAGAAAATAAACAAATTAATCTCTGTTTCCTTTTTTGATACACACTGTATATTCATTATCATGATATTCACGTTTTAAGGCCGGCAATTTTTGCAATGAATTGTAACGCCACAGCAAACTCGACAAAATTACTGTTGCAGATGCTGCGGATGGCATCTTCTCTCGTCAATTCTGTGACTGAAAATAAATAGTAATATTTTTCCCCAACGAAAACAAACATTTTTATCTTAAGCGCCACGTATTTAGTAGAACTCCAATGGCCGTATGCTCGGGTCGGACTTCAGTAACACTTCCATTATATTCTTACTTTTCTCAATGCTTCGAGCAGGGAGAAAGTCCTTCATCTTTGAGGCTAATGTCCGACTCAAGCATACGGCTCCAAGTGAGCATCGCAGCGCTTGAATCAGGCGCCAAACAAAAAATAATACCGTATTGTCGAAGAGAGATTCATATGCTTCTGCGATTTTTCCAAATCATGCCAATAGGTTCCGGGAAATGATTCCACCGAGTACTGGTCAGCAGGAATCTCATTTACCATTAGCAAACTTCATTAAAAAAGATTATTTTGACGTTATGCTTTTTTCTTTTATTATGATATTGAACATTTACATGACTGAAACGAAAGTGGGTGAAATTTGCAACAAAAATTGACAAAAGCGGGGTTTATTGGCACACGGAATTTGTCCAAGTCAGGTCCGTAAAAAATCTATCAAATGGACTTCACCATTGTCGTATCCGTAAAAATAGAGGCAAACGGAGTGGAAACGGATCGTATCCGTGTGCCAATGAACCTTGCTTTAAGCCTAGCGCACATGTCCGACAAAACCCAATCCGTTTAGGGGTGTTTTTAAAGTCGACTGGCCCAACGCTGTCGACTCGTCATTCAGCCAGGTCAGTCGATTTTAACAGACACCCCTAACGCATCGAGTTTTGTCGCAAATGTGCGCCTGGCTTTAGACTACAATTCCTTTTTTGGCACTGATTACTGAGGACTCAACACGAATCGAAAAACGCCCAAAATTGACACGTATTTTTTGTATTAATGTAACAGAGCAGATATTGCCGGGTTAAAGACCGGTAAGACGCTTTTGAAGTAATGAACGATTGGACAGAGCAACGACGGATTGTCATACGACATCTTTTTCACACCAGTCGACAGCGCTTCGCGACCCGAAAAAAATTACTATTTCAAAATTACAAATTTTGGGCACTTGTAGTCCAGTAAAGTTACAAAATACCTAGAACAAAATGCTACAGAAGGTTTTTTGTTTTAAACAGTTCTCTAGACCCCCCCCCCCCAAGNTAGACCCCCCCCCCCCCCCCAAGGATCGTATCCAAAATCCACCTGAATCCGACCCCTCTAAAGGGCTCAATTTGCATAAATTCAATATGGCCGCCATGTCAGATGTTGATGTACAGCAAACTTTTTTATGGTTGGTTTTAGGGCCCATAAATGTATTTACCAACAGATAGGAATATGATACCAATCTATCCGAAAAGCACTTTCGCCATGGTATGACGTCATTATGACGTAGTATTACATGTGATTAAATGTGATTTAGGGGAAACCTACTTTTGTCGCAGGGTTAAATTAAACAAGAGATCGCAAACAAAGGTCAAACGTGGCGAACGTAGAACACGGGGAATTATTAAGGACACGAGTTACATCGGCACCCGTTTGTGAAATGCAGGAGAATATACGACTCGGGCTTAGGACCAGGCATGCCAGGGGCCTGTTTCATGAATGACTTTATTAATAAGCTAATAGTACATGTACATTTAAACATAAAGAAATCAAGCATAAAGGTTCAACACATAAATTAAGCATTTTAAAAATGTGGACAATATCCCTTTAAACCTCAGCCGACTTGCATTCTGACTCTTCCAAATGATAGGCAAGACCCTTCTGCATGTTTACTGCAAATTTTGTTGAATTCCGATAAGCTGATCTTATGATACAAAAGGACCGAATTAATGAGAACCCCACAAACGATGAGAGCGCAGCGTCATCTCTGTACATTTGAATAGGCTAACGTACATTTGATTGTGCTGAAAATAGCTCTGTTGTCCTCAGAAATGGAATTCAAGGCATCAAGTTGACAGATTCATGTACCCCTTCACCACAAAAAAAAGTTGAAGCTCGTGCCGATTACGCAAAACCGAAATTCAGGCAGTGAGAAACATCTGGTGGCAAGACATGAAGTGTATCCCTCAGTTAGTTCATCGTTCGGAGTTAAATCTTTATGGTTGATTCCTTTACGATTTAACCAAATGGAAAACTGCATTGAAGTTAATAGTGCCTTTAGCTTAACAATAGAGAACGATCTCTGTATCGGGAAACACAGAACCCATCGCACATATGACGTGCGGTTGCTAAAACAAAGAAAGCCAGCGTGAGTGGTATGACACACAAAAAGCATTTGCAGAATATCGAACTAAGTTTCTATTCTGAATTGATTCCAGTTATGTGCATTTTTTTTACCTTTCATGAAGTCCGCTGTTGCATGGAACAGCTGACTGATGGATTGGCTGGGTACTTGGAAACCATTTCCATGAAAATGCAATCGCGTGTATCAATGCTATTGGGTAGCGTGCTTGGACCTTTATATTGGTTACGATTCTATCCCATATATTTTTGTTCTGTCGGAACTATTTCGTTGCGTACCGTATGAGTAATAACACATTTTAATGTTGGAGGCTGTTATTTTCAGGCTGACTGGCACGTTTGTTAAGATATGAGTCAGTTAACCATCTAATTTTGGGATGATTCGCTGTCTGGATGTCGAGGGGAGTAGTTGTTATTTACAACTCTGGAGGAAGGTGGAATTGAAAGTGGAAGAGGATGGGAAACGAATGCCAATTCACCGTTGTTTGGGTCCAAACGATCAGCTACACACTTCAGTTATTACAATTGTTCTCGACGAAAAAGGAATATTAAATTCCTAGTATCAACGACGCTGACGTCAACGAGCAACTATCGGGTGGAGTCGAAGCGTCGACATGAGTAAAATCCAGTGCTCCGTGCTGCAGCTGATCCCTGATGAAAAAGGAGTTACTTGCAACATTCAGGAAGCAATTTTGGTTGTGGAGGAAAACATTTTTAACTATCTACCACAAAGAAAGTTGAGACATATTTCCCTCTTCCATTTGATACAGTAAACCAGTGTTTAGGGGTAGGCTATAGGTGGCGGCAGTAAAAACGACAGCAAGAAAAATTTTCGGCCCACGAGGTTGACATGTAAAATACACTACCTGTGGAACAGAAACATGTGGTTACAGACACATTAATCTGTGAAAGGAAAAGAGATTAGAAGGAACATTCTGGGACTGGCATGAATGAGTGAAGGGGGGGGGGGGGTATCAATGATTACTTTTTGCTGTTCATTGAATATTACATACCAGTATATCTAATCGACGAGAATGCCACTGACTGAACAATAGTTCGAAATTTTAGAGGAAAAGATGCTTGAATATAGAATCCAGGAGCTCTGAAGAGAATTTCTGGCAGACTGATACAGAGGAGGAGAAAACTGCGGAAAACAGAGCAGTCAAACAGAGTTACTTTGAATTGACAAAGCAGCTATACCGAACCATAACCCCAGTAGGGGATGAGAGCTGTTGTTCACCGAAAGGCTTTCTTTTGTGGAATACGAACATACAACCTCATAGAACTGACACACTTTCCAAAACTGACAGAAACGTTGTACAATTCGCGGATTGTTGAAGCGCCATGAACGTCATGGGCGAGTATAGTTTTCTTAGGTCTTTACAATGCACTTTTATGTACCGGTACTTGATTTACTTCGTTGATTGTAAATTCTGCAGTGGTATATTGTCCCCTTTTCATTTAACGTAGAGAACTGAAATTCCTGTCCTTTCTTGATAATCTCAATTGACGACAATGATTTTAGATAGTTGACCGATTCTTCTGATAATCCGTCAGCGATAATTCGTATTATAAATGAGATATCCGAACATTTATTGGTGGGAATCGGCAGGTGAAGACATTTTGAGTATGGGCACAAAATGGATCAGCCAAACAAAATCTGGAGAATCGTTTGACAGAGGAGGTAGACAACTCGGAATTCAGAAGATGAGAGATATGTAAGTTAGGACGGAGTAATCTGGAAAGCATGGATAAATGATTTAATGGATTAACATGCTCAAGTGGATCAACGACTTTATAGATCAACAGTCATGCCCAGGTGGATCAAAGATCTGATCAAGATGGCGAATCAAACTCGAACAACAATTTGATCACCATGTTGGAGTGAATCAATGATTTTGACACATTAACAGCACAGGTCAATTATGGATTTTTAAGCCACGGTGGATAAACGATTTGACAATCAAACTGCCAGGTGGAACAGGGATTTCAAAAATCAACATGCTAAGTTTGATCAGCGATCTAATAGATCAACATGGATCTTCAGTTGAACAGATCAACATTGCCAAAGGTGAATCAGTGATTTTTTATCAACAAGCCGATGTGGATAAACGATTTAATAGACCAACCTGCACTGGTGGATCAACGATTTACTTTTCCAACCTGCCCAGTTGGATGATTTGTCGGATCGAAAACTCTGAGTCAACAAGGAAAAGGGACTATATGCGTTTCAGCTATAAACACGAATGCGAGGCGACAAAAAGGGACAAATAGTGGTCCACTTCTGATGACAATGGGAGTTGGCATAATAGAGAAACAGACACGAATGCAGAAAACGTAGTGATAATGTACATGAGGGAAACACAAGTTTACCGAATTAGAAAGACGTTGGAACAGGAACTGTTTTCCAATGGCGTCTTGGTTTTCGTGTCTTTGAACTCTAAGCACATCCCGATTTATGGACACGGATACTATATACAGTAGAACCTCACCTAACGGACACCTCAGTGGACACCTCAAGATTACGGACGGATTTGTCCAGTCCCAAATTTTCCAAAGACTGGTGTCTGTTATTAATGGATGGAGTTTCAATATTGCGGACACCTCACTATTACGGACAGCTGAGCTCAGTCCCAAGGTTGTCCGCAATAGTTAGGTTCTACTGTACACCAATTTAAGAAAGTTTAAATGCAGGAAAGTGCCATGGTGTATGGCATTTATGCCGATGGTATTGCAATGGGTTCGATTCTCTTAAAAAGGCAAGTTCCTTTAAATATTTCCATTCTTCCTTTGGCTTTGACAAGTGATTTCGCTTACAATCGTTGCCATATGTCAGATTGTGACGCTCGCTCGTCGTAGACTTAATCACGTGATGAGACTGATATTCTCTACAGTGAATGTGAGTGGCGCTCTCTGGCTCGAGGAAGGAGAACAACCCCTGCAATAACGGCCATTTTGCAGCGGGAACAAAATGCCCCGTGTTGTACCACACGCGCCGGTACGTAAAGGAGAGAAAATCACAGTTTAATCAATTGACAGCATCCCGTTTTGGGAGTCTTCAAAACTTAATACCTCCAACTCATTAAAAACATCCGTATTGGACTTTAAAAATATCCGTATTGGACTTTATTTGCGGGTTTTTTAAAGAAAATGTTCTTATCGCTGTGCTGCAATTCCAAAATGGCTGCCGATTCGGTTTTGTCGAGGGTTTTTTTCTGGTCTAGAATTGAAATTGTCGCAACTTTTCCAATATTAACAACAATTCTTTCTGTAAAAGTATAATGTATTCGACATGGAGCGTGCACGACTCGCGTTTCATTATCTAACGAATGTCCCTCTTCTTTGCAGGAACAAGTCGAAGATAATACCGGTAAGTTCCGCGAATATTACGCCTTGCATGTACACTGAAATTTGGCTGCTGAAAATATTATTTTGGGAAGAGGTGCACCGGTTGACATTCTCAAACATTTCTGATATATATGAAATGTACACACATGTACCCAGTTCTAAGTGCCCGGGCCCGGTATGCTTATCAACCTGGTTGGGGTGTGATTTTGCCGCTTCTTAGGGAGTCAGTACTGTTGACCTCTGTTGTACAGTCAACAAGGTCAATGTATGCACAATCAGACGTGTGCACAGTTTCAAATCTGCAGTGTCTTTTCACAGTTTGTCTCAATCGTACAGTCAATCTGTTAATAATAGGGAGTTTAAGAAATCAAACGATAAACGTTAACTTAACGACAACGTTATTTTTCATACTGCGAATTCACCAGATTATACATTGTGTTTTTGGTACAAAAATAACGTTGTCGTAAAGTTAACGTTTACCGTTAGATTTCTTAAACTCCCTATTGAAGAAAATTCACGTTTAATTGCACAACGGACTAAAGTGAAATTTAATTTTCTTGGATTTCTGGAGTTATTTACTTCGGATATGAATGCGACTCCCACACCGCAGGTACAGTCATTGACATTAGTTTATCTACACCTACTACCTTGAATATTTCAAATACTACTGGGCCAATTTTAACACGGTTTGTACCACATGAAAGTATATAACCTTGGTCATATTTCTGCATCAAAATTTTGGAAATTTGGAAATATCATAATTATGTAATAGCTCATTAGAAAACCCCCTAAAAATCAACATTTTTATTATGGAATTTTTTTTTGACTTTTGTTGCAGTTTTGATAGAATGGAACTTTCTAAGGATTTTGGGCTTTGTTTCATCAAAATATCTCAAGTGGTTGCTGAGATATTTGAGATTATCAAAATTTTGATAGTTTGAGATTTTCGTGTTTTTCAGGAAATTTTGATGTCATTAGTTAAAGCTAACCTCAGAATATGGGCTTACAAAATTTTGGAACTTTTTGCTTTAACTGGGCCGAGATATTCATATTTTCAGAATATCAAAATGTTGATATGCTAAACTCTTTAACTTAAGACAGCTGTAACTTCCAACCAGTTCACGCTGAAAGTTCCAAAACTTCATTCTCCTACGTTTCTAGGTAAGCTCTGTCTACTAATATCAAAAATTTTTGAAAAATTGGAATTTCTCAAAATATCGAAATTTTGATAATCTCAAATATCTCAGCAACCACTCAAGATATTTAGACGAAACAGAGCTCAAAATCCTTAGAAACTTCCACTCTATCAAACCTGTAACAAAAGTCACAAAAAATTTCCATAATAAAAATGTTGATTTTTAGGGGTTTTTCTAATGAGCTATTACATAATTATGATATTTCCAAATTTCCAAACGTTTGATGCAGAAATATGACCAAGGTTATATACTTTCATGTGGTACAAACCGTGTTAAAATTGGCTCAGTAGTATTTGAAATATTCAAGGTAGTAGGTGTAGATAAACTAATGTCAATGACTGTACATGTTTTTTTTCTTTGAAAACCTGTTCTAGATTTGACTATTTTTATCTAATACCTGTATAAGATATCCTCAATCATATCTGATGTATATGAAAAATCCAACATCAGGCGAGGGATAGAGAATGACCGTGACTGCTCGTTACTCTATGCCGACTTCAAATTGCCAGGACATTCTGTTAAGGACCAGGCCCCGTATTCATAAAACTACTTAAGTCTAAGTATGACACTTATCCTTTGTTCAACACAAAAGATAAGTATCATACTTAGACTTAAGTAGCTTTATGAATACGGGTGCCTGATGTTCACCATACTGGAGACATGTCCGGATGAGACGACTCTTCTCAGAACAGAGTCGCGGTGGATGTGGACCCTTAAAACCATCACCCCTCAGGTCTCAAAACCAGATGCTGAGTTTCTGATACCACCATAGCTCCCTTTTACAGCTTTAGTGTCAGGGCCACAAAGTTTAGAATCAGTTGGGTTCCTTTCTCTTTTCCCCCTTAGTAGGCCTTATTTTTTCCCCAGGTTAGGAACATGTGGCTTTCTAATTCTGGTTTAGGCCTAGTTCTCCCATTGCCTTTTTCCTATTCATTTCTTCGGCCAGTGAGTCGCAGTTGCTGTTCACCTCGCCTTTTCTTTTATCTAGCCACACTCTGGCTAGTGTAGTGTGTAGGTGGCAGTCTCTTTGCCTCTTATCTTCATTCCATACTTTCAATCGCTCCTCATGTCATTTTTACATGTCATATGATATCTTCGTGTCATACAATTGCTCATTATAAATTACACATGCCATTTTTTTTAAACTTCAACCTAATCACGCTTCTGCTAATTAATTACAGGCACTCTCTTTGTTATCAGGTCCAGCAACCAATTACTAGTATGGGGCTTAGTCTCTATTCAACCTTAACTTCTGACACTTTCTGTTTGTACAGGACACTTTAGATCTACATGTGGGATTCAGCTCTGTCTTTTTTGTTATCTCTGACTAGAAAGTATCTGAAGAAGACCACTTTACTAATCATAGGCTGTTTCTGATTTACAGGTCTTCTCTTTGTAATCAGCTCCAGCACTCAGCAGTGGGCTTTGTTTCAATTCAACTAAAACTTCCCCCCCTCCTGTTCGCACAGGGTTTCCTTACTCCAGATCTATACCATACTGAAAAGAAGGTGAAACTTCCATTTTATTGGCCGTACAAGCTTCAGACTTTCAGCACTTTTACTCCACTAGAGGTGTAGCAATCAGCCCCATGGTCGAAGTCACGTTTGCTACAAAAATTTCATGAAAAATATCAAATCTCAACTTTTGATTTAGTTGTGTATTTTCTTGATTTTTCAAATTTCATGATATTTAGGAAAGACGTTTTCACAACATTTCTTAATAATAATTCATGTGGAATAGCTTCTAAATGCATATCAAAGGAATAGTCATCAAAATTGAGGCCTTAAGCCTAGTCTACACTGGCGCAACATTCAAAAACAATAGTTTGCAAACATCACCAAACACACAGGGCCGATTTCATAAAGGGTGTTTAAGACTTAGACGCGTGTAACTTCACTAAATGTACATAAGGGGCACAGTCCGCGTGAGCTACTGCGAAACTAATGTATTAGACCAGCCCTGCATACCACCATATATAAATACACACAGCACACCTGGATGACCTAATTTCTGTCCGCAGTGAAGTACACCTGACTGCGGACAGGATTTTGCAGTAGCTCATGCGGTGTGTGTCCCTAATGACACACTTCCACCATGCATTTGACGAAGTTACACGCGTCTAAGTCTTAAACGCCCTTTGTGAAATCCGCCCACAATGCTTGCTGATGTTTGGGGTACACGTCCACACCATGAAACATGTTTGGCTTTGTTTGCAAAATATTGGCAGAAATTTTAGGGAAAACCGATGTTATTTCCCTAGGGTAGACAAAAACAGTGTAGAAACACAGAAATGAATTGTTCAGCAATATATTGCAAAAACCAAAAAGCCACAGTTATTGGCCAGATTCAAGTTTCTAAAAAGGAGCACGAACGGGGCTTATCACTGTCTCCGTCAAGGCAGAAGGTCCATTCCTTCTCATTCTCATTCTGGAGGCTGCAATTTGTCCAACAACAAGATGATCACATGGTCCTAAAATAATCTTGATTAGCCAAACACAAGCAAACATGTTTTCAAGAAGGTGCATGCACTAACATCTCCAAACAAGTTTGCTGATGTTTTTGTCGTGTTTGTCCTTGTTTGGTGACTGGTCTACACTAGCAAACACTTGGAAACTTTTCTTGCCAAAGTAAGCCAAACATCGAGTTTGCTAATGTTTGCAAACATTTGTTTGCTGGTGTAGACGAGGCTTTAGAATTTAAGTGATATTCTGGGATTTTGATATCTCATGAATTTTTCACAATATTGGTACCTGTCCTAACGTTCTGACCCTCAAAGCAATATTTTTGATGAGAGCACTCATCTAGCACAGAGCATGTTTTTGGCCAAAAAATAATGATTGCCAGCATTTTGAAATCTTCAAAACTGCATTGAGCTTCCACCGAAACAATGGGCCCATGTTGTGTAGCAATCATATGCCTTAACGTGAAACTATCGGAAAATGGAATTACATTCCAGAATGGAGAAAAATGGAGGTAAAGTTGCCTCTCAGCTCAAGTGTTATAAACTTTGGGCGTGGCCTGCTCAGCAGGGAAGGATTAATTTTCATAAACTTCGCTTATAATTCTTATTCGACCTCCAACCAACATGCCTGGGCAATTTGAACTCATTCTGAAGGGGTGATTTTCCAGTTTTCTGTATATCTAAGTTTGTCTCATAAAAATTCACCCCTAAGAGCCACAATCAGAGAAAATGGCAATATTTCCAGGAGTTGCGGAATTCGCCCCGCCCCGCCCCCCCCCCCTCCCCAGAAATTGATGAAATTTGGTACAGAGTTTCCCCCTACCCCTAAATTTTCCGATGGTCAAATTCGCAAAACTGGCCATGGAGAATTCGCGCAATCCAAACCAACTTGCCAAAGTCAATTTTCTGGTGTCTTTTAAAACTCCCACAGATATGATTCAAGTATAAAAAAAAATGGGGCAGCTATCACATCAAAAGTGTAATTTTGCACATTTATTCGCCTTGGCGCCAGGCAATCCAATCCAGCCATAACAAAAATAGGTTTGTCATGGGTATCTCTGCCAATGGAAGTCTTTGATTCCGCAATTGCGAAGGATTTTTTTCGTCTCAATAGTGCCCCCCTTGTGATTTTGGTGATTTGTCGAATTCACAGGCATCAATTTTTCTTGCCAATTTTTTGATCACATTTGAAACATTCTGATCGCATTTGAAGGAGAATCCAAAGGTCCAGGGTCCATACCCCCCCCCCCCCAGTTGTGCTTAGACTGATGAAAATTCTAGATTCAGCAGCCTGTCGGGGACCATTCTGGCGGCATTCTAGATACACGCGGGAAATTCCTGTAACATTCGAAGTACATTCCAAGTGCATTTTTCGTATTCGAGAGGAGTTCTTTGTGAATTCCTGAACATTCTAACCGTATTCTGAAGCCATTCTGTGAGATTTCTGATTAAATTTGAGGTGAATTCGAAGTGCATTCCGAGTATTTGAAGTGCAATCTTTCAAAGTTGTATGAATTTAAATTCTCTCCCGAATCCGGCAGGAATTTTGCAAATTTTTTCATTCCTGGTTCTGCTTGATTCCTGCTGATTCGAACTAAGTGTGACGGGGTACTACTTTTTGCTGACGATCTTGCATGCAAAATATCAAGCCCGTATGCACCAAAGAAGATCAGATCAAAGCTAGAGTAGGGCCTACGACTCCAATGAGTCGATCTCAAATTCTGAGTCAAGACTGGTATGCACCAGAGAAGATCAGGATCAATTTTATTGATCTTGCTAAATAATGAAACATTGCTCAATAATGAGCACTAACCTGTGGGAAATCCCTAAAGTATTTCCTGCGTGTAATTGCAACAATACTGGTTTGATTCCACTGTGCTAAGATCATCATGGCAAATAAAAATCGCCTAGACCAATCCCAGGGTGTAGAACTGTCAGCAACTGCCCCCGGTCAAAGTGATGACATACACAAATTAATTACATGTATGCAGTTTCAGTCAGTATAAAACGAACAATGACATCTGAATATTATTAATATCACTAATTATTATTATTCCCCATTGTCACTTATTAAATCAAGAAAAATCACGACGCTGTCTTTACTAAAAGTACGTCCTAATGCGGAATTCATCATCATTTTACTTCCCAACATGTCCCAAACTGATTTACGATTTCGTAAGTCGGGAAACAGGGATTATTTGGCTTTCTTCTAAAACCTCAACGACATCAACCATGTCTAGCCCTTCGCCATGGTGAACAACTCTGCATGAAGCTTGATCCGAAAGTTAAACCTGCCAGTGACCAGGTTTGACTTTTGGATCAGATTAGATCTTGATCCTTAGTGGTGCATACCAGTTTTCGGTTGATTCCAAACTTGATACAGATCAACGGTAATCGGAGCTTCAACTTGGGGATGATGCTCTCTGGTGCATACGGGCCCAAGTGTCTTCACCGAGAACAACCTTACCCCGAGGGCTGTAAATCAGAACCTGGGTACAGTTTGTAACAAGAAAGTGGACCCAGGGTACAATTTCACATGACGAAATCGAACCTGGTTACACTTCTTGTGTAGCCAGGATGAAAATAATCATTAAATTTCTCAATTTGGAATGCCCACTGTGCCAAACTGGCAGATTTCGGTATACTTTAGATATGAAGAATTGTTGAAGTTTACACATCAGGTGTATGTGGCTGTTGATTTTGCCAGCACTCCAGCAGAAGTTCTTTTGCTGGATTCTAACCTTTGGTGTGATAAGTCCCTCGAGCTAGGTCCTGCAGATCCAACTTTTGAAGTGATACCTCGCTTGCAGAGATTTTGAGTGAATGCATCAAGTCATTTTCCCTTAGTGGCGTAATAGGCCTACTTCCCAGGAAGTGGGCTTGATCTCGATAGCAAAGAGCTATACCGGTAGCTGTTAAGTGCTTTAAAACTGTATTATAGTGGAAAGTGTGATAAAATGTCTTACATCACACAACACAGCGACATACAGCCGAAATCAGGCCATCTTGAAATATGAATGCAGTCACTTGTCCTTCGGACTACACTCCGCTCATTTCTATGTATTTTCAATGTTGTGGCTGCGTGGTGGCTGACAGACGCTATGAAAAGTGGGAATTATTTATTCAACCTGATTCCCTCTCCAGCAGAGGCCACGGGTTTAATCCATGGAGAAAAAAATTGGAGTGTCATTTTTTGTGCTGTTTCATATACAGATATTTGATATGACTTTTATTTGTATTGCAGAGAGTGAGCAACCGGCACCAAGATACTATGGGCAGGAAGATCGGGGAAGGGTACCGGTACCGGTACGTATATCTAACGTACAATCATTGGGCATACGTTTGCCAACACATGACTGATACTTGAATATTTCAAATCGGATTGGGCCAGTTTTAACACTTTTTGCTCCATTAGAAAATACATCTTGTTGGTCATATTTCTGCTGGAAAATTTGGAAAATCGTAATTATGTAATAGTTCATCAGAAAAAAAACTAAACAATTAACACTTTTATTATGCGATATTTTGTGACTTTTGTTGCAGTTTTAATAGAGTGGAACTTTCTAGTGATTTTTGGCTTTCTTTTACAGAAATCTATTGAGTGGTTGCCGACATACATGTATTTGAGAATATCAAAAATTCGAGAATTTCCAATTTTTCACAAAGGGGCTGGAAGCATAAGAGACCAACTTACGGATCGTGCACTTTGAGCAAACCGTAAGAGATATTTCTTTGAAACTTGGCACACATATACCTTGGACCAAAACATAATCAATGATGACAAACTTTGAGATGCAGCTGTTACGTAACACCTAGCAACCACCATAGCAACCTATTGTTTTCTGGTTTTAAAGGGTTTTCTTGCCCCAAAAGGGGTGAAACATCATTCAGCATGGTTGTCTGTTGCAGCATAGCTTTGATTAAAATCCCACTGCATCATTATTACATAATATGATTGCATAATTGTGTTTACTGTTGTCACCACAGCGACCTATTGTTTTCTGGTTTTAAGGCATTTCTCATCTTAGAAAGAGGTAAAATACCATTTAACATGATTGTCTGTTGCAGCATAGATAAAGATGAATCACATTGCATCATTATTACATAATCTGATTGCGTAATTATCTGTTGTCACCATAGCATCCTAGTGTTTTTAGGTTTTAACAGGACCCCCTCCCAATGAGGGGTCAAACATCATTCAACATGGTTGTCTTTTGCAGCATAGATAAGACAAATCCCACTGCAT
>NMRB01000047.1:207419-243078 GCA_002633025.1 Notospermus geniculatus
TTTTGAAACAATTTGTGTCGTCTTACAATGCGTACACTCGTTCAGACAGGCAGTCTTACAATGCGTACACTCAGTTTTGCAAATTCCCAATTTTTATAAGTGTTATCGCATATTACGGGTCAATTATTGGTCATATACCTGTATTACAATATCAGCTTCAACTATCTATGAGTTTAATTTGGGGTCGATGCCTATTTAGTAAGCTAAAATGTGTCGTCTGCTAGAAAGGAAGCTCTTACAATGCGTATCCTCAGATTTGAGTCACCACACTGATCTTCGATAATCGAAGGCCGACCTGCTCTCCACTGCGTTACATCATGACATCGCACATCACCCTTCGAGAAATTGACCGGTCCACGGCGTATCTCCCGCCTCGAGAAGAAGAGGCCAATCAGAATCGGTGTTGTAAAATTTGAATCGTGGTACAAATAGTGGTAGCCGAAGACCCGATATGAAGTGCAATATGATTGGTCGACCGGTAAAGTTGGCATCGTGCCAAGATACGCCGCCGACTGGTCTATTTCTCGAAGGGTGATGTGCGATGTAACGTAGTGGTGAGCAGATCGGCCTTCGATCATCGAAGATGTGTCCATGCGGCCGTTTTCATATCAAGTCGACCCGCGAAGGTCAGTGTGAAGAGCATTACTAAATGTTTACCGCGGTATTTAGTAATACTTATCTCTAGCCACCTGTCGGCGGCTTGGTCAGTCACATGCTTTTAGCAGACGCTAAAAATAAATTGCGACCTGCGTATCCCTGGCCAGTGTTTACAACATATTGATCGGTTCAGAAGCCAGATGGAATTTTTCTGCGAAAAGTTCATGGAAATCGATGGAGTTTTGGCCGAGTTGTCAGTCGAGAGGTGAACTGTGGCCCCATGTATGAACAGGATTACCCCAAAACCCATGTCTTGGGAGATAGGTACATTAGAGTATAATGTGTTCCTTCTTTCCCAGTAAATATTAAAATCTTATGTACTTATAAGTACATTAGTAATATACAGTTAAGCCCGAATTTATTCATACCCCATGAAAAATTACTGGAAAAATATTTAGAAAATATCTATCAGTTGAACTGGCGCGGCTGTGGCTTCATTTTATGACATTTAGTCGAAATAAACAGATCGAAAAATATTGTCAAAATATCACGAAGATATCACAATATCAAAATATCATGAAAAACCTAACTTTTGAAAATTTCAGATATTTGATTCGAAATTGATTTCACATCATACAACCTTATCATGGAACCTTTGTGAAAAAATATTGGCGTTAATATACCTCTTCGTTTTTGCAGCATCATTTTGAAAAACTGCATAATTTTGTCGCCCTTTTCTTCACTTTTTGCCATTTATTCAAATTACTGTCTCGTATGATTGAACAACTCAGAAAATTAGGTGGAATCTTTTTTTCATTTGACTATGTGGGCCTGATGGCATTCGATTGTCTTCAAAATTCTTGAAATTATCAAATTATCAAATGCGAAAATGCAATTGATATTTTGTAATTTCACAAAATCGAAGTGACATTTTCGAAAACTTTCTTTACTGCAATTTTTAGAATTGGTCATAGTATGATATGATGTCGATTTCGAATCAAATATTTGAAATTTTAGAAAGTTATGTTTTTCATGATATTTTGAAATTGTGATATATTTGCGATATTTTGCCCATATCTTTTAAATCTCTGTACATTCCGATTAAAAGTCATTCAATGAAGTCTAAGACGTGCCAGTTCAGCTGATGTCTTATTTTCTAAATATTTTTCCTGTAATTTTTCATGGGGTATATTCCGGCTTAACTGTAGATGGCGGAGTTGTATTTTGTGGTTGTCATCAGTCTATTTTTATGCATATGAACTCTTGGCATGTACCTGACAACCAACAAATGGAACATGGTTGCTCACATGCAACGTGTTTGAGCTAGAGCAATCGGCAGGAAGTTGTCTTTTGAAGAGGTTCTGGCCAAGGTGAAGATAAATGCGCAATCAAAAATGTCTTCAGACCACACTGAGGGGCCTGACTTGAATATCCGCTACCACAACAAATTAGTTTAATCATAGTTTAATACGTTTAATCATAAAGGAATCAACCATTAAGATTTAACTGCGAACGATGAACTTACTGAGGGATACACTTCATGTGTTGCCACCAGATGTCTCTCACTGCCTGAATTTCAGCTTTACGTAATCGGCACGAGCTTCAACTTTTTTGTGGTGAAGGGGTACATGAATCTGTCAACTTTATGCCTTGAATTCCATTTCTGAGGACAACAGAGCTATTTTCAGCACAGTTAGTATTCCATGTGCAAATGTACACCCTTAGTCAAAAGTAAATAGACAGCTACTAAATTCAATATTTCCTAATATAGCAGCGAGGCACGTTTTTTCTTTTTATTTCCATTGATAACAATTGCTTTGGCACCTTCTTACACCAAAATTATCTTGCTGTCCTTTGAACTGATTTTTTGGTGAAAATTTGAATTTTCATCAAAAAAAGTGATTTTTTATTCGGGATTTGTTGGTGATCGCACCTATGCCATCTTGAAGCACATTTGTTTCAGAGTAGAATCTAGCTTTCGGATCCCATGGATCTGTAGGGGGGACAAAGTTACAGAGGGACTTTTGCAGTGATTTTGTTCGGTTAGCCAAGTTCGACCTTCCACGTGCTCTTCCGTATTTCATACCGACCAAGTGTTGAATATTCAGCAGTTCTCCGCACAAAACACACGCTCGGGGCAAACCACATTGATTGCGTTGCATCATTATTATTGATTGTATTGTGCACTATAGTTTAGTTTTGAACGGGCAAACATGCTTTGTGGTTAGCTCTCTGCGGTAATCGCCAAAAGCTCGGAACGTCATCCCGGGCCCACTTAGGCCTTATTGTTATTCACATTATTTCTTATTGAAATTCCAAAGGCTTGGTCAAATAGGCCCAGTATGAATAGCAATTATTATTCGTGACCCTGAACTTGCCGCGTCACAACTGGTTGGTTATGAATGTGGTGTCAGACTGGCAACTGGAAAACCCAAAAATTGCCTGTAAGAAACCATCAATAACTCGGTTGCAGAAGCTCCAATTCTTTATTTCAAAATATCATTGTGTCTGGAAACAGTAGAGCTGTAAAATGCTCAGGTTCTCGATTTTGCGAAGGCGATGATAAAAAATCTCATTTTTTGACAAAATTTCAATCTTTCACCAAAAAGTCACTAAACCGTATACCTCGGTCATTTCGGTGGAAAGAGGTGCCGAAGCAGTTGTTATGAGTGAGTATAAAAAGAAAAAATGCGTTTCATTAATATTAAAAGAAATATTGAATTTAGTAGCTGTCTATTTACTTTTGACTAAGGGTGTACGTTAGCCTATTCAAATACACAGGGATGACCCTGCGCTCTCATCGTTCGTGGGGTTCTCAATAATTCAGTTCTTTTGTACCATATGATCAGCTTATCGGAATTCAACAAAATTTGCAGAAAACATGCAGAATGGTCTCGACTGTCACATGGAAGAGTCAGAATGCAAATCAGTTGAGGTTTAAAGGGATACTCTCCACATTTATAAAATGCTTCATTTATGAGTTGAACCTTTGGGCTTTGATTCCTTTATGGTTTAATTAAATCAGAGTTGTGATTTGGCTCTATTCGGACGTTTTCGTTGCTTTTCTAATTCATCCCGAATGTTTCTCGGACACCGCTGGTCTTCTTACAAGCGCCGGCCGCCGTCTCATCGGTTTTAACTTTTAAGCGTCAGCGCTGCATGGTTCATTGGCTTTTTGCACAAGCCGACACAGTGGCACGTCAATTATAGTATAGGCCTAGTTGCGCTGAATCGGTTAATGTCGTCCTGGGTGCACCTCATTATTACCCTGGATATTCTGGGTAATCCTTTTCGTTACCCAGGATGGTCCTGGGTATAAATAAGGTACCATAATATTACCCAGTTTGAAATCGGTAATGGTAGATACAAGTTGAAAGCAGGTGTCAAAGTTGATGCGAAACTAAAGTGGCTTGCACGCGACACCATGATATGCACTGGGAGGGGCAACAGCCAGCGAGAATGTGAACGCACGTACAGTCATGGACATTAGTTTATCTACACCTGATACTTCGAATATTTCAAAGACTTCTGAACCGATATTAACACGGTTTGTTCCATATGAAAGTACATCTTGTTGGTCATATTTCTGCATCAAAATCTTGGAAATTTGGAAATATCCTAATTACGTAATAGCTCATCAGAAAAAAATCATAAAAATCAACATTTTTATTACGTAATTTTTTTGTGACTTTTGTTGCAGTTTTGATAGAGTGGAACCTTCTTAGGATCATGGACTTTGTTTCATCAAAATCTGTTGAGTGGTTACTGAGATATTTGAGATTATCAAAATTTCGATAATTTGAGATTTTTCCATTTTTCACAAAATTTTGATATCAGTGGACAGAGCTCACCTAAAAACCAAGAAGTATGAAGTTTTGGAACGTTTAGCCAAAACTGGTTATAAGTTAAGCATGTTTTTCAAAATATCAACATTTTGATACTTTGAAAAATACGCAATATTTCTGCCCACGTGAGACAAAAAGTTCCAAAATTTTGTAAATCCATATTCTGAGGCTAGCTTTATCTAATGGCATCAAAATTTCCCACAGAACACGAAAATCTCAAATTATCAAAATTTTGATAATCTCAAATATCTCAGCAACCACTCAACGTATTTTGATGAAACAAAGCCAAAAATCCTTAGAAAGTTACATTCTATCACATCTGCAACAAAAATCGCAAAAATATTACATAATAAGAAGTTTGATTTTTAGTGTTTTTTGTGATGAGCTAATAAATAATTACGATATTATCAAATTTCCAAAATTTTGATGCAGAAATATGACCAACAAGATGTATTTTCATATGGAACAAACCTTGTTTAAATTGGTCCAGTAGTATTTTAAATATTGAAAGTACAAGGTGTAGACAAACTAATGTCCATGACTGTACCACAACCTCGGGTGCAGGTGGAAAAACGGCGCGGATTTTAAAACAGGGTAATGTTAAGGTACATTATTTGTAGGCCTACCCAGGACGATCCTGGGTAACAAAAAGGATTACCCAGGAATACCCTGGGTAATAATGAGGTGTACCCAGGACGACATTAACCGATTCAGCCCTAGTTGCTCCAACAAGCTCACACACACACGCGCGCGAAGCGAGGGAAGTGTGGAGAGTAAACGCTGACCAACTTGGACTCGCCCAAATCAATCGTTTCTCAAGACGTTGTACGAACTGCAAATTAAAAACCGTTACCTGATTTCTCATCTAGAGAAGTTCCTCTTTTACCATATCCAGAATATTTTACAAATGAAATGGTCCACGGACCATGTGCTCACCTGTTGGGCATAATAGTGTAAGGACAGAGGGAGGCACATATCAGTTTTGAGCAATCTTGGTCAAGTCATTCCCGAGTTACAAGGACGTTGGTGAATTGGGGGTTATGCCACCTGGCGCTCCTGTTCCGCTATACAATGACAGGCACTGAGTACCAGTTTGACAGGGTGTAATGACGTCACGAGCTAATTTGTCCGGGGAACCCCTCCCCCCATTATCCAAGATTGCGTCATGTGGTATATCGTGCTAAGTGAGCATGGTGAGCGGTCCGAAGCAGATTGAGAGCCTCAGAAGTGGACTACATTGTATTTCGGAGAATTTTCATGGTTGCATTGATTTGCACACACACCAGGCGCAAATTCTGAGTACTTTCTAGGTGTTGGGCAGGCCTATAGATCACGTAGATAGGCCTACGGTAAGTCGTGGATGACGAGAAGACGTATCCTGTCTCAAAACCCTGTTCTGGTCATCTACTGATAGTAGACCGACTTCTATGCACAGATGCATGGTGCTTAGTCTCATCGGTGTGTACTAGTATCTCACGATCTGTCAAATGGCACAGCTCACAGTAGAAACAGGTGGATCTGATGTAATTTTAGTTACAAACATTGCGCAAAAAGCTGCGCAGTAGACGATGCGCAAGGAGCGTGCACATTAGCGTGGACTGGAATTCCTGTCAAAATGGTGCTCCGTGCATGTCTCTGTATAGCGGAAAAGGAGCGCCAGCGGGTGGAGCGGCAAACACGGGAACCAGTATACACTGGGGACGAAGTTGCCGAACCTGAACTCGTCTCGTCTATTCGTTTGATTATGAACACTTCGATGAGTTGACGGCATTGGACAGTAGCTGTCATGAAAAGCAACCAAATAAGGACTTGACTCAATGAGTTCCAAGTGGCAACTGACTTTATGCAAATCAACAATATAACGAAGTTACATACGTCACATCAGACTACGGTCATGATGGACGCCGTCCTGACGGACATCCCGAGTGACTTCATGATGTGACGTCATGAGTGTGATACACATGACATCTCCCTCTTAAAAGTAACAAAGAGATGAAAAGCACAAAAATTGACACACAATACATGTATATGATAAATAAAAAGGCAATTTCCAGAGTGTTTGCGAATTTTCGACCCCAACCGGGGTCTTCTTCAGGCTGGAACTTTACAATCCGAAACTCTAGAACAGACTGAGCTGAAACCCAAATGTAGACATGAAGTATCCCATCCAAACAGGACGTGACAGCAATTAAGGAAAGAAAAGAGTACAAGCCCCAAAAGGTGGTTGCTCAACCTAACAGAAATGTAATTAGTGAATGTAAGGCTTGACTAGGCTGAAGGGAAAATATAGCTTGGATGAATTAAACTAACAGTATAATTATACTAACAGTACACTACCCCCAAAATGTACCCCCACAAAATGTTACAATAACAATTTCTCAGCGTTCCCACAACAAACTCGTTAGGCCTATTTTAAATTATGCCGTTTCCATATTTCAGGGCCGACCGCACAGGTCGGTGCCTATCGGCGGTTGAGTTAATGGGAAAATGCGTTATAACTAACTGCCGTTAGGCACCGAAAGCATTATCGGACTTTCTGTGCGGTCGGCCCTGTACATTACATAGTCCTCGAAACGACGAGGAGGTTTAGTTAGTGGATGCCTCTCACCATCATTTGGTCTGCCCACTTGACGACGATTTCGCCTGTAAGACTGACCATTTGGTGTTTTCACAACATATGAACGTGGATATGAATGTCTCTCCGCCACAACTGCTTGTTCCCACGTCTTGTCCTTTTGTACCCGGACAACATCATTGTTTTGAAGAGGTGGAAGTTCTTTGACGCCGATCATAAAATCGCTTCAGCCTTTTCCTGTCTTTCAACAAGCTTTGTCTTCATACTTTCTGGAACTTTAGCCTACATCTGAGGTCCCACCGAATTCTGCACCCATGTTATTGAAGACACCTAAAGTAAGCTATTCATTGGCTGACATATGAACCAGGTGGGATTCTCCTGAAAGAACTTGGTATCCTGGGAAATCCAACCTTTTTGCAGGTTGAAGAGGTTGTCGTGTATAGTCGTGTCGGTCCTTGGAAGTGCAATCATACATGTACAATGGGAGGTTGGGAAGGTACGAAGTTGCGAACTGTGGAAAAATGAATCTACAACTCATTCCTTTGACTAGACTGAAGTTCCCTTGGCTTCACTAGCCCGGAAGAGTCTCAGGCGACTAAGAAAAACAATGACGATGCCATTTTAACTCCATGATTTTCGGCTTGTGTTCATGAAGTATGTTATTTTTTTCTATTGCCTTCTACAGAACCATGATATCAGCGCTGACAATCCGCAAAGCTGAATTACCAGTGGACTTCTCGCGTACACTTGGTGCTTCCTGTAGTGTATCAACTAGTAGCTCTGAACTTGATTCAGGAGTCCCTTTCAATGAGGTGAGTTTGAACTCGTCGTCGTTTGGGTTTGAGCCAGGCTGGCAGGTCCTTGTGTCTCTGGGAAATGAGAAAGCTGCATCCCGCGTGAACATTTCAAATGAAGATAGGAGACGGGAAGTCAGAGGAGCTGGATTTCATGATTTGTTCATAAATATAAAGGTACATGTACATGTATTTTGTCGGAGAATGGCTTAAGGGGTCGATTGTTCCTTTTTATTGTATTTTGCTGCATTTTGTAATTGCCTTTCTTTGCAGGTACCAGAATTGAGTAAAACGCTCAAATCATCCCGTGCTTCCGCCCATATTGTATGGCAGAAGGAACTTGAGGAAATAATTTATGGCATACTTCGCCAGGGGGATGATGTTCGCCCCACCGTAAGTCAGTATGACTTTCTTTGTCGATGTGTTCGTCCCATCTTTATCGGGCCAACCAATAACCATGGTCAAGGGAAAAAAGAAGAATTTCACAGATCCTTGTGTAAGTTTCTAATTTTTTGGAACGATTTTAGAATCCCATTGATCAATGTCCACAAACACGTCATCGACTGATGCGTAAAGGCGCATAGAACATCAATAACTTTATTATTTGCTTTCACGTCACCGACTGTGATATAAATGGGAAATATTGACTGTCATATATTCGAATTAATGATTAATTCGAATATATGACTATCAATGATTCCCATTAATTGACAGTCGCTAGATATTATATAACTGACAATAATTACCCTGTGATTGGATAGATCAAACGAATTAGTGTCTAGACATGAATTCGAATATATGACTATCCATAATTCCTCTTTGTGATTCACTTCGTCTACCATAGACGGGGTGATGGTTTTAAAGCCGCACAGTATAGACAGATGGGTTATAATCGGCGAGCATAGTCTCGGTCACCCACGGCGCTGTTTCGAATCTGGGAATCCGTATTGCAGTACTTTGGAACGAAACGGCTGGCTGCGCAAGACTACATGCAGCACTGGTGATTCCCCAAGGGGATTCCCCGAACCTCGATACAGGATAATTAAATGCTATAACGTGTGGTTTTATGGTTCTATACATTACGCACGCCTGTAAACGAGGTTGCACTAAAATTCGGCCGAACTGGAAGTGATTTAGCTGTCTATACTGTGCGGCTTTAAGGGCCCATATCCACCGCAACTCTGTTCTGAGGAGGGTCGTCTCATCTGGACATATCTGCAGTATGGTGAACATCAGGTCCTTTCTGACAAATCTGACACTGGACAGGAGCGTACCCCGGATCCCTTCAAACCTAAATATATTTTCAACCCGCCACGTCGCTGCCGTTATACCGAGGAATATCTCAAAGCGGTTGAGGCGGAATTTTTCAAGGACCTTGAAACAGGGAAACCGCTCCATAATAATCTCACCTCAAATGAACGCCAAGCCCTCAGGGAGCTTTCTGATAATCATAGCATTACTATCAAGGAAGCTGGCAAAGGCTCGGGAGTGGTTATTATGGATACGGACAGATATATCAATGAGGGTCGGAGGCAACTCAGTGATACTTCCACCTCCAGGCCCCTTGGCTCTGACCCCTCCCCAGACTTTGAGGGCCAACTTATCAAATTGGTGAACCAGGCCCACAAAAATGGCACCCTCTCTGATACCATGGCAGAATAGGCAGTTCCAAAGGATCATAAACTTGCTAGGTTTTATCTTCTCCCAAACGTCCATTAACCCGGCGTCCCAGTCCGCCCAGTAGTCTCTTGTTCAGGTTCTTTGATGGAGAAAGTTTCCGAGATTGTAGACCACTTTCTTAAGCCTGACTTCCCTGCAGTCACTTCTTACCTTAAGGATACCAAGGACTTCCTCAACAAGGTGCGTGACCTAGGGACATTACCACAAGGGACACTCCTTATCACCCTTGGTGTGGTCAGCCTGTATCTAAGTACCGCACAAGAAGATGGTTTGAATGCTCTCTCGGCATTCTTGACGAAACAGGGCCTACCAGAGAGTGTGATCAATGACATCTGTAGACTAGCCCATTTTTTTCCTACCAAAGAATGCCTTCGAATTCCACTCAATGATTTTCTTACAGATCTCAACCACTACAATAGGAACTAAAATGACCCCCTCGTATGCGATCATTTTTATGCACATGCTCGAGTCACAGGCCCTGACAACGTCCCCCTTCAACCCCTACAACTGGCACAGATTCGTATATGTGACCCACCGCCACAAAACCATTGTAAAGTCACATAAGCGTAAACGCACTGGCATGACACCAGGAAATAAAGATAGAGACAGGATCACTCAGACCTCACAACAGACAAATTGACAAATGTAAACGTCCACCACAAAACAAATCATCAGTCACTTTGAGGTTGGCAAGTTGGGACCAATGCATTTGTCAGTTTCAGTATTGTCTGCCTGTCTGTTGTGAAGTCTGAGTGATTCTATTTCGATCTCCTGGTGTCATGCTGGTACTTTTAGGCTCATTTTCAACGCGATTTTACACTTGTTTTGTAGCGGAGGGTCATACATGTATTGTTTTCTCATTGTGGACCCATGGACGTGAAAAGCTGGAGGATTTTGTTGACATGCTGAATGAGTTCCACCCACCATCATCAGGTTCACCTGCGATGCATCCCCTTCCTCCCAGAACATTTCGGATGATACTGTCAAACTCCGGGATTCAAGGATAGTTACTGACCTCATGGAAGTATTATCTGTATAATACTTCTATGTCAAGCTCACAGGCACTACCAATACATTCACCCAGCATCGTGCCACCCTGGTCATTGTAAATAAATGTGCCATCCCTTTTCCCAAGCCCTCCGTATCCTGTCCATCTGGTCAGAACGGTCGGTTGCTATAGAGCACCTACGGAGGTTGGGTTTCTTTCATCCAGGAGCCAGCAAAGACGGGAGGTTGCGAGGGAAGTTGATGAGGCGATCCAGTATCATGACGACCAGGTGGCCTGCCCTCCCCAACGATGGAAACCAATACCCAGGATGGCAGTAGAAACGGAGCTGATGACGTTAGACGTCAGGCGAAACAGACCGCTATTGGAAGTGGGGTCCAAGACAACCAGCAGTCCTCCAAAACCCGCAAGATCCCCTTAGTCGTTACTTATCACTCTGGACTGCCAGACATCTCTGCTATCACACACCGCTTCTTAATTATACTTCATGTCGGAAAACTTAACAACAACAAAATTATATCAAATTTCGTTAATGTCAGCAATTATTCATTAATGGTCATCCTCAATTGTGCTGTAAGTAGGTTTTCCAGCAAAATATCAATCATTTTCTTCCGTTTTAAATTCAAAGGCTACTTTCTTACATATTTCATCCCATTTTCTCAATTAATTTTGATTCCACGAAATATTCTCCAAAAAATTACGTTTTTCAAAATATGTCACCTGCTACCACTTCTGACTCCTAAAATATCGGTGTATTTGGATAACTTACCAAATCTAAATTTGCGTCAATGACCATTGCATTTACTGTTGCATGAATACATACAGAATTCAAAGATGTATGGATAAAACACTGACAAACAAAAGCGTCATATTCATATATAATTTTGTATTTAATTATTTACCAAAAGTCCTCAAAATATTTTCACATAGATCACTTTTTAAAAAACATTATATCACAAAAATGTTAGTATCAAATCAACATTAAAACTACAAAAACTTAAAACTGTATAAATAAACAATAATCTCAAAATATTTGCAATTATGACAAAGGCATCTTAGGGTTTTTAATGAACTAATGTTCTTCATTAAAGCTGCAACATATCAAAGATCATTTACGTGAATGCTTTCATAATAATTATGCATAGCCTGTTCAAAATGAAGTCACATTCATTTCAAGTTGCCATATTATGAAAAATCATTCTGAACCAACATTTCCTGCAAGTCTGTACAATATTACAAAAGGTGGACTTCAGGAACGATCTTTTTACGTGTACCAGAGTCAAAACTTGGGTGTGGTTGAGCGCCATGTGCAGCTCCCACTTTTCTGCTCTGCAAAATTCTTCAGTTTCTTCCATAATCAGGAATAATTGTGGACCACGTTTTGGCAGGTGACTTTTTTAAAAACAGGAGAATAGGAAACTATAGTCTCTTATTGGAATGTGCTGGTGTCTCTTGTGTTTGGTGCTCTTGTGTTCTCTGTTCTTGGAGCTTGCCCCAAGTGGAGTGGCNTTTCGGTCTTACTTGTCATTGCGGACTCAGACTGTGATCATCGATGGTCAGATGTCATCTGGGAGACCTTTGGCATGTGGCGTACCACAGGGCTCTGTTTTGGGGCCGTTGCTTTTTTCTATCTATATCCAGCCTTTGGGTGATATTGTAGGTCAGCACACGTCGATTCTCCGTCATGGTTTTGCTGATGATGTTCAGCTGTACATAACTTTTGAAACCTCAAGGCAGGGCTTGGTTGAGGCAATTACCAAAATGGAGGATTGTTTGAGTGATGTCAGGCAGTGGTTGGGACCAAACCATTTGAAAGGAAATGATGACAAGACAGAATTTGCTGTTATGGCATCTAAGTTCAAAATGGCCAAGTTACTCCCCATTCCGGACATCAAGATCGGCTCCTCCCTGATTAAGGTTTCCTCCCAAGTAAGAAACCTGGGTGCAATGTTTGACCAGAACATGTCTATGTCTGCACAGGTATCAAAGATTGTTCAGTCTGTCTATTTCCAGATACATAGACTGTCTAAAATTCGCAGGCATCTTGATAATACAACTTGTGCTAGGGTGACAAATGCATTGGTGACATCTAGGCTTGATTTCCAAAATGGTTTGCTGCTAGGTGTACCTGATTATGAAGTTAGTCGGTTACAAAGAGCACAGAATGCAGCTGCTAGGCTACTCACCGGCACAAAAAGAAAGGAACACATAACTCCGGTTTTAAGAGAACTGCATTGGCTTCCTGTGAGACACCGCATTGAGTATAAAGCCGCCCTGATTGTGCATCAAGCCCTGCATCAGGAGTCCAGTCCATCCTATTTGCATGAGCTCTTCGTCCGGCGTGCTTGTGGCACGGGTCGTTCACTTCGGTCATCCAGTGACCCATGGCTTTTGGTCATTCCCAGGTCAAAGGGGACATATGGTGACCGTTGCTTCCGTGTTGCTGCATGCAGGATGTGGAACTCCTTGCCTTTTTCATTGCGGTGTCTCACAGGTGGCCAGACAGCACTTTTTAAGAAACATCTTAAAACGCACCTCTTTAAAATATATTTTGGGTAATTGTTTTATTTCTCATTATTCCTTTTATCATTTTTAACTTTCTGTATTAAACTCTTGTAACTCTTGTTCATGTAAGGTGCTTAGAAAAAGTTTTACTTTAATGTAGCACCTTAATATAATAAATTATTATTATTATTATTATTATAAAACCACTAGGTTATTACAATAAGAGTATTAAAGGAATGATCTTTTTGTAGATACACCACGTGATGACTAAAAACTTCCCTTAAGTCAATACATTAGTAAAAAAGAGCATTTCAGAACGATCTTTTCTAGATGGACCATGGCTGTTACAATAAGAGTAACACAGAAATGCTCTTTTTGTAGTTACCCCAGTTGAGTACTTAAAAACTTTCCTAACTCAATACAATAGTACAAAAAGAACGTTTCAGAATGATCTTTTTCTAGATGGACCAGGAAAAATTATGGTGGAGTAAAAAAATACCTAGGTCGTCATAAAAAGAGTAATACAGAAATGCTCTTTTTTGTAGATGCACCAGTTGAAGATAAAGAAAATTCCCTTTACTCAACACAATGGCCCGTATTCTAGAAGACTCCTAAAAGCATAAGGTGGACCTAAAACGGCCCTTTTAGTGACACCTTCACCATTTTCTATTCTAGAAGCATCCTAAAATGCCGCCAAAGGTATACCTGAAAATCCTCTCCTAATGCAAAGGTTGACCCATTTCTAGAAGGTTTTTTAGGATAAGGAATTCCTAACATTCGGCCCATCTCCACCTTAAATCGTTAGGATACCCTTGGGGTATCCTAAAACTGCTCCTTACAGGCTGATTTCTGTCATTTCTGTACGGACAGCCGAGAAGATGGGTGACTTTCTTCAAAGGATCGCTGCGTTAAATCGTGTGCGGGCTGTTTATCAACCCAGGATAGACCAAAGAGAGCTGGTGAGACAACCGCGTGGACAGTACCGAGACGACATTCACGAATTAAATGACGAAGATTTCCGAAAACGGTACCGGTTCACTAAAGCAGGGTTCAATTATGTGTTGAACATTATCGCCGATGAAATTCCCCCTGCTCAGAATAACAGAGGACACCCGATTCCGCCGGTTATTCAGCTGCAAGTTGCCCTACGTTTCTACGCAACGGGAACTTTTCAGATCGTCTGTGGTGACCTGAATCATGTTTCGCAACCAGCAGCGAGTCGGATAGTTGCTGAAGGTCTTTTTACTTTTACGTCAATCAATCAGGCCTTTTGTCAGGCAACGTGTCCTCTCTGACCTCTGCTCGCAGTGCGTGGCAGGCTATTGTTCAACGCCCGGCGACATGGTTAGGGACACCTTTAGGTCCACCTGAAGGAAAGTGTACTTTCCTAAAGGAACTCCTCAGGTGAAGTCGTTCCTTCAGGTACACCTTACGAAAGGAAAAGGTTTAGGACGCTTTCAGAATAGGCCACAAGAAAAGTTCACCTTACCATAGGTTTACCTTAGCAAAGTGGACCTTTGGAAAGGTTCACCTAACACTATATTTCAGGAGTCTTCTAGAATACGGGCCAATAGTACAAAAAGAGCGTTTCAGAATGATCTTTTTCTAGATGGACCAGAAAAATAATTATGGTGGAATCAAAATAGCTCGGTCATCACAATAAGAGTAATACAGAAATGCTCTTTTTGTAGATGCACCAGTTGAAGATAAAGAAATTAACGTTAATTCAATACAATAGTACAAAAAGAGCGTTTCAGAATGATCTTTTTCTAGATGGACCATGGCTGTTACAATAAGAGTAATACGGAAATGCTCTTTTTGTAGATACCCCAGTTGAGGACTAAAACACTTTGCCTAACGCAATACAATAGTACAAAAAGAGCGTTTCAGAATGATCTTTTTCGAGATGGACCATGGCTGTTACAATAAGAGTAATACGGGAATGCTCTTTTTGTAGATACCCCAGTTGAGGACTAAAAAACTTTTAGGAATGCTGCCCTGAGCCACCGCTTCCTGCTTTGCAAAGGTCCATACCCCGCACTTCCAACAGGCTAAGCCCACCAGTGCCACATACTCACGGACGGAAAGGACCTAAGAAGTTTCGGAGATGTTAACTCTGCATCTCATTACCCTCCCAGTCCCACATCCCACTCTTCCATGGGAAGGTATTTGTATTTATATTTGTATTTCATTTTCCGTCCGGGCCGACGCTATAGCATTATTGGCCCTGGTAAGTACGGAGGAGGCCATCACAAGCTACTCATGTTCCTCACTTGAGTGGGGTATTTTACTTGCCCTTGCAAAGACACAAAGTACATGGCACCACGGCTTTATACTGTCCCATGCGACGGACGTGAAGAGCCTGGAATGAAATCCCATATGGCCCGGGCTGGATTCGAACCCGGGACCTGCCGCTTGATAAGCGTACGTGATAACGACTAGGCTACAGGCTCCTCTCCTTCCCTTAGATCACCGAAAATATGCGTCATGTTGAAAAAAAATCAGGCTCATATCAGGTCCCATCAAGGAGCAGGACCGTGACTGCTCGATACTCTATGCCACCTCAAACTGCCAGGACATTCTGTCAAGGACCTGATGTTCACCGTATTGGAGACATGTCCAGATGAGATGACCCTCCTCAGAACAGACTTGTGGTGGATGTGGACCCTTATAATCATCACCCCGTCAGGTCTCAACACCAGATGCTGAGGTCTGATGAGCCCCAGGTCTCACTTTTACCAGCTTTAGTTTGGTATCAGGCTCACTTCTGATTTTCTCCTTCCAGGCTAGGTACATTCCGTGTCTGGTCTGGTCTCAGGCCTTCTTCTCCTTTTGCCCTTTCCCTATTCCATTCTTTGGCCAGTGAGTTGCATTCGCCTCTCACCGCGCCGTTTACCCCATTTTCCGTCAATCTATTTATCTTTTACTGATTCTATACTTTGGCTATTCGAGTGCGCAGTTTGCAGCTCCATTGCCTCTTATTAACTTCATTCCATACGTGTTCTCAAACTACACAATCCATAACTTATAAAACTCCTTTCTAAATCACACGTTTACTAATCATATACTGTTTCTGTTTTACATGTCTTTTCTTTGTAATGAGCTCCTGCACCAGACCTGCCTACCCTAACTTTGAGCTGGCTGTACTGTTTTGAGGAATGACCATAAAATGACACTTTTCAGTGTAAAATAATGAAAGGCAACATTCTGCAGTTGTTCCAATCAGTGTATTTTTCTGCATTTTTGAGTGTAAAAACTTACTATGGTCAAATATGGTGGGTAGGCAAGTATGAGCACCCAACAATAGGGCTTTGTTTCTATTCAACGCAGATGGTTTCCTTACTTCAGATCTATATGTATAATTGGGATCCAGCTCATTACACTTCTGGGATCTCTGCTAGAAAGTGCGTGAGGAAGATGAGGAAGACCCCGATTGGGATCCAGCTCATTACACTTCTGGGATCTCGGGTAGAAAGTGCGTCACTCAGAAAGATGAGGAAGACCCCGATTGGGGTCGAAAATTTGCAAAGTTCGGAGACGAGACTATGTTTACTAACAAGAGACTGAAGCATGCCTAGGAAATCCTCCTGCCAGACCGATTTTGTGTAAACATAGAGACTGCCACATTTTATTGGCGCACTGGCATATGACTGAGTCTTGTCTTCATTTCAGTGTCAGTTTCTATGAAACAAGAAGCACAGCAGAAAAGCAAGATAAATGAGGAAGACATATAAATGCTGCCTACCAGGAGTTACAGAATGAAATTAAAAACAGAGCAAAAATGGCTGTTCTCTTTAGGAAATGTTTCAAGAAAAGTTGTGCCCACACTTATGGTACGCACTACATGAATAGCGGTAACACCATGAAAAAACAATTCTTTGTTATTGTGATCAAATTACAATTTTTTTCACTATGAAGGTCCAGGAAGACTGATTGCAAGTGCCTGTTTGAAAGATCCCATTTGGAAATGATACCTGAATTCGCCAAGAAAATCCAATATTTTATTACATGTATCTTCCGAAAGAACAAGATACATGACTTCTGTAACTAGAAAACTTGGGAAAAAATACCGAAGTCTGTAACCTGGGGAAGTCAATTCGTACGCATTGTTGCTGATTTTTTATTTTTTGTGGATGGTTTCGGGAAACAGTTACCAAACATGATTAAAGAATACAATCGCTTCAAAAATTGATGGGTGGGTAGGTGATGGCTTTCACACAGGCCGATTTTATTAATTTTCGTTAAGCAGTTTAGAAATGAACGACGAACGCGTCAATTCAGAAAGTGAATTTGACGTCACACGGAACGGCGCCGTCAGGAAATAAATCGGTTCCCCGTTTCAAAGGTGCTGTGACGTCATTCTCAATACTCTCATGGCAAATATTCGTATTGTTATAGCGTCACTTAGCAAGTCCCCTGTGGGATAAATTATTAAAATGTGGTCCATCCATAGTGAGCGACCTGATGATTGGCATGTGTTTATCATACCACGTGGTCACAAGTTGGTCAAAAGCACGTAAAACGTCGGTTAATCAATATTTTTCATTCTTGTATTAATGCAACAATGTTTATTGGCAATGATTCTTAAAAAAATATGTAAAATATCTAAATTCAACCCGCCAAGAAGCCAAATGCTGTAACTGAAGGTGGAGCCACCTAGTGTCAGACAGTGAAACTATGTGGGTGCAAACATCAAAACCAGTCCGGAAAAACAAAGCAAAGCTGGCCAAATTTTTTATTTCAAGAGATGATTACCTGATCTTTTTAAAAGACATGCTTTTTTTCAAGAACACGACCATAATTACTGAGATTTTGATGATTTATTTTTTTGGTTTCCGGACTGCATTACAACTTTTACACCTGGGCATTCCTCCAACATTCTTGCTATGTACTGGAGCTGCCCTTCGTGTGTGCTGAACATCAAATTTGCTAATGATCAAATAGCACATGTCTAGTTGACTAGTGTCATTGCCTGATGCATTTTTACTACCCGGTAGGCGATTATGCTGCAACACACTGCTATGACATATTGTTAGATATGACCTAGCAGTCTTAACTTTGTTTTGAACAAAGATGTTTGGCTTACCTGTGGTGAGCTCTTACAATGGTGGTGCGTCCGTCCGTCGTCGTCGTTGTCCGTTAGCAGGGCACGTTTTGTAACTGCTAGGGCTATTGATCTGAAACTTGGTACATACATACCCCTGGACCTACGACACCAAGTTTCGGTCCGATTTGATTCTTTGCTTGGACAGCTGGTGGCTAAAACCAAAAACACAGAAAGTGCAATAACTCCTGAACTAATGACTGGATCTTCTCCAAATTTTTATCATAGGTGTATCTAATGAGGATACATAACATATATAACGGGTTTTTGATTTGATGATAAATAAAAAGGCAATTTCCAGAGTGTTTGCGAATTTTCGACCCCAACCGGGGTCTTCTTCAGGCTGGAACTGGTTTTTGATTTGACGTACTTTTGAAGGTCACAGAGGCCAAAGTTAAGAAATTTGCCGTGTGGTGGCACATTTCGTAACCGCTGGGGCTATTGACCAGAAACTTGGTACACATACATCCCTAGGTCATATGACCTATGACACCAAGTTAAGGTCCGATTTGATTCTTGGCTTGGCCACCAGGTAGCCAAAACACAAAAAGTGCAATAACGCCTGAACTAATGACTGGATCATCTCCAAATTTTTATCATATATGTATCTAATGAGGATACATGATACATGTAATGGGTTTGTGATTTGACCTGCTTTTCAAGGTCACACAGGTCAAAGTTCGAAATTTTGCCATTTGGTGGTATGTTTTGTAACTGCTAGGGCGATTGACCTGAAACTTGGTACACATACAACCCTATATCAGTTGACCTATGACACCAAGTTTCTGTCCGATTTGATTCTTAGATTGGCAAAAACAAAAACTCAAATTCCAATAATTCGTAAATTAACGTCTGGATTGTCTTCAAATTTTCATCGGTTCATCTAATGAGTATGCATGACATGTAATGGGTTTTTGATTTGACCTACTTTTCAAAGCCACAGACGCCAAAGTTGAAAATTTTGTCATTTGGTGGCACGTTTCGTGGCTATTTGACCTAATGTCTTCTGACTTGGTGTGATCAGGTGTCTGGGTACCCTTTGCACCTGGAGCTGAAGGCTTGCCCGCCATTTCGGTTGTACATTTGTCATTTGTTCTTTGGTACATTCACACAGGTGAGCACATGGTGCATAGACCATTTCCTTCATGTTTTCACAGGAATTGTGGTAATAATGATTACCAGCTGGGTTCAGTTGTGTTGCTACTAGTGTTCCCAACCTATGGGTTTCATATACATGTATTTTCATACCTGTATTTTCATACCTTTGGGTATTTTATTCATATCAGTATTTGAAAAGTTTGTTGTGTAACATGTAGAAACGTTTAACTACAGATTTGGAAAATTGAAGTCAGGATGAGACAAACGTGTACCTGGTGCAAGTAAATTAGTTACTGATTGTCACTGCCTGGTGCTTTTTATTAGGCAATCCAGAATCTGCTGCATTTATGTCATTTGTAGAAAGAATTCTAGAGGTGCAGGTGTGCTAATCAGTGGGCCTTCCATTTTATTGCGTTTTTCAGTTTGATGTGCGTTTGTCACAGGACTCGAGCCTGTTCAAGTTGTAGTCCATTTCACACATATAGGCTAATGTTTCCGTTCAAACCTTTGTGGTAACTGGTTGTCAGACAAATGCAGACCAGCAGACCAGCAGACTGCAGACTGCAGACTGCAGACCTATGGGTGGTTATATCCGCAAAAAGTAGACTTGACAAAACAGATCGAGATGGAGGTTACAAAATCAGAGACACGCTTTTAGAAAACAGATACGTTCGTTCACAAAACAGAGACGTTGAGCTGTGATTTGGAGTCGTTCACGAAGGAGACGTCGGGTGCTACTAAAGAGTCGTTAACAAAATTTGGAGACGTGTTTTATCAGAGACAGTCACATTTTTCAAACGTGGCAATGATTTTAAATGGTACGCCATACACAGATGTCGACATGCTTTGGAGTCGTTATGACGTTGGGTGGCGCTCGATGCAGTTAAAGGTGAAATAAAGGCTTTATATACCTCTGTCCAGACAACTTTTAATGAGGCCGAATTTGGTTGGACGTTAGTGCAGTAGAGTTCAATTGTCGGATGGAGTATCTATTTTCGGACGGACGCATATTCTGAGCTTGTGTGCACCACTGATCATGTTAGACGAAAAATTTTTTTAACTAGGTCAAAGATAAAAAAAATAGAATCTTAATTCCTTAATATCTCTACAACGGTAAGTCGTATGATTCTGGGACCCACTTTTTTGGCATCCTTGACCCATGTATACCTTAAGTTTCGGATTTGGTTAAGATCGGAGAGGGTCAAAAGTTTCGGATTTGGGATTTGGGATTTTTAACAATTTTTGACCCTCTCTCCGATCTTAACCAAAACCTAAACTTAGGGTATACATGGGTCAAGGATTCCAAAAAAGTGGGTCGCAGAATCATACGACTTACCGTTATAGAGATATTAAGGAGTTAAGATTCTATTTTTTTTATCTTTGACCTAGTTAAAAATTTTTTTCGTGTAACGTGATCAGTGCAGCACACAAGCAAAGAATATGGGTCCGTCCGAAAATAGATACTCTGTCCGACAATTGGACTCTATTGAATTAACATCCAACCAAATTCGACCTCATTAATATTTGTCTGGGCGGGGGTATATAAGGCCTTTATTTCACCTTTAACTGCAACGAGCGCCACCCAACGTCACATAATGAACGACTCCAAATCATGTCCACATCTGTGTATGGTGTACCATTTAAAATTATTGCTACGTTTGAAAAAATGTGACTATCTCTGATAAGACACGTCTCCAAATTTTGTTAAGGACTCTTTCGTAGCATCCAACGTCTCCTTTCTGAACGACTCCAAATCACAGCTAAACGTCTCTGTTTTGTTGACGAACATTCTAAAAGCACGTCTCTAATTTTGTAACCTCCATCTCGATCCGTTTTGTCAACGTCTACTTTTTGCGGATATAACCACCCATAGGTCTGCAGTCTGCAGTCTGCAGTCTGCTGGTCTGCATTTGTCTGACAACCGTGGTAACTAACAAGGCATGGACATGGCCTGCGTCTCTGGAATTGACTATACACTCTATTTTCTGTTTCGCTGTGCCTTTAATGAGGCTAGAAGGCATCATCGAATGGACGACACCCACTGAAGTTCAGTGGGTGTCAGTGAAGGGAGGGATACGAGGTCCAGACGATGCTCAAAATTTTGAATAAATTTGTAGGTGTACGCCTGTACATTACATACATATATAATTTTTGCAAGATCATGTTTTGGGGGATCAGCATTGTGTGTGACCGACCTCTTCCTCGGATTCGATAATAAATCATTGTTTCTTTAAATCCATTTTTGTGTTAATTTGTCAACTGTTCATGCCAATATGCTTCGATCCACCGGTACTATAATCAGTGCAAAATATGATGCTATAATTTATTTCATTGTTTCCAGTGGATGAGAGTGTTCCCATTTCTCAGCATGTCAAGTGAACATGCAGTCACATGTTCCAACATCGTTTTTGGCAGAACACCTTTTGTCAGAATGGTGAGCAGAACGGGAATTCAGAACGCCTTCTTCGCATTCAAAAGGCGTTTACCGTACTCATTTTCTGGACAAGGTAGCATTCTAAAATTCTTTTTGTGTGTTCTGCAGGTGTTCCAAAAAAACGTTCTAAAACCCGTTCCGAAATCAACGTTTTTGGACAAGAAAACGTTCCAAAAAGTGATCTGAAAAGTGTTCACTATTTATAGAGTGTTGTTGCCTACGAAGTGACATTTTTGGACTTAAAAAAACGATATTGACTTGATTGCCAACGCGGGGCTTGCGGGAAGTTACTTTACACTAGAGGTGAAATTAAACAAGCAGTCAATTTTAAGACCCTTTCACTGCAGATCAGATGTGCAGGGTACATGTAGGCCTAAGTGTTTTAAATTTGTGACCAACCTGGTTGCAGTTGGACATTGATGGGAATTGACGATGATGCACAGAGTAATAATGTTGGCCTTTGCAATTTGTAATATGATACGCAAGTCCGTTAATGCATGCCGCCGCCGCCGTTCCCGATGATAGGCCGGGCCGCGAAATTTTTTTTCCCACTCTGGTTCCGGGCTCAGATATTACCCATTTGCATATGGCAAATCATTTCTCGTGTTGTAGCTGCATAATTTATGAGCACGTGGAATTGTTGAAGCGTGTGGAAGCCTTTTGGCGCGTTTTCGCCTTCGTTCATACTATGTCTCAAAACACATGCCTAACTAACGTACATGTATTGGGGAAAACGTGCACATGCACGTTTTCTTTTCATAAATTTATATAATATGGATCTAGTTTAGATTAGATGGATCTAATTTAGATAATATGGAAAGGGGTGAAAAAAGCATTGTTATTTTCAACAAAAATTAATTGGGCCACCCCCTAGTATAAAAGCAACGATACAGTGTACCAAACTATCGGTTATTTTTTTTCCAGGTACGATGAGTAACAATAGATAGATATTATGGCCTAGTTTGGGATGCAGTGCGATATGGCAGTGGCCTTGAATGAAACTCTACTTATCTCTGTGCGAATAAAAAAAAACTACGAGAAGAGGCATCGGAAATTCCAATATCAAAGCAACACACAGTGCGTTTTCAACCAGATTACAGTGAATACAATGCTGCCGATGATCCACGTTACTAATACAATTACTGACTTGATTGACCTAACAGCATTATTGAACTCTGGATGAAGAGAACAATGCCGACATGGGACTCGGCCATGGCGGTATTGTGTGGGGCACAGATAATGAGACATGAGTGCGCTGATTGGCCATATGCTAATAAGCTATATCTGAGCCCGGAACCAGAGTGGGAAAAAAAATTTCGCGGCCGGGCCAATACAGGGTGGTAAAAAAAACGGACAAGCATACTTCCACATACCCTCAGTCACGAGCATACTTCCACTACCCTCAGTCACAAACTACTGGTGTGAATCGATAGAGAATCTTTCTAAAAGAAAACAAGAAGACCATGATACCTCGATTCGGTCTAGTAGTTTTATCTCCAGACATATTTTTGTAAAGTCAGTGGTCCTTAATAACGAGCTTAAAGCGAATGGCTGGGTTTGTTGACAGTTGTTTGTTGACATGTCCTCAAATCAAGCGCCGTTTTGAGAAAAAGGCGAAAGAAGGATTTTAGTTTAATGCGAAATGCATCAGACAGCCAAACTTCGGAGGCGTATTCTGCAAAATCTACCGCTTCGAAATCAATGTGAATAGTACAAAATGTACATTTTGACCGACTGAATTTGAAACTGTCATTAACCAATTTTAACAAATTTTTAACTTCGTCCCCAGGTGCACGTTCGCATATTTGCACAGGTTTTGACTATGACTGGAGCACGGCTTTGCCTGGACACTAGGTTCACTCTCTATGGAAGGTACCACCAAAAATCAAAACAAACCGTGCGAGTAGATTGGTACCCGATCCTCCGCTGGTGGCGCTGGCGGGCTGGATGTAGCGGAGGATCGGTCCTGGCTACTGAGGACGGCAGAAATCTGGCTGCCGCCGGAAGTGACTAGTATCCAGTCATGACTGTACTTAGAACACGTGCAACCACATGATGAAGGACCGGATACCAGTTGCAACGAGGAATCATGGCGGCGGCTGGTAAATATCAACATTGCAGAGAATAAATATCGCTTTTCACTTGCTACAAAGCGTGCCTTAGCGATAATCAATGCCAGACGAAAGACTGAGTATGGGTCCTTGAAACCAATGCATGCAAAAGCCTTAAAAAGTGCCATAGCGAATGACACATGGCTGATTTTCCAACCGATTGCTGTGGCAAGTCCGTTGGTTTTCGAATTGGACCAATCAACGCCATGAAACTCGCAGGCAATACCGGTCTATATATTTTATATTTATAGACCGGGGACCAGTCTAACCGCGGGAGCCATTCGCTTTAACGGTAAACCGCAAAGTCAGCACGATTGATAAAGGGCATTAGTTATTATGCAACAGTGCTCATGTTTGATCTTCATGTTCCACATGTACCTGTACCTGTACTTCATGTTTGTTTGACTTTTCAACAGGATAATACTTTGGGTAGTTATTAAGTACGGAACGGAACGGAACGGAATCGTGGTTGCAAACGGAATGTAAAATACGGACTGACCCTGAAACTGGAACGGAACAAAGTTAACTTTCATTTCATTTCAAATGGACAGTGCTTTGCTGTTATAATGGTTCGTTCTATCATGTTTGTAGTGAGCTCAACTCTATGTAATGGTCTTGCCAATATCTTTGTTGGTGTAGTGCTTTTTTGGTCGGTTCGATTCTATTTTGGGGTTGGGGTAGGCCTAGTACTGTTGGTGATTGGTTCAGTTTTTGGGTAGCCACAAATTACATGTAGTGTAATTGGGATAAGGCAATTCTTTAGTTGTGTGGGTTCGATTCTTTTACCGGTCACTCTGGTGGGGTAGTGCTTTATAGTGGTTAGTTCGATTCTATCCTATGGTTATTGGGATGGGGTAGGCCTTCCCTACCAGAGTGACCGCCAAAACTAGAATCAAATCAACCACTGAAGCAATACACCATCCCAATGGCAAAAGGAACTCCATATTAACCCCAATGTAGAATCGAACCCACCACAAAAGCACTGCCCCAAAAAAGTAAATGACACGACCCAAGAATCCATATATGGTATCTACAAGAATCGAGCTTAATACCAACATGACAGAACGAATCCAACATCACAGCACAGCGCCATCCATAAGATTAGCTCTGTTCCGTTCCATTTACAGGGTTGGTCCGCCTTTTACATTTCGTTTGCAACCACGATTCCGTTCCGTTCCGTTCCGTACTTAATAACTACCCTAATACTTTTGGCAGTTACAAGGCTACGTTGTTGTGTATGCTCTTGATTGTTCTGTATTGAGCAATTCACCAAGGGTCTCGACCTGCAGCTCGAACAACAGGATCGAATGGGTATATCTTGGTGTCTTCTTTCTCGTAGAAAGATTCTCCATCCAATTCCATCAGTAGTTTTGGGCACTGTGCAGTGGAAGTATGCTTGTCCGTTTTCTGTGACCACCCTCTATATGAAATTCTTTGGTTACTCTATCTACGTTTATTATAGAAACAAAACGTTTCAACCAGTAATACCCTTGCCGTAGTCCTGTGTACAAGTAAATAGCACATGAGGAGACAAGGCATAATACCACACTGTTTTTATAAGTATTAGACCAGAGTCTAGAGGTTTACTTTTGGACACACTAGGCTATGTCAACTAGGACTAATTGTCTACTTGGGCAATTATGTGATTGTACTAAGACCTGCGGTCTCGGGCTTTCACGGCCTGAGATAATCAACTCGTGCAATCCGGGTGACTCGGATCGCCCACTCGGGCAGTTTTCTTATTGGACTGATAGAGTAACGGTGTATTTAAACGTTGAAATGTATCTTTCGTTTCCTCTTCGAACCTACGAGATGGAAATTTAAGATTCCAAGCTGCTCCATAACTTCTCTCGGTCTTAGGGTGGGTGCACACTAGAAGCGATTTGGAAGCGCACGCGAACTGCTTTTGTTTGGGAGGCATTGCGGCATCAAATAACAAAGAACCATCGCATGCGTTGTGCGAATAGCGTGCAGTGTATAACCACCCTTACTCTGATGACACTCTGGCAGCAGGAACATTTTGTGGTACCAACCATCTCTAGATATACGTTAAGTCCTGGAAATGAAGTTGGATTTTCATATTTCATACTTCACGTTTCGTCCTGTACCGGAGAACCGCGAATTCAGCATGATTGATAAAGGGGATAAGTTGTAATGCAACAATGCTCAAGTTTGATTATCATGTTCTACATGTATCTGTACTTCATTTTTTGTTTGACCTTTCCACAGGATAATTTTTGTCAGTTACAACGTTACGCTGTTGTGTATGCTTGTGCTTGTTCTGTATGGAAGGAACACTTCACCAAGGGCCTCGACCTTGGTGTAAAAATAGGTTCCCCAGCTCGAAACACTGGACCGAGGCAGGATATCTTGGTGTCTTCTTTCTTCTTGTAAGATTCTCAATCCAATGCCATCAGTAGTTTTGGGCTCTGGATAATAGAAACTATGCTTGTCCGTTTTTCTGACCACCCTGTATTGCAGAACATGAATCTCATGAGTTGTGTTGTGACAAATGAAGAATTACTTTGGCATCTTAATCCTTACCGACACCGAGTGAACCCCATGTTTTTCGCTCCAGTTTCATATCTTCTGACTTCAGGAGACTTGGCATTTTAGCCACTGGCTCTTGATGAAAAATCTTGATTTTTTCCCCAAAGTAGCAACAACACTAGGTGAGGTCAAAATCCGTGTTGAAGGTGGTGTTTGGTGTCAGTGTTTGGTGTAACACCCTATTTCTCCACATAAACACCGGGCATAGTGTAAAACCTGGTGTAACACCCAGTGTTACACCAGGTGTTTAATACCATGGTAACACTATGAAACATCTTCCTGGCATGCCTGGTGGTGGTCAAGATCAAGCAACCGGTGTGAAACTCAGAAATTGTGTTTTTTAGGCAAATAGCAATAAAAATGACATGACTGAGAGTATTTGCAAGCAGAATTTGTATAGGCCTATTGTAGCCAACAACACTTTCTGAATTATTCAGTTCTGTGAAAGAAGTCTTCTTGCTGTAGGCCTATATAAATAAAACAGATGAGATGGCTATGCTAGGCTAATCAAACATGGGCCTGTGGCCTACATGTACTACCGTAGGCCTACATCCAATCATGTAGACCTAAGCCTAGGGCCTACATAGGCCTAGCCTACTGATGTAGGCCTACATGCATGCATTAAATCATCATGACAGCAGGATCGATGCCGGAAAATTACAACAATCATGGTGGCAAAATAACCCGTAACACTAAACACCAAGCACCAACTTTGACCTGTGGTGTACCTTGACCTCTATGGGGTTAGTGTTTTCAGTATTGGAAAAAAAGGTAGATTTTATCGACTCGCAACACCAAACTGGAATTAAAATCAACACTGCGTGTGACACTGACACCGGATATTAACACTGAACACCTGATCCTAACACTGACACCTGATCTACACACTGGATCCATAGGTAACACCAACACCGTGCAGCGAGGTAAAATTGGTGTGATCCTTTGGTGTTAGTGTTAGGATCAGGTGTTGATCTTAACACGAATTTTGACCTCACCCATTGGGTGTGCAGTGTGCATATGGGACCAGGTAAAGGATGCCAGCGCCAACTCGACTAACGTGGAACAGTGCCTTCACTGTTGATAGGCAGATGCGCGTGGCAAGAAATGATTTATTCAGTTCTACGACAAGGAGTGAGTCGCTATCAAGGCCTTTGGTAAAGGGTTAGTGTGGCTGTAACAGCGCAGTTCTCAAATGATGAAAAGGATGGCGGCCATTTTTGACAGCCAAGATTTCGACATACCGTATATTAAGCCTAGCGTACAGCCTTGGAAATTAGTAAATGGACAGTGAAAATGTTGTTTTTCTCAGAACTGGTTGATGATAATTGAATGCGGTTTTCTGCATATGATAGGCAAATTATCTGGCTATAAAGCCATAGTGATCACCTTGAATCTGCTATCATAGAAATTGCCGAAATTTGCAATTTCCAAAGTGACCCCAAATCAACTATTTTCTTTTTTGAAAAACCCAAGATTTTTCACAGCAGACTTGTCCGCCACCCTCAAAAATGGTCCCTAGTTCAAGTTTCATCAAGATGCGAAATCCCAAGACTGAGATAAACGCCTTTTTATCAAATATCCTCAGCTGAACTGGGCAATCAGTCTTGAGAAAGCCCCTAGGCATGTGACCTCTACTACTCAAGTTGTTGGTCAATACTCATGACCTAGGCCTGGGTATTCCCCAATTATTCTTGAAAGCTGTTATGAATCTTACGTAAGACTGCATAACTTTTGAATGGTGTTGATTAGGAAGTCCTTTGACTATTTCAATAAAGGTTTATTGAATACACAAAAGCCACTCACTGCGGGAATATGCATGAGGACTTTGGCTTAGGCCAAAAAAATAAAGTATTTGTTTCTTGTCCGCGCCCGCGTCATTCCCAGGCCCTCCGCATCGACATTTTTTTTCTCACCAATTTCAAATTTTCCCACTTTGCTTACGCAGCGCCTTCAATACAATGCACAGAAATGCTTCATCACTCGCAGCGCCTTCTATACAATGCACAGAAATGCTTCATCACTTGAAATCATCTTTATTTTTCATGAAATCTGTGCTTTAAACATGTAGAGAGATAGTTTGCTGGTGGTATTTCCCCATCCATGAAGAAAACGGGAAAAAAATTATTTGAAAATAAATAAAAAAATCGCATGCCCGCATCAATTTTTGCTGAGTTGCTGGGCAAGAAACAGACAATATTTTTTTTGGCCTTATAAATCTACACTTGACCAAGGTCCTGGAGACATGTCAGTATTCACTGTTCAGTGACTATTGAATTGATTGAGGGCAGTGAATGGGCAGGGGCCATCTAAAAAGCCATTGACGTTGGGCTTATAGAAAAATGATATTTTCAGCACAAATTCGGTTTAAATTAGCAAAAATATCAATTTCCTTGTAAAAACAATTGACAAATTTGTCATCTGTCAGTAAGAGCTATCCGCGGATGTAAAAATTTCTGAAAAGAACTTGAATGCAAAAATGTCGATTTTAGGTCACTTTGGAAATCGCCAAACTTGGGCCATTTCTATGACAGCAGATTCAACGTCATCACTATGCGTTTATAGCCAGATAATTTGCATATGCAGAAAACCGCATTCAATGATCATCAGCCAGTTCTGAGAAAAACAACATTTTCACTGTCTATTTACTAATTTCCACGGCTGTACATCACACTTGTGTGACTGGAGACAACTAGTCACCAGTGAGGTACTGGCGACTGGGAGGATCTAGCTGGAGCTGGAGGCGACTCATCAGTCGCCAGAAATTGTCGATGTACGCACTCTTACGACTGGCTGGAGCTCAGATTTTGCCAGTCGCCGCGAGTTGCACATGTTCAACTTTCTAGCGACTAGTTGTACCCAGTTGCGTTCAGTCGTTGCGATGTACGCGGGGCTTGCCACTGACCAGTGCCAGTTTTCTGAACAAAACCTGTTCTCGTCGAGTCCCAACGCCCTATCTGTTACCAAGAGTTGCTGCCAGTGGCAAGTGCGATGTACGCCGTCTGGACTGATTGGATCCTCCTAGTTTTACTGAGGTGCGGAATTTGCGATGTGCGCGCAGCGCGTAGCCTACATCACCAGCGACTGATCAGATCAGCTACTCCCAGTCGCAAGTGCGATGTACGCCTGGCTTTAGTCTCGCCTCGTAGTTACCATTTGCTGTGTATGGGTTGGACAGGACGTCGTGTAACGTTGGTTCCCGATTCCGCCGCCAGGGGAGGAATACTGAAGCATGCCAGGTGTATATAGTGGCACTTTAAATATGATGCAGAATTCCACCTCAACTGATCAGGGTGCAGAATATTATAGTACCATCTCATCCTCTCAGACAGTTTATTTATACAAATGAACACACGGAGGTGTCATAAATACTCCCTTACGGCAAAACGCGAACAACATATTCCTTAGTTCGTCTAAGACGAATTCCTTTCCAGCAGAGGAATCAAAGCCTTCATGTCTTCCATGAACAACGATGTCTGTTTGTCTAATCCAATGGTATCCGTTCTCAAAGCATAGAAGATTGTCAGGACGGAATATCCCCATCCGTATTGGTGGATAGTCGCTCAAATATTGGATCAATAGCGACATCCTGATGACGAAACCAACCTGAAAGAATCTATACCTGGACGAAATATTCACTGCTTGTTCAAATTTATGAGCAAACGTATTGTATGTATCGCGGACAACGAAAAAATTCAGGCCATGGGAGTAGAAAAGTACTGAGGAAACGTGGGGATGGTCATACATTGTTACGACATGCAGTAGATCAGGAATTCTAATTCCTTCCAAATATAAATCCGTTTTATTTGATAATGTTATGACCGTTTCATGGTCACTTATGTTACGTGTACGTGTGTGGTAAATACTAAGGAGCGTTCCTTCATTGCACATGACAATTATGATACGCTTGCTGAGAAAGATGGTGCGAGTGGTTATTGACCCATCTTGATGAAGTTTACAGGGAGCACCGCACTCGTATTTCTTCGGGAGTAGCAGATGTGTAGTAACTTTCCCAAGTGTAAAATCATACACTTTCGCTCCTTCAAGCAAACATGTGCCTGCCGACAGCTTTGTGTATTGCATTACGACAAATGTCGAAACCGCTGCCCATTTCGTTCCGATGGTTATCCTGATGTCCCAGGAGGAGTTGTAGAGAAGCCCGAACCGGACGGCGTTGTTGTAGTTTGGTTGGGGGCTGTATACGATTACCCGCAAATTAAATGAGGGAATCTCTCGATAACTCACAAATAAGACGGGCGTGTTTGGATCCAGGTGATGTAAATGAATAGATATTAGTATAGATATCTTACTGGATGAGATCGCAGGTACCACTGGAAGACGTTGGGCCTGGCGGTAGTGAAGTACCTTATCCTAGTGATTTTAAAGCAAAATATCTGTTAAGGTGAAGGCCAACCTATCAAGATCGGCATTTCGTGGTACATGGGGATGTCCCGCCCCTCCTGTTGCCAATGGAAAGATTTTAGCGATAATCGAGTGAACCCTTCACGTACCGGTACCGTATTCCAGAAAATTTGAATCATGTTGAACCATACTATTTGTGACCCCGTCTGGGAAAACCCATCTTGTCCAAACAAGGCTATTGACTCCGTATGAACTCCGTCTTTAGCCTTGTCCGAATCGTGTCATCTTTTCCGTTAATGCATAAATTACTAATGAACCTGACCCCTACTTGACCCCGCCTCCGAGCCAATCAGAACTTGCGAAACAAATCACCGTTGGACACTTTCTTTGCTCTTCACGCTTGAATTTGTAACATGGATTTTGATTGGCGCGTCGATTTTCCTTCGCGCCCCGATGATTGGCTGAGGCTTTCACCACCTCAGAAACGGGAAATGTGGTGGATTCGAACCAGGCTAGATGGCCGTTAGGCCAGATAGACTGGTGAGAACCAGATGGGAAAACCAGGCATAAGACACCGGGCAGTGACAAGGTCATTGTCTACACAGTTAGGTAACCAACTCATAAGTGTCTCTTTGTTAATGTAACAGCTGAATTGATTTCAACCTTTATGCTGTAATCATTGCAGCTGTAACCATAAACCATTTCCTTCAGGGAGACTTGTACCTGATTTTCCCAGATCGGGAGATATTTATGAAGCGCGATTTTCTTTTGAACGTGCGTGGCCAAATCGGATGGCTAAACCTCAATATCATAATTGATGACTCTCCTATCAATCGTGTTGAGCACTTCAATTTCCTGGGTCTAATAATTCATAAATCGTTGAACTGGACATTTCATGCCGACCATGTTTCTATTAAAATTTCTAGGGCCGCTGGGATCTTGAACCACTTGAAGCACTATCTACCTCAAAATACTTTGTTAACTCTTTACCATGCGCTGATCACTAGGGACACACCTAACGCGATTCGTTGACGCATGCGGCAACGCCTTTGTTATTTTCCGCCGCACTGCACGCAAACAAAGGTTTTGATGCATGCGTTGCCCTATCGCATGCGAATCGCGTCAGGTGTGACCCTCAGGTGTGACCCGATTCGCATGCGATAGGGCAACGCATGCGTCAAAACCTTTGTTTGGGTGCAGTGCGGCGGAAAATAACAAAGGCGTTGTCGCATGCGTCATCGAATCGCGTTAGGTGTGTCCCTACCCTTAGGTGTGTCCCTACCCTTAACAGGACTCGTCCACGGAAGCATAACCATGGGTTCAAGGCTACGAATGCACCGATATCGCTATCGCATGCGATAGGGCAAAGCACGCGCCACTTGCTTGGAAAACCTTTGTTCGCGTGCAGTGGGGCAGAAAATAAGAAAGCCTTCGCCGCATGCGTGCAGTGGGGCAGAAAATAAGAAAGCCTTCGCCGCATGCAACACCGCAACGCATTTGGTGTATCCCTAGCCTAAACGCATAGTTGCGAAGAAATAATCGCTCGTTTGTCCGTACGTACGCACGCACGCACGCGATTGACCATTGTGTGACGGTCTCGGACAACCCGTCGGAAGTCGCTGAGTGATCAACAAGGGTTGTTAGATTGCCTGTGCATTGAACTGCTATTGTTCACCTGTTACGTGGTACGTTTCGGCTATTGAAATGTGCGGGTTCACCAAGGCCATCAACACTTTCCTCAAACGCGACATCCGACGGGTTTTCCTAGACGGTCACACATTTGGTAATTATGCGGTCACCAGATCAAGTTGCGTCGATTGAACAAAGCCCGCTGTCCACTTAGGGACCGTTCACAATTATCAACATTTTCACTAGTGTACAAAGAGTACACTTTTTACAGAACCCCCTCCCCAAAAGTGTACAAGGAAAATGTTGATATTGGTCTATTTTTAGATCAACATTTTGAAAATTTTGAAAAGTGTTTTTACACTTGTGAAAGTGTTGATAATTGTGAACGGCCCCTTAGGACTTTTCTTGTATTAGAATTTATAAATGGGGTTGCGTGTTCATAATGCATTAATTTCAGCTAGGCAATCGGTGCCCTCTGGCCTCATTTATACTTTGTACTGGGAAAACCCTTAGTGGGCAGCAGGCTTCAGGCCTGGCGAAGGATGTAGAATGTGAAGTTAGGTCATAAAGGAATCAAGCATAAAGGTTCACTCTACAAATTTAGAATTTTATAAATGTGGACAGTATCAATTTAAACCTCAACAGATTTGCATTAGGACTCTTCCATATGATAGGCAAGACCCTCGTGCATGTTAAGTGCAAATTTTGTTGAATTACGACAAGCTGATCTTATGATAAAAAGGACATGAATTAATGAGAACCCCACGAACGATGAGAGCGCAGGGTCATCTGTGTACATTTGAATAGGCTAACGTACATTTGTACACGGAACACTAATTGTGCTGAAAATAGCTCTGTTGTCCTCAAAAATGGAATTCAAGGGATCACGTTGACTGATTCATGTACCCCTTCACCACAAAAAAAAGTTGAAGTTCGTGCATATTACGTAAAGCCACAATTCAGGCAGTGAGAGACATCTCGTGGCAACAAATGAAGTGTATCCCTAAGCTACTTCATGGTATCATTCGTTACCCAATTACGTAACCCATAGCAACAGCAGAGCAACTCCATGACTGTTCTGCGGTGTCCCTGGGATCACTTCCAATTACTGGTTAGAATTCAACCAAACCTCGCAGGATTATAATGGGGAGGCTGAACTACTTTTTGGTACACTCATTGCCCAATTATGTAATCCCTAACAACAGCATAGCAACTCCACTGTTCTGCGGTACCCCTGGGATCATTTCAATATTACTGGTTAGAATTCAACGAAACGTTGTAGGATGATAATGTCGAGGGTAAGCCATCTCGTGCTACCACTCATTAGTCAATTACAATGTATGCAATCTCCAGCAATCTCATCCTCTTAGACGGTTTATTTATACACACGAATACAAGCAGGTGTGATAAATTTTCCCATGCGCAACTTCTTACGGCAAAACGTGAATAATACATTCCTTAGTTCGTCTAAGACGAATTCCTTCCCAGCAGAGGAATCAAAGCCTTCAGGTCTTCCATGAACAATGATGTATGTTTGTCTAAACAAATGGTATCCGGTCTCAAAGCGTAGAAGATTGTCAGGACGACATATCCCCATCCGTATTGGTGGATAGTCGCTCAAATATTGGATCAATAGCGACATTCTGATGACGAAATCAGCATGAAAGAATTTATACCTAGACGAAATCTTCACTGCCTGTTCAAATTTATGAGCAAACTTATTGTATGTATCGCGGACAACGACAAAAAGTAGAGTACGGGAGAAGAAAAGTACTAAGGAAACGTGGGGATGGTCATACGTTGCTACAGCATGCAGTAGACCAGGCATTATAATTCCTTCCACATATAAATCCGTTTTATTTGATAATGTTATGACCGTTTCATGGTCACTTATGTTACGTGTACGTGTGTGGTAAATACAAAGGAGCATCCTTTCGAAGCACATGACAAGTATGACATGCTTGCTGAGAAAGATGGTGCGAGTGGTTAATGACCCGTGACGAAGTTTACAAAGAGCACCGCACTCGTATTTCTTCGGGAGAAGCAGCTGTGCAGTAACTTTCCCAAGTGTAAAATCATACACTTTCCCTCCTTCAAGCAAACATGTTCCTGCCGACAGCTTTGGGTATTGCATTACGACAAATGTCGAAATCGCTGCCCATTTCATTGCGAAGGTTATCCTGATGTCCCAGGAGGAGTTGTAGACAAGCCCGAACCGGACGGCGTTATTGTAGTTAGGTTGGGGGCTGTACACGATTACCCGCAAATTAAAGGAAGGAAGTTCTTGATAACCCACGAATAAGACTGGTGTGTTTGGGTCCAGGTGATGTAAATGAATAGATATTAGTTTAGATATCTTACTGGATGAGACCGCAGGTATCACTGGAAGACGTTGGGCCTGGCGGTAATGAAGTACCTTATCCTAGTGCATTTAAAGCATAGTTTCTGTTAAGGTGAAGGCCAACCTATCGAGGTCGGCACACTTACTACTGGTACATGGGGATGTCCCGCCCCTCCTGTTGCCAAGACAGATATTTTAGCCATATTCGAGTGAAGCCTTTACGTAATCCAGAAAAGGGCATGTCAGGGAAATTGTCCAAAGTCCATTTTCGCGACCGTAAGTCGCACAAGTTTCAAATTTGGAACATGGTTAGATATCATGGTAAGAAAGACAAAACAGGTGTAGTTGAAACAATATGATGACCTTGACCTAATTAATTAAACAATGCTGTTTTTTCATGGGAAAAAGTAATAGAAACAGCTTTAAAGTTCACCCACCTATAAAATATACACTTAGCTAATAGTATCAGTGAAAATATTCCATAGTTATTCCTGCTAATGGTCAAAAAATATTGTTTTTAATGCCTTTTTCTTCCTAACAGTGGAGTGCAAACACCTGTTGGAATAATACTAACAGGCAAATGTTCTGTCCTGCTTACATGAATGCCTTTTGCACCTTACAAGTGTCTGGTATTTGAACCATGAACATGTGGACTAGGCTGACCTTGCAGTCACTATTCACTACTGATTACATAACATTGCTGTGTGGTAAAAATAACCAGACCTACAATACATCACCATAGCTAGAGTGTGACATAAATAGTCCAAGAAACATGCAGTCAATACATTTAAGTTCTGTCAGTGAGTTATGTAATGCCAAGTCATGCAAACAGTGCACTAAAAATAGGATGTTTGTTATGACATGAGTCTACAGGCTGGTATAAAATCAACATGCTGTTCCCACACTTGTTGGCACTCAACTATTATGAAGAAAAAGGCATTAAAACACACTTTGGGTCATTTTTAGGAACAGATGTGGAATATTTTTCACTGATTGCTGTAGCCAAGTGTGTATTTTATAGGTATGTGCAC
>NMRB01000047.1:243948-259236 GCA_002633025.1 Notospermus geniculatus
AGAAAATTGCCTGCTTAAATATGGTGCTGCAGGCGGGAAATTTGAATTCACTTGAGAGGCCTTTCATGTCAAGGGGTGAGATTTAGCTTTTACAACTTTGGCACTTTTGGAGTATTTATTATATACATGTATTGCCGTACTGTGGTGCATTGTACGCTTCATGGAAAAGCATTCCTTTATTATTTAGCGATTGAAAATGAGGGTTGTGTTGTGTTTGTCTCCCTCCCTCATTAAAACCTTCAAAGCCTGGAACCTGAAACACAGTTTTAATTAAACATGGTCTAAGTGATATATTAATCACTTCCCACAAAATGGCTCTGATATGATGGGTGTATCATCTCGATTCATGAAGTCATATTAACCCCCCGATTAACCCCTTCCCACTCAATGGGTGTACCGGTAATACGCCATCCATCTCGATTCATCCAGAGATATTAACCCCTTCCTACCCAGGTGGTTTGAAAAGATATCTTTTCGATTCACGAAGGGATATTAACCCCTTCCCACCCAATGGGTGTAATATGAAACCTATCTCCATTCACCAAGAAATATTAACCCCTTCCTAACCCAAGTGGTCTGATGAGATATCTTTTTTGATTCATGAAGTGATATTAACCCCTTCCCACCCAATGAGTGTAATACGATATCTATCTCGATTCCCCAAGTGATATTAACTCCTCCCTTCCCAAGTGGTCTGATAAGAGTCACCACTGATAAGATTTTCGATTCACGGAGTGATATTAACCCCTTCACACCCAGTGGGTGTAGACATATATCTTGATTCACCAAGAGATATTAACCCCTTCCTACCCAAAATGGTCTGATAAGATATCTTTTTCGATTCACAAAGTGATATTAACCCCTTTCCACTGAACTGATTTCCACGAGGAACGCTTTGCTTGTTAACCATTAAAAAGGCACATTATTCGTACTTGTATCTCATTTCCACTCTTTCAGCCTCTTGAGTTGGCAGGTCATAGTCAGCTGAGCGCAAGGCCCATGGGCCTCTTGTTCCCATGAAAAAAACAGCATTGTTTAATTAATTAGGTCAATGTCATCCTATTGTTTTAACTACACCTGTTTTGTCTTTCTTACCATGATATCTAACCATGTTCCAAATTTGAAACTTGTGCGACCTACAGTCGCAAAAATGGACTTTGGACAATTTCCCTGACATCCCCTTTGAATCATGTTGGACCATACTACAGAGTGAGTCAAAATAAAACAAGACACTTTGTAAAAGGCCCATTGTTTTAGTGTGTACCAATATATATCGGGTGGCCCAAAAAAAACGTGCCGAACTTCAAATTTCGATTTTTCAACAACTGTCCGTTATAATTCAATGCAATTTGGCACTATATCATTTAAAGATGTTTTGTTTAAGTTGTAAAATTTTTGCTTTGATAGCTTTGGCATTGAGGCCGTATCACTCAATTTAAAAATCATAGGGAAAAAATGCGATTCCGGAGTCCTATAAGAAATGGGTGGATAAAAATTTCCCGAAATTTAAATTTTCATTTCTCAAAAACACTTTACTACAACTTAATGAAATTTTGTCTCGTGATATTGGCTCTAATATGTGAAAGTATTAATCCAATAACTTCAATGTCTACGCCGTGGCGCTAATTACTACAACACCATATTTGAAGCTAGCGTTTCAAAGTTTCACCATCGTCTCTTAAAATATCATCAATGATTACTATGGTTTTTATATTTGGTGCTACAGTCTTAATACCAAAGATATTGAGCTGAAACGTTCACATTGTACAAACATTGCCACGGAACAGTATTGAATAATTTTTTGGGGGGTTATATTAAATAGTTTTTGAGAAATAGCAATTTGAAGTCCGGGATGGTTTTTTTCGTATCTTATTGGATTCCGGAATCACCTTTTTTTACCATGATTTTTATTTTGAGTGATACGGCCCTAATACCAAAGGTATAAATGCAAAAATTTCACACGTTAAACAAAACATCTTTAAATGATACAGCACCAAATTTCATTGAATTCTAATGGGCAGTTGTTGAGAAATCAAGATTTGAAGTTGGACACGTTTTTTTGGGCCACCCGATACAATATATTTTTGCTTGTACTTATGCAGCAACTCTTCCTGCATCGTTTGGTACCAGTCATGCTTGATTGGTTTTCATGCATGACCGCAAAGGGGAAAATTAAGGGACGTGGGTGAAATCTGATCTGCGCCAACTGATCAGAGTTGGATATGAAATGGATAGCCAAGTAATTTTCTTGCCCTGGTTACATAATCAGTTAATTCAAATCACACACACTTAGGCCTCATTAGGCCTTCTTGGCAAGTCAATGTTAAGTTTTACAGAGGGTAGGCCTATCTCTTGTGGTTTTCATATCCAGCCAGGGTGGTCGGAAAAATTGTTACCGTCCATTTTCACCAACCTTGGGTCGAACAGAAGCAGATGAAATGGTCCATGGACCATGTGCTCACTTGTTTGGACATAACAGTGTAATGACAGAGAGAGGTACATGTCAGTTACGAGCAATCTGGGTCAGGTCATTCCCAAATTGCAGGACTTCAATGATTGTTGGGTTATGAAACTTATGCCACCTGGTGGCCATATTGGATGTCCGATCGGGCCAAAACTTCACATGCACATAAAGGTCATCTAGAGGGAGCCACATAGAACATTTGAGCGCTCTGGGTCAATTCGTTCCTGAGTTATAGCACATTTCATGATTTTCGGGTTACGCCACCTGGCGGCCATATTGGAAGTTTAATCAGGCCGAAATTTGACGTGTTGGTAAAGGTCACCTAGAGAGAGGTAAATATCAAGTTTGAGCACTCTGGGTCAAGCCTTTCCTGAGTTATAGCACTTGAATGATTTTCAGGTTACGCCACCTGGTGGCCATATTGGATGTCCGATCGGACCGAAACTCGGTAGTTTTGAAGGTACCCCTCTAATACATGTTTATGCAAGATATGAAGATGCTCAGTGAAATAATGAGGACGTGTGGCAGGTTCGTCACTTTTGTAGAACTTTGACCTCTGTGACCTTGAAAAGTAGGTCAAATCAAAAACCCGTTATATGTGTTATGTATCCTAATTAGATACACCTATGATAAAAATTTGGAGACGATCCAGTCATTACTTCAGCAGTTATTGCACTTTTTGTGTTTTTGGTTTTGGCCACCTGGAGGCCAAGCCAAGAATCGAATCGGGCCGAAACTTGGTGTCATAGGTCATCTGTCCTAGGGGTATATATGTACCAAGTTTTAGATCAATAGCTCCAGCGGTTACGAAACGTGCCCTGCTAACGGACGACGACGACGGCTAACGACGACGACGGACGACGGACACCGCAGGACGGTAAAAGCTCACCAGTGAGCTAAAAATGTCCTTATCTCAATTTTGGCATTAAAGCTGAACTTAATAGATATAAACCCCAAGCGGCAGAGGTAGAAATTACGAACAGCCAAAAGGCACTTCCAAACTACCTCTGAAAACGATACACCCTCTCGGACGGTCACAGTTGGACAGTAAAGAACAGTAAAGACTTCAGCACAGCTGCCAAATGAGAAAAAACGAAAAATAATCTGCGATGGCACCGAGATTCGAACCCACAACCCTCAGATCGATTCGCCAACCTCTTTCTGTACGCGCCACGAAGACAGCTTGCATATAACGACGCCGATCTACAATAAAGGTGCTGTGGTTTTGAAGATCTCCATGAGGAAATAAAGCAATCGGAATTGTCGTCATGCAAGCAAGCAGTCTTCGTGGCGCGTACAGAAAGAGGTTGGCGAATCGATAAGAGGGTTGTGGGTTCGAATCTCGGTGTCATCACATATTATTTTCCGTTTTTTCTCATTTGGCAGCTGTGCTGAGGTCTTTACTGTTCAAGAGTGTGGTGGCAAGTGAAACAAACTGTGACCGTCCGAGAGGGCGTATCGTTTTCAGAGGTAGTTTGGAAGTGCCTTGTGGCTGTTCGTAATTTCTACCTCTGCCGCTTGGGGTTATTAAGTTCAGCTTTAAATTCCTACGGAAGCCAAAGTTTTTACACGGTGAACGCCACTATTTAGTGCGGTAAGGTGTGTCAAGAAAACAGCTCCCGTGGGATTTTTGTGCTCAAGTTGATTTTTTTGCAGTTCTGAGTTATTTAGGGTCCAAAGTATCAGAAATTGATGGGGTTCAAATTTTGTGACCACTGCCCTCTTTGTTGGGCTTGTCCCCATTGTGGGAACCGACTTCATCATTTGACGCCGATGGACGCAACAACTGAGCTTTGTACAGGAGAATGGGAGACGATGCACAGCTAACTTTTGAACGGTTGGATTTACATCCCAAAAATGTATAACCAACAGATAGTAACATACATGGTGTCTCAGAATCAGACAGGCATACTGTTAATTGTTTTAAAGGTGCTCTAGTTCGAATTGTAACCATTACGGTGTGCCACCTATTGTCAACTTTTGGTACTAACAAATCAGATAAAATCGAATTAAATCTCGCCTTTCACAACTTTTTGTTTGTTTTTGAGCGTAAAATCATAAATATATTTCAGTTACAATAATATTTATCAAAATAGATATAAAAATAGATAAGAGTAATGTTTTGGTATACACGGTGCTGCCACCTGTCCAAGGAAAAATAACTATTATAATCAACCATGTAAATAAACAAACCGTAATGTTTACAATTCGAACTAGAGCACCTTTAAGTCGTTATGTAATAAGCGATGACGTTTTTCCTATAAATCTACACAAAATGAGTGCAAATGCATAAAACGTCATTTCCCAATTACGTAAACCGCTTAAAAACGCCGCAGAATAGGCTTATTTGATTTCGAGGCACCATATATTTACATTGGTATCCAGTAAATTAGACAAAAGTTAATTAGACAATGGTATATTAGACAAAGTAAATTAGACAATGGTAAATTAGACATTAGTCATTTTAGACAACGGTATATTAGACAATGGTAAATTAGACAATGGTAAACTAGACATAAGGATAGGTAAATTAGACAATATCATCTTTTTTGGCGTTGGCATGATATTTACTTCTGTCAGCACAATATTTATTTAGACTGTTACATGTATCTCTCAGGTAACACCTCCATGACACAATTTGCATTGGGCAATTGTGACATTTTGCTTTGTGCATTTAAGTTGCAATTGGTACCCCTATAATTAGGGGCCTACTCCCCTTAGTTGTACTCATAAGAATCCAGGGTCATTTTGTGACGAACTTGATGTTAACAAGGGCTCCACTAATTAACCAGTAATTACATGTAGACAATCACTATGTCATTTGCTCAACCTGCTCATGCCTTCTTTGCTCAAAGATGCCAACAAGGGACAGAGGTATAAAGAGACCAGTGAACCCAACATTTCACAGCAGTTTCTCAGTCAGGATGGAGGTGATCAAGAGCTCAAGAGGAGGCCAGAAACATTGCTATGAGTACTTCAGCAACAGCAATCTAATGCCAGTTTAATCATGGATGTCCCGGACGAGTTCGTACCTCGCTAGCTATCCAGAACTTTGTCATGAATTCTGAACCCCTAAACTCACTAAAAATGTAATTTGTCTAATTTACCTATCTTTATGTCTAGTTTACCTTTGTCTAATTTACCATTGTCTAAAATGACCATTGTCTAAATTACTATTGTCTAATTTACTAATGTCTAAATTGGCTATTGTCTAATTTACCATTGTCTAATTTACTTTGTCTAAAATACCGTTGTCTAATTTACTTTTGTCTAATTTACCCGGATTCATTTACATCTGTTGGTAATACATTTATGGGGTGTAAATTCAACCGTTCAAAAGTTAGCTGTTCATCGGGTCCCATTCTCCTGTACAAAGCTCAGTTGTTGCGTCCATCGGTGTCGCCCAGAAAGTGAGGGAAGAGACAGAAAATTTGAACCCGTCATTTTTGGGCAGTTTGGGTCTTCACCGAAGGCAAAATAGTAAAAAATCAATTTTAGCAAAAAATCCGACGGGAGTATATAGCATACCGCACTATTTGTGAAAAAAAACTACTCTTTAGTAACTTTGATATAATACAGGAAGTCGAATTCCAAGGTGTAAGCAAATTTTCGACCCCAAACGGGGTCTTCTTTAGGCTGACACTTTTCCACACTAGATTTCAAAAGAGACTAAGCTGAATACCAAATGTTGATCTGAAATACCCTGTACAAACAGGAGGTGTCAGCAATTAAGGAATGAATAGAGGTCAAGCCCCAGAAATTGGTTGCTAGACCTAGACCAAGAGTGCATGTAATTAGTAACTAAACACGCTGAAAGAAAAGGAGTTTAATAACTTATTAATGACATGCGTAATTTAAAATGAGCAAGAGTGGCATGAAGATAATGTATGACCATGACATGGAATGAAGAGGAGTGCAGCTATAGAATAGCACCTACAAAAATCAACAGAGTACTGCGTCAGAATGAGGTGAATAGACAGAAAGAAAGATTCACCTCATTCTGACGCAATTGATGACGTATTTGGCTGAATCAATCCGTTTCAGCATTGGGATCAGGATAAGTAGGCGGTTCTCAACCTCAATAGGGAGTTTAAGAAATCAAACGATAAACGTTACCTTTACGACAACGTTATTTTTTGTACCAAAAATGCACTATATAATCTGTTGGGTGTGTAGTATGAAAAATAACGTTGTCGTAAAGTTAACGTTTATCGTTTGATTTCTTAAACTCCCGAATATCAGAAAACCTCCGGCATTCGGTACCCCACAAAGCGACTAGACCAATTCGTGTTTTTCTGACTCCCTATAAAAAGATTACCTTCTTTCGGTACATTCGAGCACCTTGAAATCCAAACACCTCCGTCTTCTCTATACAGGATCCCCTCCTTTTTGTTATCATCTGACATGTGACGACCGTTTCCTTTGGTAACATATCAAAGGCCATACATTTCAGCTTTGAACACATGACAGCACATGCGAGCAATGAAACTACGGCTTGTTGTATGCCTGATTCTAAAAGGCCCCAGTCATGCGCGACAATACGAAATTTCTCATGGCAAAGACTTGTCTCAGTCATAGTGGTAATAGTCAATTTGTTTTAACAGGCTAGAGGTTTATATGTATCATTATAACCTTGACCGCTCTACTTTATGAGGCTGATGGCGCACACAGAGGACTGTCGCTGCAGAATATTACCGGAATATAATTTATGTACAAGTACCCGTCCATTACCTTCGGTCCACCAACAACTGAATGGATTTTACTACCTCCACAGCACATCGAATTGTGTTTACGTCATCAGCGACCAAATATGTCGTGTACTAACATTATATCGCGTCTCATCGACCAGTTTTCTTCTTCCGAATAATAATTCCTTAGAAATGACAAATTCTTTTTAGGTAGTGGGACTGGTAGGGCTTGCACATCACTGAAGTGTTATTTTGCCGAAGAACCGGCTGAGATCCTAGTATACACATGTACTCAACTTGAATTGAATGCACCTAGTAATATAGGGTGATGTGCATGCTGTCCATGGAATGACACGATAGGCCTACTTCGCCCTGTCGTGAGTTGTTCGGCCGAAGTACCAAAAAGTGAACTCTGTCGAAAAAGATATGTCACTTAGTAATCTGGAAAAAAACGTTGAACGTTTTGACCGCCATTTTTCATATAAATTTCAGATCGGATCAATCTGACCATCAATTTGTCTTTCCATTCCACTACTGTCATGCAAAGCATTTGTGGATTGAAATGCCAAAGAACGGCTTTATATGTTCAAAAATTGACCAATTTTGATTTTTTTTTGCCAGCAATGCTTTTCTTTGAAGATCATATTCATGTTCATATTCACAGCTTCTAAACAAGATAACGTTTGCAGGGTACAGTCTTTCTACTCCCACAATATTTTTCTTTATTTTGTTCTGCCAGGGATCACTGGTTGCTGTCAGTAGTTTTTAGTCTGTCAGATAAGGCGATGATTTGTACCTTCTTTTTGTACTCATAAGCACCTCGAAGTTCAAGTCTGTCGTCTCATCCACAAACGTCCCCTTCTTGTTCTCATCTGACACACAATCATGGTCGGTTTCGCCATGTTGGCAGGCAACATGAAAGATTCGCAACCAACAAACACTGTTGCTACGTTTTACTGTTGTATTAGGGAGGTTTCGAAACCAAACGACAAACGTAAACGTGTACGACAACGACAGTTTTTCGTTCGTTCGAGTCAATAACATTATGTATGTTTCGATGATGATGAAACTCGCGGACGTGAACGTAAACGGTAAAATCGGTCAAAATGCAAACAGTGTTTTGGCACTCTTACCATCAAGGTTTTTACATTGGTAGGATTCCATGTCTGATTTCCCAACGATCTTTTGTAAGTAGGTCTATTGTACAACCGTCCTTGCAATTGATTATATCACAGGGTCAAACCTTCCTGAGCAAAGGTGTGTATACAGCAGACTGCTTTTTACTCACTTTTTTTGGCTCTCCTTGTTGTCGGTTTTGATTGTGTTTATGAGCAAATCCGTGTGCTCCCGGTGTGACAGGAATCAGCGTCTTAGGAAATACAGATCCGCCAAACAATAGCCCGCTATTGTGAGGTTATATTCGAATGGTCATGGTCTCTCTAGCCATTCTAATCCATCGCTGAACATTAAGACCGGACTTTACTTCCAGGGGACTTGGATTCCTTTCACACCGGCACAGCCTCTGGTCCACTTTCAAACCCTTGTTCAGGTGTTCGGCAACAACGGTCCACTTAGTCTTTTGGCTTTTGCCTTTATCACTGGCGTAGGGGTTGGTGGCCAGAAATTTCTTTTTCTTGGCTGCAGTTGTTTGTGCCATATTGAAGGCCTTGATCTGGGAAGTCGTTTGGCCGGGCTCAAGCCAACGTCAAATACCCTTATTTAGCGTGTGTTCATTACGACACTTGAATTACAGCACACTTTGAACGATTAATTCTGATATACTTATGCTAATACATGTATAACATGTAATCAGGTCAGCCTGGACGCATTATAATCATGCAAAGATTACACGAGTGAAACCGCATTTTATGTCATTTTCATAATGCACATTAAACATGTTCAACGCGCCATGGAGAGGACAGGTGCCTGACCTATTTTTCAGTCGTTTTCGATATTACGTTCGAACCGTTGGGAATTTACATATGACGTCACATTTTTGCGTTATCGGTTACGGATATGATTGTCGTTTGGTTTCGAAACCTCCCTAATATCCGATTCCGAACGACATCATGAAAAGAACACCTCTTCCAAGACATGCTAAGTAATATGGTCATTAATTTATTTTGTCTGTGACGTGCTTGAGGTTAAGATGTATCAGTATTACGTTACCATCACCATTCCACTGTATGATGCTGATAGCGCACACTGATACTCGTAGCTTCACCATACCAATTTACGTTTGTTTTACATAGTTGTCAACTTTGCAAAACAAATTCGACGCTTACAAGAAATCAAGACGTTTGGACATATTTCATAATATACGTGATTTGCACTAGTTGTGGTTTTAACAAATTTACAAGCCGTGACAGAAATCGCAGCGCACTGGCAGAATAGGTCAAAGTTGAGATGGATCTGAGCAATTTAAATTCCATATCTGCAGACTCTATTAAAGCAAATGGTTCGCGGGGTTTATTGACAGTTGTCTGTTGACATGTCCTCAAATCAAGCGCCGTTTTGGGAAAAAGGCGAAAGAAGGATTTTAGTTTAATGGGAAATGCATTAGACAGCCAAAATTCGGAGGCGTATTCTGCAAAATCTGCCGCTTCGAAATCAGTTTGAATACAAGTACAAAATGTACATTTTGACCGACTGAATTTGAAAATGTCATTAAATTGTTAATGGAACCTCGTCCCCAGGTGCACGTTCGCATATTTGCACAGCTTTTGCCTATGACTGGAGCACGGCTTCGCCTGGAGACTAGGTTCACTCTCTATGGGAGGTACCACCAAAAATCAAAACAAACCCCGCGAGACATTCGCTTTAACCAAAATCCATGATATCACAAAATGTAACTGATGATGCGGCTACAATGCACGGTGATTGTGGCGGAGTGGATTTCCGCGACACGGACTATGATTAAGTGGAGCTGAAATATTTTGGAATGAACGCCGTGGATCTTTGTGCCGGTAAATATGACGCTGCTCCACACAGCCCAAGAGAAAGCAGTTTTCAAAGGAAACCAGAGATGATGTAGCATCGATAAAGATTGACAGAGAATCGATATTAATGAATTGAACACATACAAGACACTGTCGGTAACAATAAAAATCAATTGATGATGAAAAGAATACAAGAACGAAGACACGTTTAATCTTAAAATCTCTTAAAGGGCCTCTAGAGGCAGCTTCCACTATGCAACAGGTGAATCTAGTGACCATTAACTCATGAAATGTGGATCAAATTAATGTTGACACTGATGAAATTTGACTTCCAAATTGATGCCCAAGTTGGATCCTCCTGCCGCCAATTCTCTGTTAGTAAGCATATCAATATGCACGAAAAAGCTGCCTCTAGAGGCCCTTTAATAATACCACTAGTATATCAGTACCAAGAATGTTGAACTAGTAATAAAGCAAAAGGACGGACATTATCATACTTTTTATGATAATAGAGGGCTTACGGTAATTATAGGCCTTCTTATTAAATAACCAATTTATAGATTTATCTGTTGTTGACTGAATTGCATCATTTAGAATATGATCAATATTCTTATGTAAAGTTACAGACAAATTACTAGCAGGGTGATTCTCCGGTAACGGAATTACAAATCAGAGCAAAATTTAGTCATATTTTTTTGCTCCCACCCTTATCTGGGACATACAACGGATACGAAATCAGTCATATCCTGCGCATATCAGCCCAAAATATTTTTGAACAGGTTCAAACCAAGTCTGCAATTCAAGCTTAAGGGGCAGTGTTCCCCAGTTTTGTCGGTAACGGAATTAATCAGAGAGGCAGTGCAAGAGCAGTCAGCAACTCTAAAAAAATCTTGCACAATACCCGCAGAACCTATGGTTACAATAACAGTATGATAATACAGCTTAAGTTGTTAGTTCTTAGTTCAGATATTAACCGTCACCAAATCTTTCTACATCTAAGAGAAATTGACATTTCTAAAAACTGTGTGTGGTAACGGAATTACAGTAACGGAATTACAAAAAAAAATACTTCTGAAAAGAAGGCTTCAAAGTCACATCCCAACTGTATTATGTTTGTACTTGTCCACTGTTCCTCAATCAGGTCTTGTAGATGTGAAACCAACCAAAACACCATGGTTTTCATGGATGTAATCTGAACTATGGGGGGCTAAAGAAGGGTACCTAAACAAGGTCATGTCAGGATATTCTGTGCAAAAAAACATGAATTTTAATTTTCATAAATTTATCTTGCCTTATAACTGATAATACATTATAATTTCCAGCAGTGTTGCCTGAATCTCCTAGATTTTTTGCAGGTCTGAACGAGTTGTGATATCAAAGATGAAAATAAAAATTTGATTTTGTAATATCCATTCTCTACTGGAGAATTACCCAGCATCTTTTTTTTATATTTTGGTGAAACCATGGATTTGTTGTATAGGTCAGGCTGTCCACCTCTGAGATCAATTACAGTGTCAGTGTGTCGAAAATATGTTCTATTCGAAACTGCATGCTTTGTAGCTCGGTTATTTCTGAGTGCATGTAACTACAGTGGTGTGCAAAAATAACACTTGCCATGAACTGGAAAACGAAGTATTATTTCAATGAAATGACCCCGATGTAGCCATGAAACAGTCGTTAGGGCTACGAAATATTTGTTTGCCATTTGCAAAATCTCCCAATCGTCGTCCGCGCGATGTGTACGGAAAAAATGGACTGGTATTTTTTACGGAAAAAAAGAATACAAAGAGAAAGTGACACGTGAAAAAGTAGCTTACGGCTGGCGGGAATCGAATCCGGTGTGACAGGCGATATAGTCCGCCAGTGGCCATGGTCCTTCGGATGCGGGAGTCATGGTCCCCCAGACGCTGTGAACTAGCGATTGCAGGCCGGCGGACTATTTTGTCACGAAATTATAGTCCCGTGGACAACTACTCCTAGGGATGAATGTCCGCCGGACTATATCCTCGGGGAGATATGGTCCCCGGACCATTATTCCCAGTGACGTTTGTCCATCGGACTTCCTTTCCTAGATGTGAATGTCCGGCAGACTATTGACCCTGATCGTTCTTCTCACATGAAGACAAATGATACTTCTGTTAGTATCTGATGACGGATATTAGTGTTCATGTGGCATTTTGATTTCAAATGTAATGAAATTTAGACATGATTTATCAACATGTCTACATGTATTTCAGTTGGAGGGGCGATCTTTGGTACCGAGTAGTCAAAGTTCAAAAAGGCCCATCCATATACATGTACCATTGAAAACATCAAAGACAACGGAACATGTACTAGCGAAAAATGGACATGTTTGTATAGCAGGGGGTCAATGCATGTCAATTGAAACTGTACGTCGACGAGTATTTGCTTCAACAAATCCAATATGCATTTTCTTCAAAAACCTGTTTCTTTTTGTTTATTCATTGTCGGGTTAACACATCCACTTTTCCCTGCTTTCACCAGCAGGGGCTTTCAAATGGACAGCCATGTTGGACGAAAACAATGCATTTGGTAGCCATGTTGGAAGAACAACAATAGTAAACTTCTATTGCTGTCCTCCAATGGCTGCCCATTGCAAAGCCTCTATAGGACACTCATCACTGGGAACCGCCCCAGGTACCATAGTCCACCCCGGACAATTATTCCTGGTGCCAGGACTGTGATACCCAGTGATGATAGTCCGGCGGACTATGGTCCCTAGTGTTGGATGACCCCCGGACTATAATAACTGGGACTTATAGTCCCGGACTATACCGTCAGGGGACTATATCAGCTACTACACCGGCGCTCCTGATCCATGGCCACACGCTCTACCATATGAGCCAGCGGGCCAGCTGACAATTTTTCACACGGAGATTACTGAGAACGAATGGCGATGACGTTTTAAACATACTAAAAATAGCATCGTTGAATATCACTCCGCGGTACAATTTATCCGATAGGAGGGTACTTTCATGAAATATTATCGTGTAATAAACACTTCCGATTGGATCTCTTTCTTACTTGACCGAGGTAATAGCATCAGGAGAGAGCTATAGCGCTGGTATCGGTACATTCCCTCGAACTATATCATGGGTGAAAGGAAGCATACATTCGAAATGGGTGCACTTCGGCTCAGACACCGTTGAGAACGAACATCTACATCTTTAAATATCACTACGCGAGACACTTTTATCGAGGTGAATCAGGAGGGAACTTTCACGAAATGTTATCGTGTAACAACACTTCCGATAGGATCTCTTTCTTACTTGACCGACGTAGTGGCATCAGGAGCGAGCTATAGCGCTGATATCGTCACATTACCCTCGAACTATATCACGGGTGCCAGGAAGCATACATTCGAGACGGCTGCACTTCGGCGCAGACACTGTTTACGCGGTGTATGTGACAGACGTCACATTTAATACCACCATATAACCTCTCTGCCTGCCGCCAGGCAGAGAGGTAATAAAATAGAAATGTATCAACATCGGAGAGGAGAATGTACATGTATTCATAATTTCTCTTGAAAAAGAAGGTAAAAAGAATGTAATAAAATAGGAATGCATTGTAAAAGAATTGTAAAAAGAATGTAAAAAAGAAATGTAAAAAGAATGTAATAAAAATAGGAATGCACTGTATAAAGAATTGTAAAAAGAATGTAAAAAGAAATGTAAAAAAATGTAATGTAATGTATAGTTTGTATAATGTAATGTGTAGTTTGTAAATAAAGATACAATTTAAAGAAAAAAAACTTCCCGAAGTAATTGGGTCCGAGGGAGGGTTAGTAGGCCTAGCGCCTGCTGTGACGGGAACTTCCGGTGAATAAAACGCTGTCATGCAGGCCGGTGTGAACGCGAAGAAGAAATCGAAAACGCTATTTCAGTGACGAATTGGAGCTGTAAATTAAGAGGGATTTGTGTAACCTGGGACCGAATGTTGATTGCGAGTTAGCTGTTTTGACGACTTACATTTGACAACTTAGACAGGGAAATTTTATTGGAAATAACGTTACCCAAAATTAGGACCTTCGCAACTGTGATGACTTGTGCACTTTGACGACTTACACGCGGTCCACTTAGGCGAGGTTTACTGTAACTCTGTATTTCTTCAGATGCAGGTTGAGGACACATGATTAAACGACATGAGGACACATGATCAAACGACATGAGGAATTTGAGAATGCTCAGGAAGAGAGAATGAATGCTTTCAGTGAAATGGCTGACAAGCCTATCGAAGGAGACCACTATGATAGCAAAAAGTAAGGAATATCCTGATTACTGTCTTTTAAGTTACTCTTCCCCAACAATAATTTCGTCACTCAGTCTAACGAATTATATGCTCTGATATTCTTTAATGTTTTGGTACAATATTGTGATATTTTCAGGATTGATGAGCGACGGCATAAAGTGCTTTCTGAAAGACGTGCCATCAAGGATAAGAGTGATGACCGTGTAAATGCGCTCCAACTGATACTTCCAAGAATTCAAGAGAGATGGAGATGAGGTAAGCTTTGCTTGTGGACTCTTGCTAATACAACTTCATTTCTGACCATAAGAGATTTACAGGCACAATATTATGTATTGTATTGTATTGTAGTATGGATAGGCAGCTGCCCCTTTACGGCCCCCTGTGGTGTAACCCCCGTGGATTTACAGGGGCGGATCTAGGATTTGGCAAGGGCGGGTGTCCAATCCATCGAAAAGGGGCACCTCAGGAGGGGGCTTCGCCCCCGACATGCGCGCCGACGGGGGGTCTGGGGGGCCTCCCCCAGAAAATTTGAAAATCTAGACGCTCTCAGGATGCATTTTCCCGGCATTTCAGGGCATAACAAGTTGTGTGATTAAGTGTGCTTTTATGACATGAGTGGCGTCGAGGATTTTACTTATAGTCAAAATGGACAACAAAGTGGAGGATACGTGCGTCAAAAGTAACCAGTATATTTTTGAAAAAATGCAGCTTAGACCAGTGATAGGCCTGGAAGACAAGCAGCACAATGTTGTCTAGTGCAAGGAGTTGGGACTACCGCAGATGCCCCTTGAGGCTCCTAATGGACACTATGGGGCAATTAAAACACCCAGTTCAACTAAAAACAACACATTTTAAAAACACGCACTTTAAAAAAAGGGCACCCTAAGCAAAAGGGCGGGTGTCCGGACACCCTGGACACCCCCCC
>NMRB01000047.1:275699-299166 GCA_002633025.1 Notospermus geniculatus
GTGAATACAGTGGCGCCACCAAATAGCCTGGTAGTCTATCATGTTTCGGAGGTGTTTTGAAAGTGTCTTCTGGTCGTTTGCATTTCTCTTGACCACCACCGTGGCGTGGTGGTCTTTTTTTAGTGCTCGGATCTCCAGTTTTTGTTCATGCAGTTCAGCTTTAACTCCAATATAGAATCGGACCCACCACGAAAGCACTGCCCCAACAAAGTAAAGGCACGACCCAAGAATCGAGCTTAATACCAACATGACAGAACGAACCCAACATCACTGCACAGCGCTACCCATGAGATTAGATCTGTTCCTGTCCAGCTTCCAGGGTCGGTCCGTCTTTTACATTCCGTTTGCAACCACGATTCCGTTCCGTTTCGTTCGGTAATTAAAGTCCTCCACCCCCCNCCCCCCCCCCCCCCCCCGGGAAAAGTGAAGATGCTGCCAGGACCCTCAGGGTTTCCGCCAGGATTTTTTCCGGAGTACGACATGTGATACAGTGGGCAACAAGGTATCAGCGAATAGTGGGGAACGGTATAAGGCATGAACGCCAAACATGCCACACTCCTGGAGCCATAGGAGGCTTACCTTCGACGATCAAATTCGTCAATGCTGAGCTATATTGTACTAAATGTATCATTCATGTGTATCGTGTGCAGTGTTCATCAACTGCAAATGTTTTCTCGCCCAATCCTTCTTACCTGATGTCATAAATTTCATGGATCCTTTGTTTATGGATGCTACGTATTGTAAATAAAATACTCATGACTTGAAATTTGTTGTTTTGACTTCCATCCATTTTTAATCACTGAACTTTATAGTTTCAGAATTTCTAGGTCAACCAGGTCATCTATACTCAGTACTACTGTGTTGTCTCACACTTCCAGTTTCCACAGCGAGAGTGGAAAGGAGTTTCTCCGAGATGAAACAAATCAAGACCAGTCTGCGGTGTAACATTTTGCCATGTTACCTTTCTACTCTCGTGCGTATCTCCATTGAAGTACCAAAGAAGCTACCTGATGTTGATGCCATAGCAGACATCTGGTACTATAAGATGGGTAGCAACAGGCACCTGAAGTGGATTGCAAAGGAGACGCCCCAATCTGATTTACTTAATTCATTCACCTCCAATGACTATTTAGGCAATCTCGCACAGTAAACTAGGGGGGTCCAGGGGATCAAGGGTCGTCGAGAATGGATCGAGAGGGGGGAGCGCGAGGGGGTGTCCCCCCTCGTGAGTAGGAAATGTTGTAAAATCTGCGCACCGAATACGCCATTTCCCAGCATTTCAGCCTTGAACATGTCTTGACTGAGTGAGCCTGGTCGCATCCGCCGCACACGACAACGGATATAGACAATGTCATGGGCTTACAAAACTATAGCGGGTAGGGGTCCGAAGTTTCGAGAACCCGCTAGACCCCTCACCTACTTGCCCCTCTCCCTGTATTTTATGCTCGCTTGAAGTTATACCGGTAAAAAAAGATATATGGCCTGCGCGAGCTGCGGGGGGTCCAGACCCCCTGGACCCCCCTCTGGACACGCGCCTGCTCTCTGGAGACAGTTTTGTTTTACCTCAGAGTGATAGGAACGTGGGAAGGATGGTTTGTGGTTGGTTCCTGTGGGTGAAAAGTGGCACAGAAGTACCACTGCCCACACCCGTCAGCTGACTAATAATATGATCCATTGTCGTTGCCTTGCCATGTCGAATAAAAGGACACATGTGTAGTACGAAGCTTACGAAGCGTAACACGCACAAACGTCAATAGGGCAACACTCGCCTGGTGGTACAATGTGGTGGTCTGGCAACATGGGCAATCTTCGTTGAGGCGATCATGACGATGGCAGTATTAAGAATACACATATACACCGGCGAACTTCGGAAAAGTTCGGTGATAAATAACCTTTGACCCGATGACGTTGCAATAAAATTTTCCCAACCTAAAACAGCCTCAAAGTTATAATCCGTAACACTTTTCAACTGTCTACCCGACTTGGACACTCCAAAATACACTTGTCCGGCCCTCCATAAACAAAATCCGCCTTCACACCGCGTAACGCCGGCATATTGGGTAAATTTATCACATTTCGCCTGAGCCGGTCTCTGAGGTGGAATGAGAGTGAGTGACCCGTGGTATTGATCAGTAGCGCTTCGCGCGTTTGCCGCTACGCGGCGTTCAGGGTCCTTGCGTCTAGTTATCAACAAGAGTGACTGGAGATGAAGAAGAAGGGACATTGTTCTGTATCATACATGTAGTTTTATTATTAAATTGCGAAGAGCACACCTTTAATGGTCAATAATCAGCAAAACAAAAAATGGTTATCTTGATTTTTCAGGGTACTGTATCGTACCCTCAAATTTCTTTAGGGTACTATATTTGTACCCAAAGATTCCTCTGGCAGAGACCTGCAGGTTGGATACGCTGGGCTTGAATGTAGGCAGTACGCCGAAACCAGACGTGAATTTGACGCTGTCTCGTAAACGTCCAAGAATAATGAAAGGTAGGCCAATACAGGGTGGTCGAGAAAAAAAACCACAAGCATACTTCAACTACCCTGAGACCAAAACTACTGATGGCATTGGATGGAAAATCTTCCTATAAGACAGAAGACACCAAGATATCCCGATTCGGTCCAGTGGTTCGAGCTGCACACCCTGTTTTGTAAAGCAAGGCCGCTTAATGTTCACTTCCATCCGTACCACATGTTGGTGCGGCTCATTCCGAGCAAGACCACCAACGCCGAGTTGACTTTGCTGAATGGTTTCTGACTCAACCACCAGAGTTCTTGGAAAACATGGTAATTGGTGACGAAGCTGGCTTCGCTCTGTGCGGGGCGGTGAACTCCCGCGACGTCATCCGCTGGTACGCGCCGAAGGGTGAACCGCCGTTGAGGACTTTGTGCTGGACAAAAAAAGATGTTCGGTTCAAGATAAAGGTGTGGATTGGACTTGTGGGTGATGGTTCAATCATAGGCCCGATTTCCTTGAACAAAATGTAAATGGCGAGGGGTATCTTGATATGATTAATCAGGATCTGGATTTCACTGACCACAGAGATGAGAATCGTCAATTTCGACGTTTGTGGTGGTTTCAGGACGGTGCTCCGGCAAATCGGCGTATCATTGTTAGGGATCGCCTGCAGCAGTTGTTTAATGGCAGGGTGAAAATGGCCACCGAGATCTCCCGATCCCACCCCCTTGGATATTTTTCTTTGGGGGTACATGAAATCCTTGGTATTTCTTCCGCCACCAATAACACTGGCAGAGCTCCGAGACTGCCAGGGTCGAAGAATTGAGGGGAAACGGCATGGTTGAGAGAGCGTTCAGAGACAATGCGGCAACGCATCCAAATGTGCCTAAACCTTCGTGGAGCACAGGTAGAGGGCAGAAATGTAAATGGAGCCTAATCAGATATTGTAATTGATGAGAATTCAAAAGAACTTTTTCGATCAGCTCCATGTAACACTGACGGAAAAAATCTGATGTAAATGTAAAAAGTGAATGAAAACCATGCGATGTTTGGGCAATCGTACCACTCGTATTACAGAAACAGTAGGTGGGGAAGAGTGGGCATGAGTGGAACCAGACCCATACCATGTTTTTTTTTTCTGTGAATCAACTGACCACTGGGTCCGTTATTGCCCAAAGATGAAAGGTTTGAAACCATTAGCTGGTAGTTCAGTACCATGTGTTCAGTTAGTACAGAGTCTTCCAAATAATTATATTCTCCATCTGTTGACCCACCAGGGCCCAGAATCAGGTTCTGTTTCTGCGACATCAAATTACTGGAGTTCAGTTCGAAGATACATGCAAATTGTTCAATGCGCATGTGCCAAATGTCATAGCAGGATCTTGGATACAACATTAACTTGTATAAATTGTGAACACCGTGAATATATTCTAGACAATATTGAACAAGAGATACGGGAAAATCCCACTTACCTGGCCGTCGGATCACAGCCGAAATTTTCTAAGTCCACCCAAAGGTAGAGGGAGTGTTAACAATAGGGGGAACGGCAATGACAAATGGAGATCAGCGGAACGTGTCCAATGTGTGCTACGGTTTTTGGCCTAGGCGTCACACCAGTAGACCTTCTCCAGACAAGTTTGTGGTTTTTTAAACACAATACTGAATAACTCCAGCAATATTGTTGAACTAAGAAAATGTTTATTACGTGATTTTATTTCTCCATGATCTGCCGACACGACGTGTTAAACAAGAAATCTCTGATGCGAATTATACCCGCTGTACACAATCGGACTTTTCATACAATTTTCTGAATGCGCTCAATAAAGGCCTACATGCGGGTTTATCCATTGAACCCCCAATAGGCCCGGACTCTGATTTCCAAAGAAATGGATGAAAAATTTCGTACAGCGGGCACTAAAGCCTGATACTGACGGGCTGTGTTCTGTGGTGGTTTTGAGCCAAGTAACCTAAATTCAGAGAACGATTTATTGTTGAACTATTAAAGTGAATTATTACAAAATCTTTTGTATGCTGTGGTCACTTTGGAATGTGGACTTCGCCACACCACAGTACGTCTGTCAAAGTGTTTGGTTCTGATCACCACTGAAAATTGGTGAAAACTACAACATGAGGTTTCTACACTTAATCTTTGCGGTGACTTAAGACGTTATAGAGGGCCCATTTCTTGCGATGGATAACGGAGAAGACCGGTAGACGCTCCGACAAGACGTCCGCTGCACTGCTATAGGCCTGCTCGTGCCAGGTCCTGAAAATTATTGTGTTGACATGGGAGAGAATTGATGTAGAGGCCGTAAGAACGGCTTGGCGAGTTAGCCATCTCGCTGATAACCATCCATAAGTGGTTAACCTCGATCACCCCAAAGAGGACGACGACGAAGTTGAGGTAGAATTTCCAGACCCAGAGGACAATGACGATGAAAATTAAGCTCAGAAGCTACCATTTCGCACATTACAAGTCCAACAAAAGGGCTGATTCATACTCCGTCCGGATTTTACGCCGACTATGATCAATTTCAATGTGTAGTGTGCACATTCACGCCTTGGAAACCTGCGATCAGTTTCATGCGTTTGAGGTACGCGAGCAGGTATGAATTGGGCCTAAATCGTTCTCAGGATAGGTCACTTGGCTCAAAAGCGCCTTTATTGAGCGCATTCAGAAAATTGTATAAAAAGTTTGATCGTGCACAGCGGGCATTGTTCGCATAAGAAATTCCTTGTTTAACACGCAGTGTCGGCAGATCATGGAGAAGTTCAACAATATTGCTACAATTCATTCAGTATTGTGTTTGAAAAACCACAAACTCGTCTGAAGAAGGCGTACTGGTGTGACGCCCAACCCAAAAACCATATACCACACATTGGACACGTTCCGCTGATCTCCATTTGACATTGCCGTTCCCCCTATTGTTAACACTCCCTCTACATTGGGTGGACTTAGAAAATTTCCGCTGTGATTCGACGGCCAGGTAAGTGGGATTTTCCCGTATGTGGGCAGTGATGAACCTTATGAGAAGAAGGACTGTTTAAAGAAGGACGACTTCTTCATCACATTCCCAGTAGCTAAACAACTGGAAAACGTGCTTGAGAATCACAACGTGAAACTCATTACGAAATCTGAAATTGTGGCTGGTGACTTAACAGACATTTGTATGGTTCGGAAAGGGGAAACCAAATATTTTGACATTTCTAACCCCTATTGTCCAGGAAGCCGAACAGCTGTGTACAGAGGGATTTGAGTGGACTGGTGCAGATGGGCAGCTAATCCATTAGTAGAGTGTTCTATACCACAGCTACATGTGATGCGGTAGCACATCCATGATTCGCAATTGTGTTCAGTTCAGTGGCCACGACGGCGGTGCAAAATGCTATCACAAGGGAAAGCGGGAAGCGAAGGGTCCTGGTGCTGTCACGTGCTATCCTTACTCATTACCAGAGCCACAGAACCGCACCAAAGAATATATTCTTCAAAATTGTCGCAAGGTGGAAGCCACAGGAGATATTGTCAATGTTGTGGAAGGCTCCAGTCAAGTGATGCTTCTTACCCAGTTTGATATCATCGACAGTTATTTTCCAGTTGATTATATGCATTGCGCCTTAATTGGATTCACGAAACAGATGTTGAATCTGTTGTTTGATAGCACAAGTCATGACCAAGACTGGTACATATTGGTCTCCGCACGGCAGTTGTGGATCGGCTGTTGCTCTCCTTTGAACCACCAAAGGAAATTACACGTGACGTACCCCTCTTAGTCTTGCCAACAGAAGGTTTTGGAAGGCATCAAAATGGCGTTCCTTTCTGCTGTGTAATGCCTGGTTCGCATTGAAGGGTATTCTGTCAGAGAAGTATTTCAAGCAAAATGCTTTTATATTGGGCAATATGCAAGCTTCTACAGGACACTATACTGAAGCAGATGTGGATATTGCTGAGCTGGCTCTCAAAAAGTTTGTGGTATACACAGCGGCTCTATATGGACCCGAGCAGATTGTGCCACCTGCCACAGTCACTTGCCATGAACTGGAAAACGAAGTATTATTTAAATGAAGTGGCTCCAATGTAGCCATGAAACCATCGTTTCTTTCATTAATGAAACCTTCAGCCATATAATGAATGTTCCAGAGACACCTGCATGATACCTTTGCCAATTTCTTGGGAACATACTGCATTTTGGAAATGTTCAATAACTCTAAGGAGACTCTCTGGAATGAGCTTCTGAGAGCGTGGAATAACACTGGGGTTGAAACTCTTAGAAAATACACAGACACACTGCCAGAAAGATGTGTTGCTGTGACTGCTGCCAAGGGGGCCCATACTAAACAGAGTAAAATGTGCTGCTGTGACTGCTGCCAAGGGGGCCATACTAAATATTAGAGTAAAATGTAAAAAAGGACTAAAGTGATAAATTCGTAGGTGGAAGAATCTCAGTACCTTTGCCTTTACTACCTTTTGCAATGGCAGGAAAGTGAAATCCAGGCTCTCGCACCAAATAATCCATCAGTTTCTTAAGATTTGCTTAGTGTTCTAATATTTTTGCACACTACTGTAGGCTACGTAACTGGGGCAAATACCACTTTCCCACTTGAGAGCATGAATCATGTTTTGCTCAAGCTAAAGTGTGGGACTCAATATACTGCAAAACAAATTGCAGAGAAGTATGTCTGCAGACGGAGTGTCGATAGGATTGCACATGCTGGCATGACTGGAGCATCAGCAGAAGTAGAAGCATTGGAGCAGCAACTCCCCCATGTTGGTGCTTACCTTCACAAAAATGCTGTAACTATCGGACATCTCAGCCCTACAATGGTAAAAGGCAGTAACTCCACTTTTGGCCGAAATCCACCTATTGGGCATTTCTTGAACTACTGATCATGCTGCATATTTTGACAGTACATTAACACCCGTACACTGTATGTATAAGCGAGATACCCCCTAGTGGGATGGCAGTAACTCCCTTGTCTGGATGGAAATACAATGGTAAAAGGCAGTATCTCCATTCCCATGGCAAAAGGCAGTAACTCCTGGAGTTACTGCCATAGCACAAAAATGTTACTGATACCCATTTTTTGTCCTGTCTGGTTATTGGCCTCGTCCCAATCAATAGGCCTAGGTTACAGGTAGGCATGTGCAGATGTAGGCTGGCAGTCTGAAGTTATATGGTAAGCCCAAAATGGGCACACTGAATATGCAAAATAGGCTTGCCAACCAACGACATTTCGGGTATACATAGATACAGAGAAAGTTGTTGAAACGTACCCAAGGTTCTCTGTGAAACATCAGCTTGCACAACAGGACGAAAGCGCATTGATCATATTGTACAGCTCAAAGATGAAGGAATATACAAAGTGAGGGAAATTGTCGTCTTGAATCTTAAGTGCCGATGTGATCAGGATATCTGTGAATGTGCCACATGTGGCATGAAGGAAAAGAGGCACCGGCAACATATGAAAATGAAATGGTCCATGGACCATGTGCTCACCTGTGTTAACGTACCAGAAGAACAAATGACAAACGTAAAATCGAAATGCTCCAGGCCGTGAGTTCCAGGGTCATGATTTACGGTCAAAATTTCAAGGTCAAAACATTCTAGCTTGAGAATTTATGACGTCGATTTTCCAAGACGGCTGCCTGTAACCACTAATTGCATTCCAACTGTACAAAAATGTGCTCTACAGTACACATAGATGATCACACCATGTTAGAATAGGGCCATATAGCCATGAAACATGCCACTAAAATGGCTATATTTGGAACTTGAACTCTGTGACTGTAAAAAGTAGATCAAATCAAAAACTCTTTTCATAATGTCATGTATCCTCATTAGATACACCTCTGACAAACAATTGGAGACAATCCAGTTAACAGTTCAGGAGTTACTAGGCTTTGAGCTTTGGTTTTGGCCACCTGGTGGCCAAGCCAAGAATCGAATCGGACTGAATCTTGGTGTCATAGGTCATCTGGCATAGGGGTGTATACGTACCAAGTTTCAGGTCAATAGCCCAAGCACTTGCGAAACGTGCCACCAACAGGCAAAATTTTGAACTTTGACCTCTGTGACCTTGAAAAGTAGGTCAAACCAAAACTCCTTTATATATGTAATGTACCCTCAGCAGATTCACCTATGATAAAAATTTGGGGGTGATCCACTCATTAGTTCAGGAGTTATTGCACTTTTTGTGTTTTGAGTTTCTGCCACCTGGTGGCCACGCTAAGAGTCGAATCAGACCGAAACTTGGTGTACTAGGTCATCTGACATAGGGGTATATATGTACCAAGTTTCAGGTCAATAGCACCCGCGGTTACGAAACGTGCCACCAAAAGGAAAAATTTTGAACTTTGACCTCTGTGACCTTGAAAAGTAGGTCAAATCAAAAACCCGTTATATATGTTATGTATCCTCATTAGATACACCTATGATAAAAATTTGGAGATGATCATGTCATTAGTTCAGGAGTTATTGCACTTTTTGTGTTTTCAGTTTTAGCCACCTGGTGGCCAAGCCAAGAATCGAATCGGACCGAAACTTGTTGTCATAGGTCATATGACCTAGGGGTATATATGTACCAAGTTTCAGATCAATAGCCCCAGCGGTTACGAAACGTGCCCTGCTAACGGACGACGACGGACGACGACGGACGACGACGACGACGACGGACGACGACGGACGACGGACGCACAACCATTGTATAAGCTCACCACAGGTGAGCTAAAAATAAGGACACTGCCACAACCATATCCTAGAAAAGCGCTCAAAACTCGAACAATGCTGTTGTCATCTCCAAGTGTACGTACACGTATCAGCTTTTTAACTTTGAATCGGGAGTTCCATTATTATTTTCATTATTGTATACATGTACCAGTTCAATTTCAAAGCATATTTTAATAAGTTTCAAAAGTAAACGATATGAATAGGTAAAATACTGACTCCCCAAGAGATCATGCAATTTCAATAACGTGTATAAATAAAATTCAATGCATTTCTGAACTAAGTATTGCCATTTCTGTGTTCCGTAGAGCTGCACAATTCAATTGGCATAATTCTAGCATACTGCATGGAGACACACATGAACTGTGTAAATGTAGCATAGCACTTTTCTGGAAGAATTGCAAAAACAACACACAGAAAGTAAGCTTGAAATAGTGTGAAAGCCCTTGGCCTTCATCTGGGCCCAGTTGTTAGAAAGTCCGTTATCTCTAACGATTCGTTAAGTTACTGTTAGGCCTACGTTAAATCTAACGATCCGTTAATGTTTGTTGCTAGAAAGTTCGTTATCTTTAACGATCGTTATCTTCACGTTAACTTCCTGTTAGATTTAACGGAGCAAGGGGGCAACGTTAGGTCATCGTTAGGCCGTTGTTAGGGGAAAACAAAATGGCTGCCCTGCTGCTTCTGCGTGAAGAGCTTCTCCATGATTTTCAAGTCGAGCGGCAGAGGCGGACTTTTCGACGCAAAATCTGCCCACTAGTTGATTTTCAAGGCGATGAAGCCATCAGAGAAAGATTTCGTTTCGGCCGGGAGGGCATAGATTTCATTTGTGACTTGTTACATTACGACTTGTCAAGGCCAACACACAGGACGCACAGTCTGAGCATTGCAACGCAAGTGTTGATAGCGCTGAAATACTACGCTGGCGGTGACAAACTGTTGACTGTTGCTGATACTTTTGGCGTGAACAAAGGAACTGTATCAAGGGTTGTTGCCAGTGTTTCAGACCTCCTTTCAAGAAAGGTTGATGACTTCATCAAGTGGCCTGTCGCTCAAGACGCTAAAGATGCCATCAAACACGGATTTTTTGAAATGGGAGGATTTCCGAATGTATGTGGCTGCATCGACTGTACCCATGTGCAGATACAGGCACCTTCTGAACCAGCGCACAGACTGCAGCTCCTTGCAGATGACCCAAACAGACCGGGATATGAGGCCGCATTTGTGAACCGGGCACATTATCACAGCATCAATGTGCAAGGAATATGTGATCATAAATGTAGGTTTAAGTTTAGTAGGGCTTAGGGCCTAGTGCAGGCTTTGTTTGGCCCAGCTTTCACTTCCAACTGCTACATGTAGCTCCCTTAATGCTTACCATGCCATTGCCAAGGCCTACTCACTGCCCACACACAATAGGCCCAGCCTGTGGCACAGCACATTGGTGACATTGCAGTGCAGTGCACACAACATCTCTCTGACGACATGAATGATGATGATGTAGGCCCTATTCATGCATTTTCACCATTCNTCTCACACCACCTCGGCTGGTGGTGCAGACGGGAACAGTCGAGAACAAAGATGGCGGACACTGGCGGCAACTTCATAAATATTTTTTGTCAGATCATAGTGTAATTATTCGAGGTTTAGGATCAAGCAGAAATGACATGAATGACATATCCTTATTCTAAACTGAATATTTTGGAAGTATTCTTGAAAAACTTTGGGGTTTTTAGGCCGCCGTATTGACACCGGAAGTGAAACCATAGTAACCAACACTTTCCTATTCGAGACTCGAGAACACGTTCCTTGTTCTTGGCCTGTTCGGGTGCAGTTGAGAACAGCGAGTCGAATACACCCTTATACGGATTCTCTTCAGCCAATCCCATGAATCTCCAAAAATCGTGAAATCTCGCGGGAGATAGATTGACCAATCCAAACACAGTCGGCTGGCATCCCCGTGACATTTTACAAAGCATCATACTTTGCCACCTTCCCCTAAACATGTGATCCTAATCACATTTTGACCTGCGACAATAATCAAATTTTTCCTATCCTAGCGGCTCCCCACTCTCGTGATTAATTCGAGCGAAATCTTATCTTGAACAGACAAAGCGGGCTAAATTTTGTAAACTCTAGTTTGAGACGGAAGAATATAAAGAAGAGAAGTGCACCAAGGAGTTGTTTTTGAGGCGAGTTTGTGGCAGACAGAATGATGGCCCGCCGCCATCTTGGTTTCTGCAGAGATTTTGTGCCTGCGCACTTATTTGCGGTCAGAGATTTGGTCGAAAACTTCAACACCATTTCCGGACCTGTTCTGACGGCAGCAGGTACTTTTTGGAGTTTTTTTTCTCCGACTGCTCCCTTCGATGTGTATCATAAGTTTTGGGGGTTGTTTGACGTTCAATTTTTTTTAATTTTTAGTTCCCTAGCTATCAACAGCAGGACTCATCAATTAGGCAAGCTGGAACCCACCAAAGGTGAGCTTACAATTGCGTTGTCACCTCTTCGGCGTCGAAGAATGTGAGAATTTTAAAGGGCACAAAGTTAAAAAAAGCTCGAGGAAAAAAGAATCCGCCGAAATATCGGGCGATCGAAGACTCGTAGTCGCGATCATACACGATAACGAGGTTCGCTGGAATAAGCATTGGAACGTGCAAAAAAACAGCTCTGATGTGACAGGCTGATGTCTCCATTGACATCCTAAAAAGGAAACTGGTGACATTATTGCTTTTTCTATACTCATGGAAGCGAGTTCCCGCGACTCTTGTGCTGATAACTGTTTCCTTCTGTTGTGTTTTTATGGGGGATGGAAGAGGGGGGGGGGGGGTTGACAAACGTGTATTCTTTTTCTACAAAATGTTCTGCTCACGTTGATTACAGTGAAAACCATACTTTTGGCCTCGTTAGATATCGCATCATTCACAGTTCAATGCCACAGGAAAAGCCCTGACCAATCACATCTCTGGAAAAGAGCAGATAGAATGACGTCATTAACTGAAACGAAACGATGGCACTTATTCTTAATCCTTATTGGCTCTCTCCAACCGTTAAAACCAATCACTAGACACTATATCGCCCTCCCCTGGGTGAGAGTTAATAATCGTTCTGTTATAATTCAGGGTGAATTGCCAACTGGAATTGCTGTTGATGGCATTTTAATTCAATTCTCGTGACCTGCAAGAGCTGTAATTACAGACGATATTTGGAGAGAATGTTACAAAACTGAAGGTCACAGATGTCGCAAATGAAAAACTGAAGGCCGCTCAAGAGTCATGTCATTAATGTGAATTGTAGTCAAACTCGAATATATTTGATTTCTGATACGAAAGTTGTCGAGAGCCCGGTCGGCATTCGCTTCCTCGTTCCTGCTAGTCTCGCGCAGTCAGCCGTTTTGTTCCGCAGTACTGCTACACAGTATACGGATCCCCAGATCGAAACAGTGGCTCGGCGACCGAGACTATGGACCATATTCACGAAGCCTTCGCAACTTTGCGTGCACACAAGTCTATTGTTTGGCTGCACATGCCCTATTGTTCACTGACTGCCTTACAATAGATTTGCGTGCACGAAAAGTTGCAAAGGCTTCATGAATATGGTGCTATGTTCCTTCATACTGTCAACCGCCATCTTGATGATCATGTGACCACACAGTTCCATATGATCTAGCCCAATCAGGCATCGACTAATGCTACATATCACCGACGATAGTTCTTGGCCACCGTGTACAAACCGATTGAGCCCTGTCCATACCGTCGTAACGGTCTGCTCCAGGGATCTTCTTGTTGAAAGCGAAAATTCCTATAATCTGATGAAGCTAACAGTCCCCCTGCGGATATTTCGAAAAAGGACAAGTTAGCTTCGAATCAATGTGATTTGCTCCCGGCAAAATGACAGCATACATGAAGTCAGTCGGAACGGAATTTCAAAAACGCTTTTCTCTTTAAGTGGCCTAAGGAATTGACTGTCCTCGGGTGAAGTTTGTAGACTATTTTACAGGCAAAATGTTCGATATTTGGTCCATGTGCAAGGGCCGGTTAGTAAACGGCATGCCCAGAACTTCACCAAGCTGTCACGTTTGGCATTTCTTTCGAACTGCCTTCGGTTGTTTCTCCCCGGAAGTGAGAACTGGGCAACACAAGTCGTTTAACAAACTCGGGTGCAAAAAGTACGAATCAGATGTAAATAACAGTGCTGCAGGACTAATTGTCTTATCAGAAAAAATCTACCGAAATTAATGACTTTGTATTTTGTGCTTTTGTTTCTTCCAAAGCGACAAGAGAGTTTTATTGCCAATTTCACCGCCAGCATTTGTCAGTGGCCAGACTTGGGAATATATCCTCCCAGTACAACTATTGGCAACCGGCGTTTCGTTCGCCCCATCTTGGAATTCCATTCCCTCTCATTATTTCTTAAACATCCCGGGATTAATTTGTTGTGGAAGATTCGCCAGCTCAATGTGTCCGTTTCTTCCCAGGAGAACCGAGCAGTTTCTGTGATTTATCATTTTTCATTTCCCTACTCATGTCCATATTTAACTAGAATAGCGAAACCGTATTGTATCATCGCCATTATCATCAGCAGTCCCAAGGGTTGTTTGCACATATACGATGAAATGTAATTCACAGTACGATAACTTGTTGACGAATTACAGAACCAGGAACAATGGAAGTCAGATAAGTGAGACCGCAGAGAAATTGACTTATTTTCCATTTCTACTAGAGTAAGGCTCAGGGGGGATTGATACACGCAGAAAGGGATATTTCTCGTATAACTTGGCGTTTGAAAAGAACTTTCAACTGACCTCCAAGATTAACAAGGATAGCCACAAATTACATATGTAAATGGCTAAAATTCGATTGTTGTTGTCCACTTCAAGGACAGCTGTTTGTGAAGTTTTGTTTTGGCTCCATTATTTTGGTTAATTGGATGAAAGACAAAAGGGCCATTGAATCATTGCTGCACCAAAGCATTTCGTGGAGCCTAACGTCGCCTATTGTTGGCAACACGGGCAAACAATGGGTGGAACTCACCAACTCTTCAAATCCTTCATTGGTCTTCCAAGCTGCCTATTGTTAGCAACACGGGCAAACAATAGGTGGAGCCGACCTGTGCATAAAGCAAGGCCTATTCAAACGACAAACCAACTTCCCCAGTCCTTTATCGATATGGCAAAACATACATGTATTAAAGCATTTCATGGAACGTATTAAGCCCCCTTTTGTTGGCGACACGGGCAAACAATAGTGGGTGTTCGAACACGCCCCTCTTTGGTTAAGATTGCGGCGTATTTCAATCACTTTTCCTCTGGTTGAAGCAACTCAGCTTCGTTGGCAATGAAAACCTATCAGCTGCGTTCCAAATGCTGGTTTTTTGCTTATGCACTACCTCGTTTCTCACTTCTCGAGGGGCCACAGTGGCAGCAACTGATTGTCAAAAAACAAAGGATTAGGGTAACTCTGAAAAGGTAGGAACGAAACGTGTCCTACGACTTTTAAAGTTGAGAACCGGTGGCGAAAAACGTGCAGAAAGGCACAAAGAACAGGACTAATCTAATGATAAAGTGGCCAAATTAGCAATGCAATTGCTTTGGAATGTTTGTGGCTGTTCCCACAGGTCGTTCCCACATCAATTGACAAAAAGCTATGTTCCCCTGACTGGGGAAATGCAAAAGCAAGCTTTGACGTGAATTATAAGGAAGCCACTCTCCGCGCAGTGCAGACAAACTGCTGGGAAATACGAAATCATCCTTTGGTGTTGAGAATGAATCAAGAAAGCCACTCTCCACGCAGTGCACAACAACGGGTCGTTGTTGTTGTTGCTGTTGCTTCGTTGTAAAGATGACGAAAGAATTTCTTTTATGGAAGCGGTAGACTTTGGTTGGGCAGTGAGTCCACTCACTCGTTTTTACCTAGCAAGACCACGCGAACATGGTAAAAACTCTGTTCTTTCCTTGGCAACTTGCTTCTGAAGAAAGCTACATGTATGTATATAAACAGACCATTGTTATTTTCGGCTGGCCACAGACAAGCCATCTCGCCTCACAGTAGTCTGCAGCAAATGCTGGACGTAACATCAATAAAGGAATTTTGGTCAGCCATTGAAAAAATACAAGATGAATTCTCTGTCTTATCTTCTTACCCACTCTTGAAAAACCGTTTTCATGTTAGCGTCAAAAAACTATGTCAAATATAGGGCTACATCCAACATTTCCTTTTCAACCCCTCAAGTAATTTAAGGAGCAGACTCTGGTATCGGAATTTTCATTTATGAATCCGAGACTGGTCTAATTGGAAATGCAGGAACCGAACGGGAAACAATATGTCCATCGGTGAACAATATCCTTTAATTACCCCAGTTGGTATCTTGGACTATTGGGGCATCTGGAATATTGTATGATGGAAAATGCCTTAGGACAGGCTGGTATAGATAGCAAAATCGATGACATGCATAAAGACAGCAGACATTACCACAGTCCAAACTGGAGACGCCACAGCCACGGCCGCCCAGCAACCAACGATCTTTTTAGCGACAAGCACAAGGCCATCACGCCGACACGCGAAAAAAATTACGTAGACGTACGGTACCGGTACGTCAAATGCAAATCATTAAGAACCAACTAATGATACCAGATGAGACCTGCAAAAAATGCTAGGAAATTTCTTTCGTGATGTCTTCAATTGCGGTACAAACGAAACGAACCGAATGGAGTATTCCTAAATAGTATTGGCGTCCCAGCTGCTGTGGTTGAAATCAGAAAACAACTAATTACAGTTTACTTCGTTACTGTGGTTAGGTCGTAAAATCGATGGGAAAAATCTGCTACAGGAACAGGTCTAATCGACAGCGGTAAGGAATCGAGGAAGTTGATACGGTTCACGAAGGTCGTGAACCACATGTAGCCAGTTCCGTATCGAAGGGGCCAAGAATCGACTGCCGATTGCCCGAGGTCAACCAAGATAGTTTGACCTTCAACAGAGGTCAGTCAAGATAACCTGACCTTCAAGAGGTCAACCATGATAGTTTGACCTTCAATAAGAGGGTCAAAGCAACGTGTATGGGCAATGGCCGATTGTTTATTCAGCATCACTTTTACTACACAGTTGTGGCGCGTGCCTACAATCCGATGGAAGTTTTATAAAGATTGAGATACTTCGATGCTACACCCTAAGTTTCATACGTTCGCCTTCAGAATCGCGAATTAATCTCGCTATTTGGATTCAGCTGAGGTACTCACAACAGGTAGTCCTAGAAATAGTAGCACCGGGTAAGGCTGATGGAATCAGCATCGGAGTTTATTTGTATTCAATCGAAATATCTGTCATTCATTTGAAATATTATCACCTAAATTATTCATACACCTTTCAGTGGTTTTATTACTAGGCAAACGCGACACATGGACCGTGTGACACAAACCATGTTACCCAGGTTAAAGGCAAATGTCCGAATGAGTTGCAGATTTCGATGCAACGCATGAGATTGGTCAGTTGTATTAAACTGGTTCCTTATCTCACCGCTGATTGGTTGAACCGGTTGCGGTTCGGATATATTACGGCCAATCATTAACTGCAGGCGCCCTAACGGTGAGAACTGAAACTAATCAACAATTCTGTCCATTCCTGCACTTGATGGTGTCGTTTTGCGTATTACAATAACTAGAAGGGAAATAATTGATAGTTTTGTTAATAAGTCGAACACTTTTGCCACCTAACGTGTTGCAAATCGAAGCAGTCACTTCGGCAGGTATTGATCTCCGACAAATGGAGGAGAGAATACTGATGCACGGCAGACGATAAGTTTTGTCCAATCACAATAGCCGTATTGTTTACTTTGATGGGATAGGAAAACTTTCCTTTTTGAGTGGCTATCAAAATGAATAATTTAGCGGGTGAAAAACAGTTCTGGGTCATTAGCTACAGGAGATTATAGATATATTGGAGGTAATAATCACCATATGCACTCGGCTTTTCACTATTGCTGGATTTAAATGGGAATGGATGAAAAAAGTGTCCTATATCAAGTAAACAAATTGCGGTGAGGAAAGATTGCTTTTGGTCTAAAAACGTCATTTGCTAATTGGATTGGAGCAATATCGAGTTTTGTTGTCATCATTTCTGACCACATTCACCAAATGTTTTACGTGAAGAATGGCTTCGAACTCACGTCTTCGGAGGTGACAGCGCTAAAAACGCCACTGCGCCACTTTAACCCTTTCATGCCAAAGCAAGTTTTATCGAAAATGAAATATGGACAAAGGCTTGAAGGGCACCAGAAGTCTGTCACGTAGTATTCATTGGAAAGCTCTCAGTGAATACTTTCCAATTACATGTATATAAGCTACCGGTACCTCGCTGGTAAAAAAATTAGTAAGTAGATTTACAGCAAGGTATCGGCAGCAGAGTTCCCAACTTGGAAAATTAACAGGTGATTACCATAGATTTGTGGAGCCTACGACGACACTTAGTAGATACCAATGCATGTGCATCCATTCTAGTCTCTCTATTGGAAGAAAGTTGCCAAATTAACTTCGTAATATCACCTGTGAATCTAAAGTCAGAATAGTTCCAGAAACTCCTCCAGGCACTAGTCTTTTCTGTTACATATACAATATTTTTTAACAGTGATGCCATTCCCATTACATTTCAGAGTCTTACATTTTTTCTGTTTCTGATGAAATTGCCACTGGCACGAAAAGGGCAAGTACTTACGAAGCCAACCATCAGTTAGCCATCAGTTTGATGTAACCATTCCTCCGACCATCAACATGGAATTGCCGACATTCAATACAGCCAATGCTAATTCTGTAGTCTGCGTACCTCAATTATTGTTAATATCATGATCTCGCTCATGAAGCATATTGAAACTTCCGAAGACTGCCGTTTGAAAATGCTGGACTAATGAATTGACGATATGAAAAATTTACGCGGATGCACCACGGGGAACACGTTACATTTAATTTTTTTCTTTCATCAATCGACTCCGTCTGAGTGAGCACATTTATGCTGTAATTTGAAGATTGGATGCATGATGTCCGTGGAATGGTTTTTCACCAAATATTTTTTTTACCACACGGTGTCTGCTTTATACCGAAGGTGACCATTATTGCGACGATTACGAAGGTGATTTGGTAATATCTGCAGGAGAGGTAAAAGCCGATTGCTTGAAAATGCTCCTGCCAGAGTGCATTCAGAAACATTCGTTTATTCAACAATCGTTTGCAAGTGGCCCGATAACTTCAACAAACGTTTGCAAGTGGCCCGATAACTTAAACAACAAACATTTGCAAGTGGCCCGTGAACTTCCTGACCGAACCTGCCGATAGACCCGGCCGATAGAAGGCCTTGGACAGGGATTGCATGGCCTCGTTTCTGGTCGATAAGGCTGGTTTCCAGTCCTAAGACCCGTTGAATGCCATCGCAAAAATGGTACAAGGGACAAGTACTGCTGTAAAAAGGCCACCTGAGTAGAACCTTTTTGCGTCTTAATATCGTCACATGCAGAAACGTTCCAACTGATTATTTTTGCTTCCTGAACTAGCTATTACTGAGTGTTGCAGCCTTATAGATCTGGGTTGAGTACAGGTCTCTCTTGTCCGATGTGTACTTCATAAATCCGCTCACAGCGTTCGTGCATTCAGGAAAAGAAACGCTAAACACGACATGACGTGAGAATTCTGGGCGGCCATTGTATGTGGCGCCAGGGAGCGCGCTATCGTGATTTCTTCTTCCGGTTATACGGAGATTATGAATCAGCCCCGAACCCCCATGGCGTAGCTTGAGAAACCACACGGCTGTACTTTTCTTTTGCGCTCAAGCGCTGGCAAAAGGGGTCTACGAGAAGAAACGTGAATTTCTCCGATTTGGGCGATTATCGTAATGGCCGAATAAGATCGAATAAATGAGAGTGCCCCATTTTCATTTACCCTGATGGAGTGGCGCAATCTGGTCGACTCGTAAACAAAATAATGTCTTAATCGATAAGTATTAGTTCCATTCTCAATAAAGGTTAACTCACCTTCATCTCTGTCCATTTCACTCGTACGTGAAAAGGCACAATGTACATGCAGACCTACATGTACATTACAACGTATATGAGACGAAGTACGTTGAGATTTTTACACTACCAATGTAGATTTCAACGGTTTTGTTCCTTTAGTCGGAAAATGGATATGTTGGACGAAATTTTGATTAAGCAATAAACGGGGTTTTTATTAGATAGCGCGTGACTAGCGGACGAGTTTCTTTGTCGGTGACGATTGAAGGGTTGTTTAGAAGGACAGAATGATATTCTGATAGATTTAGAGTGGTCTTCTCAAAGCAGTTTCATCCCGTTATGCGATCAGTTCGTGGTAACATGGTGATTTTCACGAATTGGTGAAACTACATGTACTTGTGTGTATTCATTCCACACGCAAGTTCACAAGCCCGGGTTCACAAGTCAGGTATTGCGATTGGCCCCAACGAAGCGTCGTCTTTCTGTAACGAAACATGGTCGCATTCCAACTGTCCTAGCTAGTGGGATACAATGTCCCTTTAGCCCAGGTGGTAGAGTATTGGGCAAAGAAGCAAAGGTCCCCGATTCAAATCCCGGGTGTGGCTGTTCACTTCTTTCCGTTTCCGTCAGAAGCCAGATGCTCTGGGTTACATGCTACATGTATCTCCACAGCAAAGCCAATAGAATATTACAGTATTAACGACCGGAAGTAGTCAAGCTGGACATGCGCAGGAGGTTGGTTTAGGCCTAAATGAAGTTCAAATTGCACACGTGACGTGACTCAGGTCTCACGAGATTCACACGTGAGCAGATCCATCGACAAGAGATTCTCCTTGTTTATAGTCAGGTGTAATCTTTTTCACTGCCCCCCGTTTGCCAATGCCCCCAAACAAAAGATTGACGGAATAAGCCGCGACATGGCAATGGGGGAGGCACTGATAAACATGTCTTTTTCTATTTGAGTGTCCACCACACAATAAAGCGGGCATTGTCATACGAGGGCATTCTCATACATTACACCTGCTCTAGCGAGGTCCATTCAGAAGGGATAAGGCAAAATCCCAGTTTTTTACAACCCTTCCAATGTCTGTCACCATCAGCACCGTTAACACTGAATCAGACCAGTTCCAATCACACACCCAATAAAGGGCAAGACACGAAAATGGGCCTACTCCCTCGGGGTATTTCCACCGAGATATTTTTTCTGCGCCGTAAATAAGCAATTACCACATGAAAGTGACAGCCACGAGATTATCATTGCACGCTTCGGGTAACAAATGATGTAGGCCTATATTTCGTTTCTTGCGTGAAAAATTTCTTCCGTCCAGACCCATTAGCAGAAGCCAGGAATAACAACATTTCGCTTTCTTTATTAATTGATGTGTGAATTCATTTTCACCTTACCAATTTGGTCATTTTTCTTGATGACATCTCGGAAAAAGCCGTTGGGGAACCTCGTCACTAGGAATCGAGGTACCGGTACCAAGAATCAGGATGTAGGCCTATAGTCGAGGTTGTAGTGACCCGAAATAACTTGTCGGTTAGGTAAAACTAAACGCTGAGATAGCACATTTACTGAGTGACATCATCTCCTCTCCTGCAGACCAATCTGTGAGCTCACACCTCTGTGCGGTTCGTCATCTCTGCTAGTTTTGTTTTTACCGATCACAGACACAATCATTTACGAAATAAAAAAAGTTAGATTTGTCGGTGAGATGATGTCCGCGATGTGAAATCGTGGTGTGCTACGCATGTCGCAGTCGCTGATATGACTGCGGAAGTCCAGTGACAAAGAATTACGGATCAGATTAGCCAATGAAAAGGCTACAGTCATAAATACACGCATGCGCATAACATTTTTGATACTAGTAACAGACGTGATTGACAAGTCCTCGGATACGAAGTCTGTTTGTTGTTGCTAGTGGACCCCCTAAGTTTTGTACTTTTTTCAAAATATTTTTTTGTGAATCCATGCTAAGCAGACGTCCTGCCGGCTTAATGTCATTGGTTACGGGGGTGCAAAAACTTTCCATTTTACTTCAGAGGGATAGAGAATTTACACTAACAGGTATTTAGCAACAATCATCACAACTCCATCCACGGGATGCATTCTTTTGTATGATTGTCATGGGACGCTAAACGAGCTACCTGTATTAATGGATTGGTTACGTTCGTCACCAAGAAACAGGTAAAATCGAAACATTTTAATGGACGACAAAGTGCATATCGTCGGCTTTGAAATCAGCAAGTATGGATGGTATCAGATACAAAACAATACGAATTGGGGGGAATTACTGGCATATAAAATTCTGCATTACGGGGGTTTCGCCAAGTGTGAACAAATTAATGTACCTGAACTTGGTGAATTCACAAGCATGGTCGAGCATGAACTTATGTTTTTGTTTGTCACTGGTTCAGAACCATTGATTTCCAAAGTAATATCACAATATCGTGGATACTCCAATCAAATTTAGGCCCCATGCCGGGCGCACCGAGTAGCACAGCTCCCCCTGTCATTTTGTGTGGCCTGGTTAGACTGGTTCCCATCTTTGCCGCTCCACTCCAGCGGCGCTCACTCGGAACGGACGGAGTGGAACGGCAAAGATGGCGACCAATATATCGCCTGTTATGCTGATCTTGGGCGCGGCTCTGCTGCACACGTTCTCACCGATGCCAATTAAAACAAAACAAAGACTAATGGCATGGTTTCTATAAATCTCAAAGGCCTAGAGCAAACTTGAGGCTTAGTTGTAAGAACAACAAGTACCTCCTGGCAGTCGATAAAGATAAGACTCTGTGAAGAGTTGACGCCCAACAAAACTGGTCTGAAAATCATCATTTGAAAGGAAACAGAGTGCCTCCTTCATTTTTCAACAAACACTCATCCGCCCGGCAAACAAAGCATTTTACTAGTTGACCCACTGTCTACCATTCTTATCCATTTAAAATAATCGAATATATCGTCCGTTTAACATCGGACAAACATTTTTTTTCTGTCAAATTAGTGCACATTTTGACGATACCGGATTCTTTGACCACGTTTGTACCGAAACCACGGTGAAATGACTTTCTCAATCAATCTTTTATTTCACCCGACTGGCTTCTTGTACATTTCACGCGCTAGTAATTCGACTGTTTCACAGGAACACTTTCTGTCAATTAAAAACCCATTAATTGCATATTAAATGTCGGGAACACTAAGTGATCTATTCAGAGGAACTGATGCGTTCTAGATCAGCTGGTAACAGGACGTTCGACTTCCATCGCAAAAGTAAATAAGAACTTTTTAAAAGCAAGATAGGCCACTACGTAGGTTGTCCCTCTGGTTTCATGTGGTGTTGCCAAGGCTGTCTTGCACTCGCTCCCTTACGGCCGTAGACGGCNCGCCTGTTATGCTGATCTTGGGCGCGGCTCTGCTGCACACGTTCTCACCGATGCCAATTAAAACAAAATAAAGACTAATGGCATGGTTTCTATAAATCTCAAAGGCCTAGAGCAAACTTGAGGCTTAGTTGTAAGAACAACAAGTACCTTCTGGCAGTCGATAAAGATAAGACTCTGGGAAGAGTTGACGCCCAACAAAACTGGTCTGAAAATCATCATTTGAAAGGAAACAGAGTGCCTCCTTCATTTTTCAACAAACACTCATCCGCCCGGCAAACAAAGCATTTTACTAGTTGACCCACTGTCTACCATTCTTATCCATTTAAAATAATCGAATATATCGTCCGTTTAACATCGGACAAACATTTTTTTTCTGTCAAATTAGTGCACATTTTGACGATACCGGATTCTTTGACCACGTTTGTACCGAAACCACGGTGAAATGACTTTCTCAATCAATCTTTTATTTCACCCGACTGGCTTCTTGTACATTTCACGCGCTAGTAATTCGACTGTTTCACAGGAACACTTTCTGTCAATTAAAAACCCATTAATTGCATATTAAATGTCGGGAACACTAAGTGATCTATTCAGAGGAACTGATGCGTTCTAGATCAGCTGGTAACAGGACGTTCGACTTCCATCGCAAAAGTAAATAAGAACTTTTTAAAAGCAAGATAGGCCACTACGTAGGTTGTCCCTCTGGTTTCATGTGGTGTTGCCAAGGCTGTCTTGCACTCGCTCCCTTACGGCCGTAGACGGCAACCTGGTGGAGCGAGCGTTAAAAACATTTGGCAACTTTAGAAAAGTGTTTTTTACAAATTCAACTACCAAGTACTCAGACAAGAACGTTGCCAAACTTTTGGACTCCAGGGGGCCGTATTTATCTTTTGGATCTGGGGGGGGGGCAAAA